>QUSF01000106.1:793656-1049727 GCA_003676055.1 Chloebia gouldiae
TTTTTTTTAATAGAATTTTATATAATGCAGATGAGCAGTAAACTGTAATACTAGGTTGGTAATGTTAACAATTGGAATACATCTTAAGGGTCTTTTCCAATCTGAATGATTATATAATTCTAATAGATTTCTACAAATATAATTTTGTGCTAGAGCTTAATAAAAGCAGTAAAGATCTAATGTTAAATTAAGTTTTGGATCTCTCTGCTTACAAAGGTGATCAGATCCCAGTGTTCTATTTAGTATGCACCTAGAGAAAAAGAATGATCAGTAAAAGAATCTTCAGCCAAACTAGTGGAGGAAGTTGTCTCTATTTGCCATATGGCTGCTGTAAGGTCTTAAAAAGCAACATGTCATGCTGTAGCAATTTCTTGTGTGCTATAATAATAATAATAATAATAATAATAATAATAATAATAATAATTGTCCTGGTGCCCCCTGGTGAAACGGCTAGCCCAGCACCTGGGCACCGGCTGGCAGCTGAAGCCATGCTCTATAGCCGCACGTCCGTGCGTCGGCAAGAATCGTGGCTCATGGATCGAAAACCCACCTGAGCCAGTGAGGGGAAGGACAACACGGCGAAAACAGACAGAAGGAGTCGTCCAATTGAGGCAGACTGCAGTCCTGTTTTATTGTAGATCCGTGTGGAGTACAAACACACCGAAGGGAAGTCTGCCCCAAAAGGCGGGCAGCACTGGTGTGCGCGCCTTTTTATATTGGGATGGTAACCAGGGGAGGGAACAACAATGGACCAATGGGGTACAAGAAGGGAGTGGTAGCCGGGGTCCCAATCGGGGAGGACAGCCAATAGGGAGAGGAGAAGGGAGGAGCCCCCAGGGACTAGCCTATCACCCGAGGCCACTGGTGGAAGCTTCTGGATGGAGGGGTGAGGCCTCAGAGTGACAGACAGGCCCTGGGGTGAGGGTTGACCATTGAGGGTTACATAACCAGGGTGATTGACAGATAGCCGGGGGAGGAGGGGAAGGAGGGACCGACCAACAGACCCATATAGGGGGAGTGGGAGAAACCATAATAGGGGGAAACTTAAAACACACCGCAACAAATAATAATAATAATAATTGTTATTATTATTATTATTACTTTTACTATTATAATTATTTCACTGTCAAAACATTGGATGGAGGTTATGCATATGGAGATTAGTCCAGTAATTTCTGGACTGCAGGTGTCAGATCTTTGCCTTTGATGAAATAGCTGCAAGTTTTCTCCCTCCAGAGGTAACTCTGATCATGCTCAGCTTGGTTTTAGCTTAAATTTTAGACACTGTTTTCCAGGGAATCTGTATTATATATACATATAGACAGAAGCGTTATTGCTGAAGGCATGAGAAACATGTACTGATTTTACTTACTGTCAGTGAGAAATGCCAAGGCAAAAGCATAGTATAAGCAGTAACAGCTCTCAAGTCCAAGTAATAAAGGAGGGGATTTGCATTTTAGAGTGCAAAAAAGGAAGGGCAAGAAAAAGAAGGAGAGGGAGACTACTTACTACTTTAAAAGACAGAAAGTAGGGAAGTATGTTAGTGGTTATTGACTGGAAACAATGAAAAATTAAATGTGCTTAAACTGTTCCTTAAATTTGCCCAACAACCTATGTGGAAGAGCAGAACTTAGGTGGGAAGGAATAAAAGAATAATGAGAATGGTAAGATAAATGGAAACAGAGCAACAACAAATATGTAGCAACAGAGCAGACAGGTGAGCTTTAGGCAAATGACAGAAGTAGAACACAGGACTAAAATATTCATACCTGAATAGGTAAAGGTATGGAGTTATGTAACAGAAGCTTTTTCTTTTTCTGAACATAAATGGTAGCAGAGCATAATCAGAAAACTGCATGGGTTACTTTTGAGAAACAGGATATGGAATCAGGTTGCTTCCTGCATTTCAGGTGTTTTGGATAATAGGAAAACATGCCTTCACATTACCACTACATATATTAGTGTCTGTGTCTGCATACATGTATGCATGTGTATATGCTGAGGCGGGGTTTTTCTCTTTTGTTTAATGCCTGCTTGTTACCCTTCCCCCACCCCGTTTCCCTGGTCCCTTTCTCCCATACCCAGCTGCCGTGTTTCCTGGGCTTTTCCCTGCTCCTCCCCCTTCCGGGTTCCCCCCCACCCGTTCCCTGCCTCCTCTGAGATTCAGGTATAAAATCTGTGTTCGCCTGTCCTGAGGGGTCTTGGGGGCCATGCCGGAATAAAACCACCCTTTTCCTCCCCAAGTCCCGTGTCACCTCTGTCTGTCCCCGTGTCTGAACTGAAACTGTAGAGCAGCAAAAGGCGGAATGGCTGAACTTCTCCTCCCCCTCTTCTGCCACTAAATCTCCCGCCGCTCGGGGGAGAAAAGCAGATGGCACGCACTGCAACAGATGGTAGCAGAGATGGTTTTATTTTTCATTTTGTGATTCGTGGTGGCGCCCTCCTCACAGAAGAGGAAGGAGGAAAGAGAAACACCTGAAGCTGAGAAAAGCTCTGCACAACAACACTAAGAGGAAGCCAGCGCCGAGCAGAAAAATACGGAGGTTCCCGGACCCTCTTCACCTCTCTGCTCTCTATCCCGGCCGGAGACAGCCACACTGCAAGGGGCCTTAAGGAGGGTAGACTTACCCCAGGACAGAGAGGGAGGTTTGGCAGTGCTCGATGGACTGAGCCCGAAGAATGGCATGTCGAGGGACGGTACTTGAAAGGAGAACACCAGAGACTAATAGTGGCCGAACCCAAGGCTTCGGGGACGAGCCTTGGTTAACAGGAACGCCTAAGTCTCTGGAAGAGCCAAACTGTGAAAGAAAACGTTCCCAGTTCAGCGCAACTTTTCCATCACCCAAGAAGAACGTACAAGCCACCACTGCCCACGCCTGGAGGGTAAGCGGGACTGGAGCAGGCTAGAGCCCTGGCGGGCAGCTGGCCTTCCCCTTTCTTTTTTTTTTCTGCATTTTAACCACCTCCTGCACCCAGATCCGGGCTGTATTTTTGCATGTCCGCAGTGGACGGGTGGATTTTTTCTTTTCTTGGGGGGAGCTAACCCCGCTCGGTCTTTTGTGGGGGGGACTCATATTTGGGGGCTTTTTCTTCTTCTCAGAAATCTGTCCTTTCTATCCTTTCCTCCCTGTTCTGGGCTCTGGGGGCAGAGAGGGTAGAAAAGACACAAATGGGACAGAATTATAGACTGCGACACTTCAGCTATAGGAGACTTGATAATATTTTAAGAGAAGCCCTTCACATCCACGCATTTCGTTGCCTTTCAGTGACGTCAGGCCCCTCTCCTGTAGATTTTCCCTTTAGCTACTGTAAAGCTCCCCATTCCCTTTTCCCCCCAGACTTTCCTAAACTCTCTCCCTTGGGGATGGCAGCGTACGAGCCGCCCCAAGTGCCCTGCCAGACACTGCTGCTCTCCCTTAGGGGTAGCATTGGCCGTGCCGCCCCGGGTGAGATGCAGCGTGCCCGGCACCCCCACCCAAGATTGCTCTGGCCACGCCACTTGGAACCCGTTTTCCTGCCTTGATCCTTCTCTTCTGCCACGAGTTTTGTCGCCAGCCCCACCCCTTCCCCAAGGGCCCTGTACCATCCTGCAGCGAGGCTAGTCCCTATTGTTGGGAGGCGGGGTTGGATCAATCCCCCAGTCATTCTTCTGGCTCTCCCTCGGGGGGGAAGGATTGCCAGGGGCACCTCTCATCAGAGGACCTTTTTTCCTGGGAGATTACCCCCGTTTTTGGGGGGGACCTCCTTTGGAAGAAGGTGAAGCCAGAAACCTGGATCAGGAATCCACCGTTTTGTTTTCCCTCTAAAATAGTGGCACCCAGATCCACCCCTTACCAAATCCCCTTTCTAATCATGACAATCATTAATCAAGTGATTGTCTGATTCCCCTATCCCATCCCTTAAGTGTACCTTACCCAAAGTTCCCTTTTTATTTCAATGCAAGTCTTTTTAACTACTTTTGATCCCTTTAAAATAATTGTTTTAATTGAGTTATATTTTATAGAAAGAAAGATCATCCTCTTTGATTATTGTTCATAATGCTGTGCCCACTTCGCAATCAAACAATCAAATCAGAGAAGCTACATCGCTGCTTGCTGCTCCAGCTCTGCAAGAACTTAAACACCACAAGCATTACAACTGATCAAGCCATGAATCCTACTTGTACTTCTAATCTGGAAGAATTTGTTTGGGACAATTTTATGTGTTTTGTTTTAAGTTTTAAAGTGAAGAAAAAATTTACCCCATGTATTGTAATTATTAAGTTATCCTTTTCTGTTTTTTTTTCAATTTATGAACTTTTAATACTTTGTAATATTACTATATAACTTTTATGTTTTATTACTTTGTTTAAACCTCATAACTCTCTTTCTTTTTGAATAAAAAAGGATTGAGATGCTGAGGTGGGGTTTTTCTCTTTTGTTTAATACCTGCTTGTTACCCTTCCCCCACCCCCTTTCCCTGGTCCCTTTCTCCCATACCCAGCTGCCGTGTTTCCTGGGCTTTTCCCTGCTCCTCCCCCTTCCGGGTTCCCCCCCGCCCGTTCCCTGCTTCCTCTGAGATTCGGGTATAAAATCTGTGTTCGCCCGTCCTGAGGGGTCTTGGGGGCTATGCCGGAATAAAACCACCCTTTTCCTCCCCAAGTCCCGTGTCACTTCTGTCTGTCCCCGCGTCTGAACTGAACCTGCAGGGCAGCAAAAGGCGGAACGGCTGAACTTCTCTCCTCTCCTGCCACTAAATCTCCCGCCGCTCGGGGAGAAAAGCAGATGGTACGCACCACAACATGTATACACAGATATATGCACATTTTTGCATGCATATAAAGTGTTTGATATTGGTCCAAATCTGCTGTAAATTTTCATTCTTTAAATATATATGTTGGCACTTTAAAATTTCACATGTTTGTTAATTGGCCATGATGTTATTTCATTCATTTACTTCTCTTCACTGTGCCCTTACTTTGATTAAGCTTTTAGAATAATGAGGGACACAAAACCTTGATTGTTTACAGTGAAGTTTAAATCGTTCTTTTGAAGAAATTATGTGATGTAATGCTGAAACAAATAGAAGTCCATCCTGGAAAATCTCTTTTCAATCTTAGATGTTTTTTCAATTCCAAAATAAGACTCTACTGGTTCCTACAGCTTTGTTTCCAACATTAAACTGGTAGAAATTTAGGCAAATCTTTAAGAAAATTAACCAATATCGCTGGGAATACAAATGTAGTTTGTGTGAGGTAATAGCTCTGAGACTTATAAACTATGCCTGATTGTGAATATTTTACAGGTAGATAGTTGTTCAAATTAATAATAGGTCTAATGTTAAAAACTGCAGTAGCTGTATGCCTGAGGGAGTTATGCTGTGTGGCATATATCTCCACTAATGTTTGTGGAACTCATATAAAGCTCTTGTGTACTTAATCCATATAGTGGTGGTGACACTTCTAAACTGGTCAAGTTTTGGCTCTTCAGACAGAAAGTTGCGCTAAGAGACTTTATTTTGTTTTGCATCCTAAGGAGAATCATAAAGGGAGCACAATGGTCTTCATTCAGATTCATTAACAAATTATGTCAGAAAAGGTGGAATTTTGGGACTACTGTAATAATTGTATTTTTTCCTGCCTCTTGGCTCCCTATTGTATGGTGTTACAAAGAAATAGCTCATATATGCAGATGTATGTCATAAATTTCAACATTACTTGTTTTAGGTGTCACCTTTTCAAAACTGCACACTCTTTCCCAGTCTATGTAAGGTCATAGTCTTCTTCTACCTTTGCTGTTGTCTTAACTGTCTTACCACTGCTATACTTTGATCCTGTCTTTCTTGTCCTGACTTGTTTTTTGCCTCTGTTTTTGAAGAATTCAGGGGGGACTGATAGCATTTTAATACAGATTTAACAACAACCTTTACCACTATAGTGTTAGAACATAATTCAGTGTTTTGTTTTTTGGATTTTTTTTCCTGCAGAATGACTTTCAAATCTTGCATATAAAACACTACTTTTTCCCAGTGAAAGAATTTATAGGGATTATACAGTCTGCATAAAATGCTGCTTTTTCCACAAGAAAATGACTTTTGTGTCCTGTAGAGAAGTCAGGATGATTTCTGGCAACCTTTTATTTCTCCTTTGTGACTTCTGGCTGACTGGATGCAGTCTGCCATAAATGCATTCTCCTCAGAGTCTGTTTATGCATAGCAGTGTTGGAAGCAATAAGCACTTGGCTTTTCTAGCATATGAGTCAGTAAATACATAAACAAGTACGGATTTATGACTCTGCAATTTAGAGTATCATGGTTCTTGATGTATAGCGCAGTCAACTTTTTCTGAATGCCACAGAGGATAGTGAATATATCTGTAATACCAAGGTCATTCTTGATGTAATTAATGGGTTGGGATTTCTTTTGTAACACAGTTTCAAATAACTTAAATTCTCCTCATCAGGGTAATTGGCTATCGAATGATTGTCCTTGAAATATGTAAATCATCCTGTAAAAGACAGGAATACAAATCTTAAGTGTAGGCTAATGCCATTTTACCAGTGGGACTATTTTAGTGGATAGCATTTATTTTGGAGATATATTAACTCTTTAACAGGTAGCACACATATCAAAGTGTTTATTCACATTATGAGCATTAGTGAAGCCTTCTTTGGTCCAGTTAATGGAGGAACTCTGGTCTTAGTGGATTAAATATTTCAGTCTTCAAAACCGCCAGCTCACACTGTTCTCAAGGTTACTATTTTATCTCACCTTCACCACTTTCCATCTTACAGTTCTGCTGAGCATACATGAGGTACACATCATTATTTTGCAGTGCTTTGTTTTGTGCTGAAGAAATAAACCATGTCTGTAACAGCTACAGTAGTAGACCAACATTTTTTTCCTTTGCAAATGGGAGTGGTAAACTTAGATAATATTCCAAGAGCCTCGTCTACATATCTATATTGTTTTAAATGTAAAAGTAATCTTCTCAGTTATGTCTTACTTCTAGAACTAGAAGAAAAAAAGTGAGTTATAGTGTTTTGATCAGTAAGCAAACCTTTTTCTGTTGCACATGTCAAGCTAAGACATTGGAAGAGAGACCTTTAATAACCAGGCATTATTTTTACCATTCAATTTAACCTGGCAGGAAACTTAAATAGCAACTATGGATATATAACAAATGTGAAAAGGAAGGGAAGATCCATCCTGGGACAGTATGTGCTACATTCTGCAGAGTTCTATTTGACACATAAGAAAAGCCTGATAACAGCCCTTGCTCTTCAGAATTTTACTTAGTGCTATTCTTTGTGATAAGTCTTTATCTGCTCATGTGTCAATTGAGTCCTTGCAAGCTATTTTAGTTATGAACTGTTGCTGTTCAATGTCTGGATATGTTGTGATAGTCTGAGCTTGATTTGGAAATTTCAACAGAAATCAATCTTACTGAATAGAAGATTATTCTGTTTCATTTAAACCTTAAGTAAACCTTGGATTTTATATAATTAATTAGATTTCATTATTGTTGAATCCATACAAGGGAAGCTTTAGTGAATAACATAAGCTTAGATTATCATTTTCTCAGGCCATCATGCTTGGCTGTTGTTCTGGTTTGAAAGCAAAACCAGTGAGAGACTCCAAGTCAGAAATACAATTTATTGGGAAAAGGGGAAAAGGACAAAAATACATGCAACAATACAAAGGGAAAGACCACCGACAAAGTCAGAACACAACCTGGCCAGCGTGCTGGCAGCAGTCCAAATTGGAGTAGCTGCAGTCCTCTTGGGATGGCAGATGTAGTCGTTGTGGCCTCTCGGAGAACCTGTGAAAAGGCTGACCCCTCTGTCTAGAAATCCCCAGTTTTATCCAGGTTGGAATGCCTAGCTCCTCCCCCCTGGGCAGAGCATCTCACAATGGGTCATTATGAGTCTCAAGGTGTGTCCTTAATCACCGGCTCCTGGACAGTGTTATCTCTGGGTCATGTGGTAAGGCATTGATGGGGCTATTAACAGCAGATAAGGAAAACTGCCCCAAGGTAACTCCTACTCAGATGTTAAATAGGAAAACGTTTGTTTTTTAATCTTGGTCATTATCCACCCCTTTTCCTATTTCCATCTTCATCATGATGAAACCTTACACATCGTTCTCACTTAAGACTAAGTTTCCCTGTGGTACACAACGGGTTTGCCCATCCTTCTGCATTACCCACCAAGTATAACCGGGTCCTTGAGCAAAAACAATCCCACGGGTGGGTTTGTCTTTGCCTGGGGTGGGATTAATCCAAACAGTCTTGCCTAAAATACCTTTCATATGTACCACAGGGACTTTATCTCCATCCACTGTGTGTAAGGGTTCAGATTGGGCAGGACCAGCTCGATTGATGGACCCTCGGGTGTTGACTATTCAGGTAGCTTTTGCAGTTCCCAATTCCTGAAAGTTCCCCCACCGAGTGCCTTTAGGGTGGTCTTAAGCAGTCCATTGCATCGTTCAACTTTCCCAGCAGCTGGAGCATGATACGGGATGTGATATATCCACTCAATCCCATGTTCTCTGGCCCAGATGTTGATGAGGCCATTCTTGAAATGTGTTCCATTGTCTGACTCAATTCTCTCAGGGGTGCCGTGTCTCCACAAGACCTGTTTTTCTAGGCCTAAGATGGTGTTCCGGGCAGTGGCATGAGGCACAGGGTAGGTTTCCAACCATCCTGTGGTTGCTTCCACCATGGTCAGTACCTAGCGTTTGCCTTGGCGGGTTTGGGGAAGCGTGATATAGTCAATTTGCCAGGCTTCCCCATACCTGTATTTCAACCATCGCCCACCGTACCACAGAGGCTTCATCCGTTTGGCCTGTTTGATCGCAGCGCAGGTCTCACAGTCATGCATGACCTGTGAGATGTTGTCCATAGTAAGGTCCACCCCTCGGTCTCGTGCCCATCGGTATGTTGCGTCTCTCCCCTGATGACCAGAAGCGTCATGGGTGCAACAAGCTAGGAATAGTTCTCCCTTATGCTGCCAATCTAGGTCTACTTGTGATATTTTCACCTTGGCAGCTCGGTCTACCTGTTCGTTGTTGTGATGCTCCTCAGTAGCCCGACTCTTGGGTATGTGTGCATCCACGTGTCGAATCTTCACAGTCAGCTTCTCGACTCGGGAGGCAATGTCCTGCCAGATCTCGGCGGCCCAGATGGGTTTCCCTCTGCACTGCCAGTTAGCCTTTTTCCAGCGACTTAGCCATCCCCAGAGAGCATTAGCTACCATCCACGAGTCAGTGTAGAGATAGAGCCTTGACCACTTCTCTCGCTCAGCAATATCCAAAGCCAGCTGGACGGCTTTAAGCTCTGCAAGCTGACTTGATCCACCTTGTCCCTCAGTAGCTTGTGCCACTTGTTGTGTGGGGCTCCACACTGCAGCTTTCCATTTCCGGCTAGTGCCTATGATTCGGCAGGAACCATCCGTAAAAAGGGCATATTGTCTTTCAGTTTCTGGTAGTCCATTATATGGTGGGGCCTCCTCAGCACGTGCCACTTGCTCCTCTTCTTCAGAAGACAATCCAAAAGTCTCCCCCTCAGGCCAGTTTGTTATAATTTCCAGAATCCCAGGGCGATTCGGATTTCCAATACGAGCGCGCTGAGTGATGAGGGCAATCCATTTACTCCATGTGGCATCAGTGGCATGATGTGTAGAAGGAACCTTTCCTTTAAACATCCACCCCAGCACTGGTAGTCGGGGGGGCCAGAAGCAGCTGTGTTTCAGTGCCAATTACTTCTGAGGCAGCTTGAACTCCTTCATACGCAGCCAAGATTTCCTTCTCTGTGGGAGTGTAGTTTGCTTCAGAGCCTTTGTAGCTCCGGCTCCAAAATCCCAGTGGTCGACCCCGAGTCTCCCCAGGCACCTTCTGCCAAAGGCTCCAGGACAAACCATGGTTCCCGGCTGCAGAGTAGAGTACATTCTTGACCTCTGGTCCTGTCCTAACTGGGCCAAGGGCTACAGCATGAGCGATCTCCTGCTTGATCTGAGAGAAGGCTTGTTGCTGCTCAGGGCCCCAGTGGAAATCATTCTTTTTTCGGGTGACCAGGTAGAGAGGGCTCACAATCTGGCTGTACTCGGGAATGTGCATCCTCCAAAAGCCTATGGCACCTAGGAAAGCTTTTGTCTCCTTCTTGTTGGTAGGTGGAGACATAGCGGTGATCTTGTCGATTATTTCTGTCGGGATCTGACGACGTCCATCTTGCCACTTGACTCCTAGAAACTGAATTTCTTGAGCTGGTCCCTTAACCTTGCTTCGTTTAATGGCAAAACCAGCTTTCAGTAAAATCTGGATAATTCTTTCTCCTTTTTCGAAGACTTCCTCTGCTGTGCTTCCCCACACAATGACGTCATCGATATACTGTAGATGTTCGGGAGCCTCGTTCTTTTCCAGTGTAGCCTGGATCAGTCCATGGCAGATGGTGGGACTGTGTTTCCACCCCTGGGACAATCGGTTCCAGGTGTACTGCACTCCCTTCCAGGTGAAGGCAAACTGAGGTCTGCATTCCGCTGCCAAAGGAATGGAGAAGAAGGCATTTGCAATATCAATGGTCGCATACCACTTTGCTGCCTTGGACTCTAGTTCGTACTGAAGCTCCAACATATCTGGCACGGCAGCGCTCAGTGGTGGTGTGACCTCATTCAGGCCGCGGTAGTCCACCGTCAGTCTCCATTCTCCACTGGACTTGCGCACTGGCCATATAGGGCTGTTGAAAGGTGAATGGGCCTTGCTGACCACCCCTTGGCTCTCCAATTTACGAATCATCTCATGGATGGGGGTCACAGAGTCTCTGCTGGTACGATATTGCCGACGGTGCACTGTTGTTATGGCAATTGGTACCTGCTGTTCTTCAACTCTCAGCAGTCCCACAGCAGAAGGGTCATCTGAGAGACCAGGCAAGGTATTCAGTTTCCGGATGTCTTCTGTCTCTACAGCAGCTATCCCAAAAGCCCAGCGATGTCCTTTTGGGTCTTTGAAATATCCATTTCTGAGATAGTCTATGCCAAGGATGCATGGGGCCTCTGGGCCAGTCACGATGGGGTGTTTCTGCCATCCGTTCCCAGTTAAACTCACTTCAGCCTCTAATACAGTAAGCTGCTGGGATCCTCCTGTTACCCCAGAAATAGAAATGGATTCTTCTCCTACATATCTTGATGGCATCAGGGTACATTGGGCACCGGTGTCAACCAAAGCTGTATATTTTTGTGGTTCAGATGTGCCAGGCCATCGAATCCACACGGTCCAATAGATCCGATTGTCCCTGTCCTCTACCTGGCTAGAGGCAGGGCCCCTCTATTCTTGGTCATGGTACACGTTGCTCTCTTCTGGTAAATAGGTTCTTGAGGTTCCTTCAAGAGGATCAGTTATATCATTATTCTTATATTGTCTGGAACTCTGTGTTTGAGAGACTGGAGCAGCATTGACTCTTTTTGTGTTAGGTGTTCTTTTTAGTTCATGTACTTGGGCTGCTAAGGAAGAGGTGGGTTTTCCATCCCACTTCCTCATGTCTTCTCCATGCTCCTGAAGAAAAAACCAGAGGTTTCCTCGTGGAGTGTATCCTCTCTCCTTGGCTTGGGAGTGCTGGCTCCTAATGGCAGAGATTCTTGTTGGTTCTGGTGAAATATGGTAGCCTTCTTCCTTAAGTTCCTTTTTTAGTTTCTTATGACTCTCTTCAATCAAGTCCCGGACTTGCTCAGCCAACCTTGTTTCCACAGACGAGACATGGGTACGAAACGGGGCGGTGACCGTGTCCTCGTAAATTCTTAATTTATTGGCTAAGACGCCCACTCTGTCCTCGCCTTCTCTCCACTGCAGTGTTGCCAGGTAACGAGAGTACATCTCTGGTCCAAGCTGTGCAAATCTCAACCACATTTGTGATGTGCACTGGACACAGTCTGGACTCTTAGGAAATCTTTCGTCTTCTGCGAAAATTATCTCCAACACAGCCAGTTCCCTTAGGCATCGGATACCTTGTTCCATGGTATTCCATTTTCCTTGGAGTACCTGGAGGTCTTCTTTACAAAGGTATCTGTCCCTCACACTTGCAAGCAGTCGCCGCCAGAGGCTGAGAGTTTCTTGGGTTCTCCCAATCCCCTGGTCAATGACCACATCCCGGGATAGTGATCCCAGTTGCCTGGCCTCACTTCCATCCAGAATGGTGTCATTGGCTGCAGTGTCCCAGATGCGGAGAAGCCAGGTGAAAATGGACTCATTTGTCTGGCGGGTGAATTCTCTCCGCAGGTCACGTAGCTCACCCAGGGATAGAGAGCGAGTGATGATCTCTGGTTCTGTCTCTTCCACTGGGTGCGAGGGTCCTGCAGTGTCCTCGTCAGTCACTATGCGGACTGATTTGCTCCTCGATTTCTTCTTCTGAACGGGGGCAACTATTATGGGTTCAGGCTGCTCTGGTTTGGTGATGGTTTGTGTGGAGATGCTGATGGCGCTTTCGGTGCCTTCCTCCTCTGTGCCGGTCTGTGTAGACATAGACACTTTTGCTTTGCTTTTTGTTTCTTCCTCCATGACAGTCTGCGTAGACACGGACACTGTTGTTTTCCTTTTGGTTCCTTCTTTCTCTGTGGCAGTCTGCGTTGACATGGCTGCTGTTGTGGTATTCTGTACGGGCACGGACACTGCTGCTTTGCTTCTTCTTTCCTCTTCCTCAAGAAGACGCTGCACCACACTATGTATGTTTTGCTGCATCACACTATGTAGTGTTTTGTTTTTAAGCATGTTGCAGACTGTGCCGAGAAGACAAAGAAGAACTAACAACAATATTATGCTGTCCTTGGCATCCAGAGGGAACTTAACATTTTCAAAAACTGCTGTGTCAAGCCTGAAAGGTTGGAAAAAAATCAATCTTTACCCCTCCCCCCAGGGGCTGGGTGAGGTTGCCGAGGCCCCAGATGTAGCAGCCTAGATTAGGACAAGCAAACAGAATTGAGTACATATTCCAAATCATGTTCATTGCCTCAGAGGTCATAATGCGATAGACATAGTAGACCAATAAAGCAAATCTCATACTATACCCTGGTCTACACATGAGCATTACAATTGCCACATAATTCCCCACATTCGGAAAAATATAGAGAGCTAGGTATGAGACCCAAAAAAGCATGTTAAGCATCATAGTGAATAGGTACCCTCTACAATGCAAGATTGTAATTCTGACTTCTCTCAGTACTTTCTAGCCCCACGTTGGGCGCCAAAAATATGTTCTGGTTTGAAAGCAAAACCAGTGAGAGACTCCAAGTCAGAAATACAATTTATTGGGAAAAGGGGAAAAGGACAAAAATACATGCAACAATACAAAGGGAAAGACCACCGACAAAGTCAGAACACAACCTGGCCAGCGTGCTGGCAGCAGTCCAAATTGGAGTAGCTGCAGTCCTCTTGGGATGGCAGATGTAGTCGCTGTGGCCTCTCGGAGAACCTGTGAAAAGGCTGACCCCTCTGTCTAGAAATCCCCAGTTTTATCCAGGTTGGAATGCCTAGCTCCTCCCCCCTGGGCAGAGCATCTCACAATGGGTCATTATGAGTCTCAAGGTGTGTCCTTAATCACCGGCTCCTGGACAGTGTTATCTCTGGGTCATGTGGTAAGGCATTGATGGGGCTATTAACAGCAGATAAGGAAAACTGCCCCAAGGCAACTCCTACTCAGATGTTAAATAGGAAAACGTTTGTTTTTTAATCTTGGACAGATGTCCTGGAGAAAATTCCTTAATGATATGTAATTTTCAAATTGTTTAATGTCCAGTGTTTTCTTTTTCTTTTTCTTTTTTCTTTTTTCACAAAAGATTCAAATTAATTTATGAAAATATATTACCACACCATTATTTTTCTATTCACTGGGGATTCTGTCTGAACACAAGGAAAATCTTATTTATTGTGAAGGTGATCAAGTACAGGCAAATGTTGACCAGACACACATTGTAGATTCTCTATCCTTGGAAACAACCAAAAGATGGCTAGACAGTGCTAAGTAATCTTCTCCAAGTGATTCAAACTGAACAGAGAACTGGACCAGACAACTTCCAGAGGTTCCAGAGGTTCCTTCCAACCAAAACAATTCTCTGATTCTGTAATACTGGAACAGTATAAGAAAAGGAATTGATTGTCATGTTTGCATTACTTCAGTTTCTCAGTGGAAAATGTTTATGTTGTTATCATCTCTACACAAGAAATATCATTATTCAACTTTTGCAGTCCCTAGTAGAACCACCTTTTAAGAGCTTTGCATAACTTAGCTATATTAGCAACAGCTATTTGGCTATAAATTCATTGAAGAAATTATGTGTGGTGGCAGAGTTTGAACTGTCTAACAAAAAAATCTTTTTGGAAAGATTTTTTTTATTATATATTCATTTTCTAAATTCTAAATAGTAAACAGCTGCCTTAGTGGAGACTGTCCTCCTCCAGCAGCCTGCTTCTTTGCAAACCACATGTATTTGGCAGCATTGTTTTCACTCTCTCTCCCATCCTTAAGTTGTAATGCAGACTAAAATTTAGTAGGGGGATTTGCACTCATTGTTATTCTCACTGGCATAGAAATAGCATGAGTGGGACTGTAACTCCTGGTTAGGAGGGTGCAGCAGGGTACCAGAAACAAAATATCCCTATCTATGGCAAGCAGTTTGAGTTACAAGCAGCTACGGAATCTTCCATTCTTATACTTCGAATTCCCTCAGTTTATCTATGCATCATACTGGATATATTGTTGCTGCTGATCAGTCTTAACAGAGGAAACACACAGAAAGAAGGATGTCTCTATGTAAATTTGTTAGCAATATATGGGTGGCTCCAGGTGGGTGCTGCAGCATCAGAATGAACTGTTTTCTATGGAGACACAAATGGAACTAAAGAACATGTAACTTCTTTCCCCTTTGCCAGAGATTCTGAGCACTGGTGCTCTATTGGAAATAATGAGGTTCTGCAGAAATACTTTGAGGGCTTAGATTAGTTCCATTCTCCTTTTGATTGAAAAGATTTCTTGAATTTTGGACATGGTGCTAAGAAGAGCTGGAAGGTCAAATGATCCTTGATTAAGTTGAAAGGCACCACAATAGTAAAATGTTGTAATGTGTACCACAAATAGTGATTTCAGAGACAGATTTGTATTCAAATAAACTATAATGAATGAGGCACTTAAGTTACATAAGGCTGTAAGTTCTCTGGCTGACTATAGTAGTAGTATCCAGTGCTTGCTTCTTCATTGGAGTATAACCCAGCCAATCAACTGCTGTAAGACTGTACCACAAGAATTAAACTTAGTTGTGGGCAGAAGAAATCACAAGGTTGAATATGAGGATATGTGGTCATTAGTTTGGACCACTTATGATGACTACACTGATAGTTCCTGAGAACAGCTGTGACCATGAAGTTGTAGATTAGACAAGCCCAAAGACTGATACATTATAGATACTAGCATCATTTTTAACAGCAACTAAAGATTATAGCATAGATCAGATTAAGAGGAATTAATTTTTTTTTAAATCTTGTGTGGGAAAATTGCAGCATCTCATTTGTGTCTCCACTTGTTCTTCAGCTATCTCCCTTGACTCTTTTTTCCTCATGTAATGGGGGCACATGGGGGTCTTTTTTTTTTGTAATGACACATTTTTTCTCTCACTTAGTTTTCTAACTTTATTGTTTACCATTAAGATTCTTCGAAGTTGTTTTCTTGGGTAAGCTGGCATTATATTGGATGTGAATTGTTTCCATATTTTCGTGATTTTGATTTATTTCTTTATTTTATTTATAATGAGTAATTAAATACCTTTATACCTAATGAGTAATTAATACCTTCTGAAAATGGGTGTAGACACAGAAAAGACCAAACTATCTAATCACTTGAAAATTTTCAAGATAGGTCTGACTAGTGACATAAAAACTAGGAAGAAACTAGTTGAGTGTGCAAAGAAAAAATTAGGATAGTATACTACCAAACCTAAAATAAACAAAGGAAATTGAATCAAAATTACATAGATTAGTAATAGCATTAAACTGCAATTGAATAAATTACAGTAGACCAGATAATCAAATTTTAAGGGCTGAATTACAGATGGATATTCTGCTGATTAACTACATATTTCATGTTTTTTCTTCCCAAAATAAGAACCTTGTTTTTTCAATCTTGATGCCATTGAACAGTCTACCTTTATGTCACCTGTATAAAGAATGATCCAGTGAGAGCTAAAAAACTACTGTAAAAAGAGAATTATTCAGGTAGCTTTCTGTTGATTGTAATCACAATTAAGTGATTCATCCAGGTAAAGAAAAAATATAACTTAGAATTGATGGTATGTATTAATAGTTTATCTGAATGAATAATTCAGCATTTGATGTCAGTCACAACTTAACACAGAGTATATTTGGAATTTTAGTGATATAACAGAAACATTCAGAAAAGTCTTTCCTAATTTTTTTTTTAATTGTAGACTTTATTGAGGCTGTCTGGAAAGATTTTAGTATATACATGACAATTACAGAAATGATTGTGTCTTTTTAGGATATGAAAATATATATATACTCTTGCATATGTACATTGTGTTATAGTAATTAATGCAAAGCAAATATATGCATGCATATGAAAAAGTGAAAAAATTCAAGCCATCCAATAAGTACATTTCTCATGAGTTGAACCCACATGTCTTTTCATCATTAATAGACCTTGAGAACTGAAGGTTCTTATCTTTTATCTATACACCAATTGCTATTTAATTATCAGTCTTATTTTTATTAACTTCTTCCCAAAGGGAAGAAAC
Source organism: Chloebia gouldiae (assembly GCA_003676055.1). Taxonomy (NCBI): domain Eukaryota; kingdom Metazoa; phylum Chordata; class Aves; order Passeriformes; family Passeridae; genus Chloebia; species Chloebia gouldiae. The sequence continues at coordinate 810,420 of QUSF01000106.1, forward strand.
CCCAGATTTTCAGTGTCTCTTCATATAAGTATTTTACCTTTTGGTAGGGGCACATACCTGGTTTTTTATATTAATTTCCATTTTCTATGTATATTGGTTGCAGAACTAGCAGGATATTAGGTAGTGTCCCTCACAATCACTGAAATCAATAGAAGTCAATATTCTTGGACCATGTTTCAATGTTTTGTTTCAGTTATTCCAGAATACAAAGTACTCTTTTAATTCATACTTTAATGGCTTTTGATTAAATGCAAGTAAGATTTAATGCACATAATGCATGTTGAGAAGGAAGTAAATAAAATTAATCATGTGTCAGTTCAATCTTACCTATATAGAAATCATACCAAAATAATTTTGAAAGAATATTTTTGTGGCATTATTTTTGCAAAATATAGGTCAGTAAACAATTTCAGGTAAAGGCCAGCCACCTGGCATTTCTTTTGTTTTAATTTCTTATTTTGTTTATTTTATTCTCCTAATATTTTTCTTCTTTCCTCAATGAGGAATTCTGTTTGGTGTAGTTATTTCAGAATCTATAAGATTTCAGTTGGGTATATTTTTCTCCAAGAATACACAGCAAGGATTTCTAGACTTTTGTCTCCTCACATGACTTCTCTGTTTAAATAGTAAGGTTCTGGTGATCCCATGTTTAAGTGATGGGAACAGTCTAAAAAAGAAAAATGTAAGTGAAAGATTTTATTTTATTTGTCTTTAAGTAGAAGAGAATATTGCCTTGAAATTTTATTATTCTCTTTTTGTAAATGGAAATTTTTCTTATTGTAAATGGAAAATAACATTAAGGCCTTTTTTGCTCTTTCTTTTCTTCAGTTAATTCTCTCCACTTTGTTTTCTTGATAGTTGGGCTATTTCTCTCTGAAAGCAAAGTATTACTCAATTTAGTCAAAGAATTCTAAACAAAGGATGAGTTTAATTTAAATTTTGGATTTCTAAGATGAATTACTCTGCATTCCTACAAAAGAACGCCACATTCACTTAAAAGTTTCTGTTGGCATGGCTGCTTCATTTGTAAGCTGTGTGGGATCATCTTTAGTATGATGCTGGTTGGATTGCTGAGAATGGTGATTTTTCAGATAAAATGTTCAGAAGCATATTGCATGATTTGTGACTTTTAAATACTTTCACTAAAAAATTATTGACTGCATTTTGTAACAATTGAATGACTCCTGAAACAGTAGTAACAAATGAAAGCCTTAACTATTGTGCCATTTTAGCAAACAGTGCATACAGTGCTATCTATAGCTTTAAAAACCTCCTACTAGTTTTTATTACTGGATGAGGAAGAAGGCAGGATTCTTACAGTGTGATGAACCATTAGTTCAGGTATTGTGAATAACTCAGATATAGATGATTTTTTTAGCAGATTTCACATCAGCTTGATACTCCAGTTCACCATCATGACCCACAGCTATTGATGAATGAAAAGATATTATCTTTTTTTCTGTGCACTCATGTTTGTTTTGGTTTTTTGGATAGACCTAGTCCAAGTGTAGACCAATAGAGAGAAGTGAGCATTACAAACAGCAAACTCACAAATATGTGACCTGTGCATGTTTATACATAATTTTACTCAATGATAATCTAAACTATATATAGATGTAGGATTTCGTCTAAGACTTTGAGGAATCTGGTAAGATTGTCTTTCTGTAATTCTGTTTATTTTACTGTTATAGATACTAAACTGCAGTTCAACTGCCATGCCTATATATTTTGAATTTCATAGAATTGACATCTGACCTACACTCTCCTAGGATTTCTGTGGGGTTTTTTGTTTGTTTTGGGTTTTTTTTTTTGTGTTTTTTTTTTTTTTTTTTGTTATTTTTTCTGGAAAGTGAATTAATTGTGGTTTAGTGGGACTCCAAGATATATGCTGGATCTAGTCAGAATAAGAAGTTTACACAATATATTTTAGATCATGATATTTCTAGTAATTATGGAATTCATTCATGAAGTACTTTTATCTGAGACAGAGAGGTTGATAGATCTAGATAGATAGATAGATAGATAGATAGATAGATACTGATTATTCTCAACATTATATGTTGTTCATGGACAAAAAGTTCTGCACAGTGACAGAATCAAGCCACGTGCAGTAATGGATGAAAACATTTACTTAGTTTATTTTTGCAGAACTCTGAAGAACATTTACATATATAGCTGTGAATATGATAAATCTGATCTCAAAATTAATCCCATATTTATAAATAAACCAAAAAAATTCATTGTGACAGTATACCTGTAATCACCTGGGTGGTGTGGGGTTTTTCTTCATCTGATTGCTTGTTTTTAAACCTATGTTTAGTAATAGTAGATTTCAGCATCCCGAGAGGTTATTCACTTTCTTTACTTCCTATTGGGAAACCCAGTGATAATGAGTTGGCACAGATAATAGAGGTGTTAGATATGTATTCTATGAGTGTAAGCAACCTTGTAATACTTTAAACCTATTTTTTCCTTGAAAATTATGAATGGAGAATAGTGTGGTCTTTCCCTTGTAAAACTGTGCATTGTCGTTCTTCACGGAATAAAAGGTGTCTCTTTCTAGGCTCAGTTACCTTCAAAAACTGGAAAATAACTTTTAATTGTAACTCCAACCATACATAAAGTGCCAATGCCATAGAAAATTGTGAAGTACTTTATCAAGGCTAGCATTGCAACATTACTACTCTAGCTGATCTCTTACTGTTGTTGAGCCAGAGCATGATATGCTTCTCCCAGACAAACAGCAAAAAAAGTGATTTACTCAGGATTTAGGGTTTTCAGATTTGAGTTTTGAGACTGACTGAGAGCCTCACTGTTCATTGTCTGTACTGTTCATGGAGAGGCTAGAGTTCCTCACATTCCATCTTTTATACCCTTTCAAGCATTTTCTGGTTTTATTCTGCCTCCATTGTGTCTTGCCCAGGTCCACTGATCAAGATCAAAAGAAAGAGACAGCTCTGCTTTCTCCACTCTTATTTCAGAGGCTCAGTCTTTGCAACTATACTCTCAAGCCTTGTCCTGTCACTACATGACCTTGTTAGAGGTCAATTTCCAGTGTTTTTGTAGGCTCCCTTCAGGTACTGTAGGGCTGCAATTAGGTAACTCCAAAGTCTTCTCTCTTCCAGACAGAAAAATCCCAATTCTTTCAGCCTTTCATTGTAGGAGAGGTGTTTCATCCCTCTTACCATCTTGGTGTCCCTCCTCAGGACTTGATCTGACAGGCCGATATCTTTCCTGTGCTGGGACCTGCAGAGCTGGATGCAGCACGGCAGATGGGGTCTCACCAGAGCAGAGCAGAAGGGCAGAATCCCCTCCCCAGCCACATTGCTTTGGATGCAGCCCAGGATACATGTGATTTCTGGGCTGGGAGTGCACATGGCTGGGTCATGTCCAACCTCTCAAGTCCTTCTCAGCAGGGCTGGTGTCCATCTGCCCATCTCCCAGTCTGGGTTGATACTGGGAGGTAGCCCCAAGCTGGGTTAAGCACCTCACACTTGGTCTTGATAAACCTTATGAGATTTCTGTGCTCTCAGTTCTTGAGACTGTCAGCTCTGTGTGAGTACCATCTTGTCCTTCAGGTGTGTCAACTTCACCACTCAGCTTGGTGTCATCTGCAAATTTTCTGAGGATGCACCTGATGCCACCGGTCTGTCATTGATTAGACTATTAAATAACACCGGTCCCAGTATGGGCCCCTGTGTGAACACCAGTTGTCACTGATGTCAGTTGGGACTCTGAGCCATGGACCACTACCCTCTGGATGTGACTGTCCTGCAAGTTCCTTATCCACCATCAAACCCATCTCTTGCCAATTTAGAGAGAAGGATATTATTGTCTTTGCAGAAGCCCAGGTAAATAACATCTGTAAGCCTTTTCTTGTCCGCTGAGGTAGTCAGCTCCACCACAGATCGCCACTGAGTTGGTCAGGCAAGACTTGCCCTGGATGAAGCTATCCAGGCTGTCCTGAATCACCTCTCTGTTCATCATGTGTCTTAGCAAAGCTTCTAGGAGGATCTGTTCCATGATCTTCTCAGGCACAGAGGTGATGCTGATTGGTCATTTGTTCCCAGGGTCCTCCTTTCTTCCTACCCTTTTTAAAGATGGGTACAAATCCTCCCTTTTTCCAGTCCTCTGGGACTTTACCTGACCACCATGACTTTTCAAATATGGAGAGTAGCTTTGGCAGCTACATCAACCAATTTCATCAGGACTTGAGATGCATCTCATCATAGATTTACGTATGTTCAGGTTTCTCAGGTGGTGATGAACCTGATCTTTGCTTACAGTGGGAATCACTTTGTTCTCTTTGGGACAAACAGGATTTTCCTTGAATGAGTCTACTTGTCCCCTTAATAGACAGGTCAATTAGTAATATTTTAAATTAGAATTCTGGACACAAATTAATTTTAACTTTCAATCCAATAGTAATATTTTAACACTGTTTGAAAATTAAGGATGGGTGATTAAAATGTGGTACCTGCTTCTTCAGCCCTATCATCTACTATAAAATCTGTCCCTAAAGAACAGTCTGTAAGAATGGCTTTTGTTATTCTTAAAATGATACATACTTGCTTTTACGCCTCCTTTGACAGTGAAAGAATTAACAAGGTTAATGATGTTGACATTTAAAGTATCATAACTGGAATCAGATTTAGTGTCCATTAACATGAATGAGTCCTATTACTTGGAGTTATTCAGGCATTTACTCTGCAAACCTAGATAAATTACTGTATGCATAAATGAAACATGTTTAGGCTTTTGATGTTTGTTTATAATCCTAATTAATATAGATTATGTGAGAATCAGACACTAAAAATTTTGTATGAATATTTCAGATGGCTGCCCACATTAGCTTTGCTCCCAATAAATGTTTTTTTAACACATATGCAATTATTCATATACTTAATGAAAATTAGTGGTACAACACTTACCATTCTGCTTTCATAGATGAATTTTGTACTTTTTTGTGCTTTTGGTGTACTTGAGTCTCATTTAACCTCAATTTTCTAAAAATACTTACTAAATTGCAGCAATACTGATTTTCATCCTTTTCTCTTCACTCTTTTACCTTCCATAATAAGCTCAAAACCCAGTGTGATAGACAAATGTAGTGAAGCCCTTTGGACTATTTAAGTGCCTGCAGTCAGGGAATTCTTATGTAGATGAATGTTTTATAGTAGTTCTGTCATGAAACCAGATGAACGAAGGTGTGCAGCAAGAATCTGACTTACCATTTTCAGTCAACCTGATGTCACCAATTTAATCAACAATTAAATTAGCCAGCACAGAGCAAATGCCTTGCCCCACTTCTTGTACTTGCCCCCTCAGGGGAGCAATGGCTAGTGGAGAAAGGACAGTCTAAAGGGAGCCAGAAAACCAGGCATGAGTTGATCTGGGAAAGGTAAGAAACTGTGGAGATGTAGAACACAAATTTATATAAAATTAAGCTTTATTAATTCCTAAAATAACCTCTGTTTTCTTCTGAAGTACTTTGTTATATAATATTCTGAGTTAATTAAAACCTCAGATTTAGTCTGATTTAGTTTGAGGCAGCTATAAAGCGAGAGGTCTCACAAGAAAAAAAACCCTATGTATTGAAATGAGTTTCCTGTAGATTAAAATTCAGGTAATTTAGTTTTTCTCCCTCTTGCATGAACTGCAGCTGCCAAGGTTCCACATTTTCCTCTTATTAAAAAAAAAAAAGCCTTAGACCCCTATTCAGATTTTCAGACTAAACATATTCATGTAGCAAAAAGGTTTTTGCCTATGCAAACCAGCAAAATGTTTCTCTGTGGCAAGTAGAGTTTTGCATGTAAATGGCTGTTGGTTTCAAATGAAAATTTATGCTTATCATATAAACCATGGAAATCAGTTTTGGTTTAAACAAATATATATACTATATCTCTCATAACTTTCTCTAACTTCTCTTTTATTAAAAACTCTGAATGCTCATGCATTGTTAAATTTTAGACTTTCTTGGAAAGAAGTCTGCAAGAAAAAAAAGAGGAGCAGCAATAAAATGCTTTCATCTAATACTATGCAATATTAGGAAATGAAGAGGAAAGATTTGCTTTGCACAGAATAGATTTGAATATTAAGAGTGCAAGAATGTTTCTATATTTAATTTTATTTCATCTAACTGCTATATTGCATTCTAGTTTCTCTGTTGTAAAATATGAACTAATTATATTTCATGAACACTTCAACTCTTAAGTGTAGGGATGTTTTTGACAAAAAAGGTATTGTCCTAGTCTTATTTATGAAAAAAGATTTCAATGAATATGGTTCAGAACATGCCTCTTTGCAAAAAAGATATAATAAAAATCTTTAATGCAAATGACTTAACATATTTGCTGAGACAGGGAAGAGCCAGACCAATATTGTTCAATCGTCATCTTCTGCTAATGGAAACCCAAATAGGGAAATTTTGTGCCAGTCAGATAATGGCTTATGTTATATAATGCACCAACACAGAGTGAAAAAATAGGAATGCATAACAGGCTTTAGAAAGTTTTATTTTAATTATTCTGAACTGTGTGATTCAGACTTTTGGTTTTCATTCTCCAGCTTCCAAGCACTGACCCATGGGATAAAGGGTTGAAGATCAGGTAAACTGTTATCAAGGAACTGGCATTACATGCTCCTATAATTTCTCTTTTGCTATGCTGAGCCAGGTGGGGAGAGCGTGACCATGTACAGGTATTACAGAATGTGTGTGAGTGTGCACATGCATTCTAGAAAAAAGGGAAGGAGTCCTGTCAAGTACAACCATCTCAGTCACAACTTAATGCTGTATCCTTTGCCTGCCAGGTAGGTGTGATTGTTGGCGGTTCATCAAATGGAACCACCAGACATATCTTGGTGAGAGTAATAGAATGTGACAGGAACCATTATGCTGAAAATGTGACTCTGCGAACACCTGTAAGCCTTTGTAAATAAAAAAAAGTGTCTGTAATTTGCAAACAAGTATGAAGAAAATAATTTTCCCTGAATACACACAGCAGAACATTTCTAAAAATATCAGTGCTTGTGCCTCAGTAACACAGGTGTTAGTTTAATTGCAATATTAATATTCTCATTGTAAATTAATATTATAATATTTTTTGTTTGTTTTACAGTCATCCTTAAAAGACTTCTACTATACCTTATGCATAGATCAGAGCCTCAGTTTCTACCACAGCACTTTCTTTGCATGTAGAATTATTTCACAACCCAAGCTACAATATCTATGATATTTTATACTTTAAATTTACTTAAAGTCAATTACCTTCCCTCATGTGTACTATATATCAAATACAAGAAAATCTTTTAAAACAGGGAGGTTTAGCTACAGTTTCCTAACCATGACTCATTAGCCATTCCTATGAAAAGAATTAGTCCTATTTGTTTTTCAGTTATGGGATGCATGGAAAAGTCTTGTTTGGGAAAAGTTGTGGGGAGAGAGTTTGTAGCTGATAGAATAGCTCATGAAGATGTACACTTGAATTACATTTGGTAGATTCTAATCTGTAATTAAGATATTAATGAAATTAAAATATCCTGTGTCAATATAGATGCATTTAAAGTTAGCATGATTATTAAGGGATGTGTGTTTCTGTTTAGCTTTTTTTGGGCTTTTTGCTTTTCTTTTAAAGGAAATAAAAAAAGAGGCCAATATGTTTTGTGTAAGGCCTGTTAGACTTTTAAATATTATAGTACTGATGTGCTTGAGAGTGTTAATAATTTTTCTAGTAAAGGACACCATATGTTTTCAAGGCCATTGTGATATGTATAGAGTCACTAAAAGTGGCTGAATATTATCTGTTGAAAAATATAGTAAATTAATAGTGCCATGTGCTTGATGTTAAATTTTCCTCAAATATTCTTTCTTCAGAAATTTTTCCTTGAATAGGTCAAATTGCTTCCATGTTAGAAATGTATATTACACAGTGCATGTCACATATAATATAGGTATTGAATAGAAAGAACACGTTGCGGTATGGGTTGATTTAGTCAGTTGGTTTCATCAATATTAGTTAACCTTATGCTCCCCAATGTGTCCTCTTACCCCAAAAGTTCCCGCCACTTGGCTCCCCAGTTATCTGTCAATCTTCTCACCTCTTCCTGTTTTCTCCTTATCTGGTGCCAGCAGTCCGAGTTTTTCATACCCCTTCAGCTGTCAATCCTGTAACCACCCCCAGTTTCTTCCAGAAAGTTTTGTATCAATCACTCCAGCTTAGCTTTTCTATTTGTCCCCTGACTTTGTACCTACCCCTGCTACATTATCATAGGTTGCTGTATCCCTCTCTGGTTTATCCTCATTGGGCAAGACAGGTTTACACCCCTGTCAGCCCACCCCCTATTTAAGTTGCTGTAATCATTGATTTCTTTAGCATTTGTGACTACACCCATTCAGAGGGCACGTTTCATGCCCCACCTGGGGAAATAAAGGACTCTTTGGGCTGGCACACAAGTCACCTTCTCTCATCTCTTCTCAGTGTGCAGTTATTGAAGCTGCACACACACGAGCAGCACTGAGCACCATCAGGGGTTCTCCCCTGAGGTGCCCCCTCACGTGGCGGCCATGCAGCCTCACACGGGTTGTACCAGCTGGACCCTTCCATCTGCCAGGGGCCATGGCAGGTAACTGCCACTGGTGGCGCCCAATGTGAGGCAGGAAAAAAAAAGCCAAAGAGGGACACACAGCGCCGCTGCTAGACACTGCTGCTGGGCGCTGTGCTGCCGGCCCCGCCGCTGGAAGCCGCTGTGGTCAGAAGCTGCCACTGTGTGCCGGGCTCCTGACCTGCACCACCGGACTGCGTGGCTGCCGCCACTGCCGGACCACGTGGCTGCTGCAGCCACCCCTGCACCGGCCACCACCATAGCCATGGCCAAAATGAACACTGCTGCCTCTGCGTGGAACTGCCCTTCATCGGACTGTGTGTACTCAGTCAGCGGAAGCACTATTGCCCTTGAGAGACCATATAGATTTTTGTCCTGCTTGTGCCCACGAGGAATGAGGACATAACTCCTCACCGATTGCTATGGGGAGCTATCTTTGAGAGGAGGACTCTTGCCATAACTTTATTTCCGAAGGTCATCAGTCGGGTAAGTTTTCCCGCGGCTGGGATGGACCCGGCCAGAACTTCCCTCACTGGGTGTGGGTGGCCACGCTCCCGAGTGTAGGGCATGCACAGCATGCAGTGTGACTGGCTCACCACTGGCCACCCTTCGGACATTTTTCTTTTTAGTTGTTCCTTTCCTGTGGCAAGTAGGTGAGATCATGTGAGTGAACAGCATGGGTATTAGGCTGTCCACTCACCAGAGAGAATTATATAACCAAATTTAGGGATTCCTAAAGGAGGGAGGTGATTTTACTTGTAAATTTTTGGTTAAAAAATCGTTCGATGCTTGTTCTTTGCTTTCCCAGGACTCTCTGCAAGGATGGTTAAAACAAAAGGATTTTTGGAAGGGAGTTGGTGTGAGATTAACAGAGGGAATCAAACATGGAGACCCCTCCATAAAGGACAGCTTCATGAAGCTGTTTGTGTTGTTTTGGGAAGTGGTTAAAAAAGAAGGCATGCGAGATATGGATGGGGGGGCTAGAAAGCAACAAGCAGACGAATCCCCAGTTTTTCCTACACCCCTTTGCCCACCTAGCTCTCCCTTCCTATCTTCCCCTAAATCAGGTGGATGGGGGAAGGCAACCCACCACTCACAGGTGCTGGGCAGCTCCCAGAATGTGGACTGTGCTCCTGGCTCCCCTGAGTCCCCTTGCTACCCTCGCCCTGATGGCACTGGCCACTCTACCAGAGACTTTATCTCTAATCCTCATCCAGATCCCTCTTTCCCAGTTATAGATCCTGGTTTTGGCACTGCCCAATGCAGTCATGCTCGCCTAAATCCTTTCCTTTGTCCCTCTGGAGAGACACTGCTGCGCTACCAACACCAATTGGCAGTGGGCTCTTTCCTTCCTCCAACCCCTTTGTTCCCTTTCCTGCCATTGCCTCAAATCCCTCCTCTTTCCCTGCTGACGTGTGTGCAGCCCCTTCTGGAAATTGTGTCACTCCCCCTACCTCTACTCCTCCTTCTGTGGGCGTTCCCTTTGGTCCCTCTCAGTTTCCCACGGCCCCACCATCGGCCCAGCCCCCTCAGTCCATGGGGGTCTCTGTTGGCTCTGCCCCTCAGCCTCCAGGTTTGGACCGCTCTCCTCCTGTTTCCCACGCCCCACCTTCAGGTTCCCACAATCCCGTGGGGGCCGGGGGAGGGGGTGAGGGAGGAGTGGGAACAGGCTTGTGTAATAGATCAGCTGTTCTTAGCCCCTGTCTCCTATAGCCCAGGGGATGGGAACCCCTAGATGGGAACCCCTCTCCCACGAGGCTTTAAGAGACCTATGCAAGACTCAAAGAGATTTTGGCCCCAAAAGTCTTTTTTTCAGGAGCATTTTACAAGTAACTTTTACATCAAAAACATTGGTCCCTGCAGACCTTAAGCACCTGTTCAGTTGCCTGCTACCCCCATCAGAATACAAATTATGGGAAAGAAAGTGGAAGAGATTGGCAGGGGAACTCCTCCCAGGTATCTTGGAGGGCCCATATGGCCTCAAACTTGCAGAGGAGCCAATCACTTTAAACCACCTTATTGGTGAGGAAGACTGGAGTGAAGTGCTGCTGCAGGCTAGGGGAATTCCAAAAGCAGTGCTGGACATGACCAGGGATGCAGTAGAGCACGCATTCCTGGCCATGGCCACCAAGGAGCCAATGCCATCAGATGCAGCAATTAAACAATCTGTTGCTGAGCCTTTACAGGCTTTGTGGACCGTGTGAGGGAAGCTGTGGAGAAGCGTGTGGAGGGGCCAGAACTCCAGGACCAGCTTGTCCTGGAAATCGCCTCCATTAATGCAAATGAAGTTTGCAAAAGAATCATTCTAGCTTTGCCTGTCTCACCACCACCAACCCTCGACCAAATAATGGAAGAATGCACACAGAAAACACAGCTTGTTGCAGAAGAGACACCAAAGAAGCCTTGAGACAAAGTGCTTGCCCCAGCTGCTGCGCCTTCAAGGAACCCAGCTCCAAGGCAGTTTCCATCTAGATGCCGGTGCTTCCATTGCCATCAGAAGGGCCACTTTCTGGCCCAATGTCCATTTTTGGGAAATGCACCTCCAGGGGTTGCAGGAGTGGGGTGGGAGGAGAGCCCCACATTTCAAAAAAACTAAAGGGGGAGTGCGGACCTACCTCGCATGTAGACAAAAATGAGGTAGGTCGCGGCGCTGCACAAGGAGTTGCAATCCATTATTTAGTGCCATCAGTAAGTGGCTGCCTCTCAACGACTGACAAGACAGAACCTTATCAGCTTCGACTCAATAACCCTGTCCATTTTTCTTCTCAGGACTGGCATTTCTTTATAGCAGATGCAGAGCTTCTATCGCACATCTGCTGCTGTGAGACCCGATGGAGAGAAGACCTCGTGAACTGTAGGTACCTCGTTGTCGGGGACACAAGGCACACTCCACTTGAGATAGAGATTCTTTCTGGGATCTCTACACTTGATCTGAGGGTCTTCTATCTCATGGCATGCTGTGTCCACCCCCCACTCTTCCTAGCAAGGGGCCAGATCATTCCACAGGCAATTCCCATCCCTTGTGTCCTGTGTGATGATCTGGAACTCTCAGTTTTTTACACCAAGAGTTTGGGAGAGGAAAAGCCCCTTGTATGATGTGGCCTTAAGAGTGAGGGGCATTCAATACAACTCCAGGGGATGATGGACACCAGAGCAGACGTGACAGTCATCCCACTGCACAAATGGCCGTCACAATGGGAGTCACAAAGCATTGGAATGCCAGTTGTAGGAGTAGGCGGGCCTCAATTTGCGAAACAATCTAAAAGCATAGTGCAAATTACAGAGCTGAATGGATAATTGGCCTCAGTACGTTCATTCGTGATTAACAGCAAATTTACCTTGTGGGGGAGAAATGCCATGTCCCAGTGGGGGGCCAAATTGGAACTTCCAACCCCCAGGGTTTTTAGGTGTGGCCACTGAAGAGCGCCCCACCCAGAAACTAAATTGGCTCACAGATTCACCAGTCTGGGTAGAGCAGTGAGTGCTGGGCAAAAAGAATTTAAAGGTGCTCACAAAGCTTGTGGAGGAGGAAGGAATTAGCTAAAGGTCATATTGTAGAAACTAACAGCCCCTGGAACTCCCCAGTTTTTGTTATTAAAAAAGCCAGGGAAGGATATGTGGTGCCTCCTCCACAACCTGAGAAAAATTAATGATGTTATCGAGGACATGGGGTCCCTCCAACCAGGTATGCCATCCCCTTCTATGCTGCCCCAAAATTACAATCTGGCTGTTATTGACATAAAAGACTGCTTTTTCCAAATTCCCCTCCACCCAGCCGATGCTCCGTTCTTTGAAATCTCTCTACCCTCCATCAACAGAGAGACTTCCATGAAGCACTACCACCGGAGACTATTGCCTCAAGTCCTCAAATGCCCCCCTACCATCTGCCAGTGGTGTGTTGCCAGAGTTCTGTCCCTGATGCGTGCCAAGTGGACATCCTCTATTTTCTACCATTACATGGATGATGTGTTGGTTTGTGCCCCTGACAATGACATCCTACAAAATGCATTAGAAAACAGTCTTGTGGCTTTGTCAGTGGCAGGATTTGAGCTGCAAAAAGAAAAGGTACAGCTGCTGACACCCTGGAAGTATCTGGGCTAAGAAATTAACAGAACCGTTAGGCCTCAGCAGATAAAGATAGATAACAACCTGAGGACACTGAATGACCTCCAACACCTGTGTGGGTCCTTAAACTGGATCAGGCCCTGGCTGGGGCTCACCACGAGGGATCTGTCCCCCTTCTTTGACCTGTTACTGGAAAGGGAGGGGGATGATGGTTTAGATTCCCTGAAGGTCCCAACCCAGGAGGCCAGAGAAGCACTCAAGTATGTCCAGACCACCATCATGAGCAGGCAGGCCCACCATTGTCAACCAGGTCTGCCTTTCTGCTTCAAAGTGCAGGGTGAGTTGCCACACTTCTATGGGATAATATTTCAGTGGGACAAGGTCCAATGGGACCTTTCTTAATAATAGAGTGGGTGTTCCTTGGCCACAGACTGTCCAAAAGCATTACCAGGCCACAGGAACTGATGGCCCAGCTCATCATGCGGGCCAGGGCTCGCCTGCAAGTGTTAGTGGGGTGTGATTTCACATGTGTCCACCTTCCCATCAAAATGTCAACTGGGAAGATGACCAAGGAGACCTTTGAGCACCTTTTAAGACACAATGAAAATTTGCAGTTCGCCCTTGATAGTTATTATGGTCAAATTCAGATTGGGCACCCAGGCCACCATTTATTCAATACAGAGTTCAAATTGTTACCAAAAGCGATACAAAGTACAAGACCACTCAAAGCCCCGACAGTGTTCACAGACATGTCTGGGAAGTCCCACAAGTCAGTAGTGACTTGGAGGGACCCCAAAACTCGGCTGTGGGAATCCGATGTTAAGGTAGTAGAGGGGTCTCCACAAGTAGCTGAGTTGGATGCAGTTGTCAGGGCATTTGAGAGATTTGGCGAACCTTTTAATTTGGTCACCAATTCAGCTTATGTTGCAGGAGTAGTATCAAGGGCAGAACATGCAGTCTTCAAAGAGGTCTCAAACCTGGTCATCTTTGGCTTGCTCACGAAGCTAATACATCTGATTTCCCACTGCGAGCAGCCCTTTTATATGGTGCACATGAGATCACATACTGATCTCCTTGGCTTTATTGCTGAGGGGAACTGCAGAGCAGATACCTTGGCTGCCCCATTACAACTGGCTGGACAGCCGAATATCGTTGAGCAGGTGTGGTTGAGCCATCAGTAATTCCACCAAAATGCCCCCAGGCTGGTCCGCCAATTCCACCTGCGGCATGACCAAGCCAGGGAAATTGTGGCCACATGCCCCAACTGCCAGGAGACCACCTTACCACTCTGGCATCCGGTGTGAATCCCAGAGGGCTCTGCATTTGTGAGGTGTGGCAGATGGACATCACCAAGTCCAGGAATTTGGGAAGCTCAAGAATGTCCATTTGTCAGTGGACACCTTCCCGGGTGCCATTTTCACCTCAGCCAACATTGGCAAAAGGGTCACAGACATAAGAAAACATCTCATACGTGCATTCAAGACCTTGGGGGTCCCAGCCACTATTAAGACCGATAATGGTCCAGCTTATAATTCCAGGATGTTCAGTAACTTCTTGCAAGAATGGGGGATCCAACATATGACCGGGATTCCCCACTCCCACACTGGCCAAGCCATAATAGAGTGAACCCACCAGACATTAAAACAGGTCCTCTGATGGCAGCGAGGGGATCTGCGGGTGCTGTCACCACACGAGAGGCTCTGCAAGGCATTATTTACAATCAATTTTTTAACTGTTCCTTTGACAGGCCAGAACTGCCAGTCCTGAGACATTTCAAGGAGCACCAACAGCTCTGGCCAGAAGAGCGGCCACTTGTGCTGGTGAGGGATCCAGACTCTGGAGAAATCCAGGGTCCATTCCATCTTTTGAGCTGGGGACACAGATAAACCTGCGTATCCACGCCTTCAGGAGTCAAGTGGGTCCCTCAGAAATGGGTAAAACCCTACACCCCAGTACAGGTGGTGAGTCAGACCGATAAGGTACCTCTGGATGTGACCAATGATCCCACCAACCAAGTGGTCACATCCAACCGCAGATGCTGCAAGGAAAGAAGAGGGTCCCTATCCCTCTCTACCCAAAGAAGTTCTTAAGTTTTCCCTGAAACCAAGTGGCAAACCCTTTCTGTTACATGAGTCTTATTGTGTTTTTGACTTTATTTATTTGTACACAACCTCCGAGATGTTTCCTCCAGCTCACAGAGCCTCGATCCAAAAGATGAGATGAATTATAGGCTCTGTGAAGTAGGAGTCAGAAGAAACTGGAACATCTTGGGATGGATGCTTTCTGTTATAAAGGACTTGGGTCATTCATTGTAGTTGTTTTCCTAGTTTCATTATCCTTTGGCATTTTGAAAATGATCATCTCCACCGCCATCTCCAAGCCCTCTCCATCCTCAAAAGTAGTCATCACCGCAGCCACATTCACAGAAGAGACTTGGAGGGAAGAAGACCGCATGAATGGTGATGAAGTTTGACTGCAGCAGTCGTCTTCTTTATTTAATAAAAAAGATGGAGATGTTGCAGTGTGGGTTGATTTAGTCAGTTGGTTTCATCAGTGTTAGTTAGCCTTATGCTCTCCCATGTGTCCCCTTACCCCAAAAGTTCCCACCACTTGGCTCACCAGTTATCTGTCAATCTTCTCACCTCTCCCTGTTTTCTCCTTATTTGGTGCCAGCAGTCCGAGCTTTTCATACCCCTTCAGCTGTCAATCCTGTAACCACCCCCAGTTTCTTCCAGAAAGTTTTGTATCAATCACTCCAGCTTAGCTTTTCTATTTGTCCCCTGACTTTGTACCTACCCCTGCTACATTATCATAGGTTGCTGTATCCCTCTCTGGTTTATCCTCATTGGGCAAGACAGGTTTACACCCCTGTCAGCCCACCCCTATTTAAGTTGCTGTTGATTGATTTCTTCAGCACTTGTGACTCTACCCATTCAGAGGGCATCTTTCTTGTCCCACCTGGGGAAATAAAGGACTCTTTGGGCTGTCATACAAGTCTCCTTTTCTCATCCCTTCACCTCCTCTAAGCGTGCAAAGTTACCCAAGCTGCGCACCCACGAGCAGCACTGAGCACCATCAGGGGGCAGACGATTCTCCCCTGAGGTGCCCACTCACATGGCGGCCATGCGACCTCACATGGGTTATGCCAGCCGGACCCTCCCACCCGTCTAGGGCCGTGGCAGGTAACAGCTGCAAGCACACACTAGCATTTTGAATTTAAAATTATGATTATGAAGTATTTGATGTAACATAACTATGGCACCATGATGAAAGTGTGAACTGAATTTATAGGTTGGGTGTCATCTATTAAAAGATACATAATTCCAGTGGAAACCAATTTTTTGTCTGATCCACTTTCTGCTGGAAACTATTGATTTTACTGTAGATTGGTTTGTTTTGGTTTTATTACCTTACCTATGTTATTAAATTAAAACCATCAAGCCTTATTTTTTTAAAGTAACTAGATCTAGTTGTAAATCGTGGAAGACTGTACTTTGACAAAAATGGCCTGGAATAAGTTTCTACAACAGACCACAAAACCTCTTATCTTACTTTAAAAATATTATGAAACGTTAGGTATGTATATGAATGTCTATTTTTAATAGCATAAAGGCTTTTCATATTCTGACAAAAGTACTGTGCAAAAAGTTAAGAAGGAAATGAGACTGGGCAAATATTTATTTTCAGTATTTATGTGACTTTCAATTGATTGTGTTAGTTTGTATTATCTTACAATAATTTAATTATGCATTACAGATGTATTTATCCAACCACACCAAGTAATATTTTGTGAAAGGTCAGGTAGAAAATTTCTGGCTATTTATAACAATGAATAGCTGATTCTACAAAGTTAAAATGTTCTGTGGAAATATATTGATTGAATCAATGTATTTCTGCAGTATCTTGTCTTAAGATCAGAAAATCTGGGTGTTTGATAATGTAAAACAAAAACTAAGCTGCGAAATCAGTAATTTCTTACATGCAGTAAGTTAAGAATTTGCAGAGCATCATTTTTCTTGATGACTGAGAATTTTTGCAGAGCTAATGAGTGGAAATTCTTTTATACAGTGAAATTTAGGATCAGTTTAAGGTTTTACAGTACTCATATGTTTTCCTGACAATTCTTATTCATATCTTGTGTTTTTTCATCAGCTATTTTCTCTTAAAATCCTTTAAGGAAGTTATCACAATTACTGAAGAGAAGGGAATGATTACCAACTTCGTAATATAACTTCTGAACTAAATGGAGTCAAAGCAGACTATCTTTTTTCCAAAGCCTGGACTTTGGCATATAGCCAAAGAAGGTAAAAATTATAAGTATGGTTAGAGTTCCACAGATGCTACTTTGTTACATGAAAAAAAAATTTCTTGCAGTTTTTTCTTCTGTCAACACCTCAGAATTCCAAGAGCTCAAAATTCTGTGTCCAAAACTGCCTCTAACCAAATGTGTAGGGAACAAATACATAAATATGATCAGCCTATATGAAATTTTTCTCATATTATCTCAGCCATACAATTTTCTTAGTTACCAGACCTGGTATCTAGGTACCTTGTTACCATCAGTGTATCTCTCTTCTATTTCCACTGTTGAATCTATGTAAATTTTATGTATCTATAGCATTTTTTTTACATTTTCTTTTAAGAGAACTCCATGTAGCATATACTTCTATATTTTTGGAATCTGGTCCTTAAAAACCTCATTTCATAAGCCTTCATTCCTGGAAGACTGTATAGTCATTATCTATCCCCTAAAAACCATACATTTATTACATAGTATGACATATCTGTATAAACTTATTCTTTCTGTGTAAAGTTTTATATAATTTGATTATCCTTTTCATAGTCTTCTTATACTATACTCTTTTAAAAATACGAGACCAAACTGAACACCATAGTTTTACAAAACTGACAATTCCCACGAAGGAATCATATTATTCTGGCTTTTTTTTCCTTCTTTCTCCTAATACATCCTTGTATTTCTTAGTATTTGAGTAGAATTGTGAATAACTGTTAAAATAAAAGTTTTTCCTGGAAAGTTTTCTATTAAAAACTCATGAAGTTGGTCTAAATTTTTAAGGAGTAACTCAGCATCCATTATTTTATTTGTGATGCTGGGATTTATTTTTTCTTTTTACTTGAATTTTAAATTTATCCTCATTCACTTTTGGTTCTATGATAATCATGGGGATTTGTACAATCTTTTTACACTTCTCTGCAGTCAATTTTTGTCTTAATTTTGTGGGTAACAGTGTCAACAGCTAACTTTCACGCTTTGCTATGCATTTTCTTTTCTTTCTCATTTACTAAATTATGTAATTTAGTGATACAGTTTATATTTTCATTATCATAAAACAATATACTTTGGATATTTTTCTTTAAACATTTATTCAAGAACAAGTGCTTAGTGTTCTTTTTAAAGTGAAATATGTTCTGAAGAGATCTTGCATTCCCAAATTCATTACTAAGATTACTGCCAATAATACATGACAAATTCTAAGTGATAAAAGTATATCCTTCTGCAATGAATAAGCCTTTTCTCCCAATGTTTTTATCTATTAAATCGATATTAGCAGGATCTGAACACTGTAGTATTGAATACTTAAAAAAGTGTTGTTGAACACAGATATAAAACAGTTAAGATATAAAAGCTACTTTTATTATTGCAAGAGGCTATTCCCTGTTCCAGCCAAGGAAGACAGATGGAAGAGACTGTGATTCTGGTTATGGACCATGCGATGTGTAACTACTTTTCAGTTGTCAGTCACTGATTTTATAGCATGTGATAAAATTTCTTTGTTATATAATTTGTCTTCAATTGACATTCTTTCCTTCACATTTCTGTTACAACTGTTGCGCTGGGGGTAAAAAATTGTGAGTGTACACCAGTCCTAGGGGAAAATATTTGACTTTTACAAGGATGTGATATACAGCTCCATCAAATTTTTCTTTGCTGCATTTAAAATTGAATGATAGACTAATTAATAATGCATTAATATTTATTATTTAATAGCATGATTTTTAGCCATGTAACTCTTATAGATTTTCTTGATTTTCTTGTTGACCCACTGTGAAAGTAGATGACAGCATAGGCCTGTAACATGTGTAGCTATGCGATTGTGTCTGATGCTGTAGTGCATCCTCTCCTCACTCAAGAGAACTCACCTAACTTTGCTAGTTGACACAAAGAGCACCCTCTTCTGAAGCCTCATGACAGAGTGATGCAGGATTTTAAGCAAGAGAGAAGCAGTCACCGCTACAGTGTGTTGCCTACTCCTCTTTGATAACTTGCATACCAGGTAATATTCCAGCAGAGTGGCTGACTGCAACCGAGGTCCATAAATATGGTCAGGGGTCAGGAAAGATTGTACTGCGATGTGGTCATTATTCATGTCTTCATTTATGAGAATTCATTGGAGGACTCTTTGAATTATTGTACAGTTTCATTGCTGATTCCTGATCAGTTAATACCATTGGTTCTATGAAACAAAGCTACATATATCTATATAAAAATCCTTTCTTCTTTTAAGCATCTGAGACATTTTCTACAGTAATGATGCTTTTGAAGTTAAAATGGTTGTGATTTCATTATTATTTTCAAGCTTCTGCTGTACAAAACTACAGGGTGTGAAGAGAGCAGAGAGAAATAATGTCTGAACTTTCACATCAAGATTGGGGCCTTTCTATACTGCCATAATATTTTAGTGTCTTGCATGGTATAAAAGCATACATTGAAGATGTGATGTTATTACTGTTTTGAATCACCTTTGGAATTAGGTGTGTGTAAATTGTCTTACAGAATAAAAGCATCAGCTTCTGTGACCTTTTAAATTTAGGCTTTGTTTGTTTGCTAAAAGAAACCCACCCAGAATAGTCTACCACAGGCAGTTTTTAAAAAAATTTTTAGCTGTTTTCAAATTAATTGTCTCAATTTTTACTGTGAAATTGAGTTTTGTGTTGATAATTTTTAACTTGTTTGTAGGAGCTGCATAGAAAGGCAAAATTAAAAGCTGGCAAATGTAGAGTTTTAGTATCCAGTGAAGTCTATGAAAGAAAATTCCACAGAAAGGGGCAAATGAGTGTGCTTATGTTCAAATCAGTACCAATTAGTATATTCATGAATTAAAATGTTTTAAATCAATACAAAAAAATATTAGTATACATGGAATAGATACTGGTGACTTCACTGTAGACCATCTGCAGAATGAAATAAGTGACTATCCAGGATTTCCTTTTATTTCCTAAAATGGCTTTTAAAATATGGCTGAAAAATAATATTCACAGTCAAAGTTTCAATTTCTGCTGTCAAGGAGAAGTAGCTTTCTGCATAGGAGAGCTGATGCTGCAGTAAATGGAGTGTTAGTGGTTGTTTTGTTTGGGATTTTTTGTTTGATTTATTGATTGGTTTTATGGGTTTTTTGGGGGGGTTCTATTTTGTTGTTGGTTTTGTTTATTTGTTTGTTTTTTAATTTTATTATTTTTTTGTTTGTTTTGGGTGGGTCTTTTTTTTTGGTTGTTTTTAAGTATGGCTTCAAGCTTGTTTATATGAATCAAGGAGGAACTAGATTTATCAAAGGCTTTGGGCTGCTGTGATGCTGAATATGCCCACAAATTTTGTTGTGTTAAGCAGAAAGCAAGTTTCCTTTCTAAAATATGTGCACAGATGAGTGCACGCACCTCCTTCTCTCAACAAAAAAGACTGGAATAACAGAGATAAAAAGTTGCTACTCTTTTACTTTCATCTAGAAGGCCTCAGGTTGTATTTAAAAATGAAGATTACTGTCAGACCCTGTTCCTTTAAAAACAATTAAAGATTAAACTTTAGGATATTGCAAGGTTAAATGTGAGGGAAAGCAGTTCCGAGAAGACTGCTTTAAACATATTTGGATTTAAAAATAAAACACATTTAAAGATACTGATATCGGGTGGATATATGTTACTGCACAATACTGAGGTGAAAAAATACATAAATATTTATGGAGTAATTAAATACATGGTTCTTTTTTTTTTCCCCATCAGGGCAGAAAGAAAGAAATTAATGGGATCTCGCCTTCTATAAATTATTAATGTCACCATGTTTTCTCCATATGGGGAAAAAACAGATGAGAATTTATGTTCATCCCAGTAGCAACATGAAAATTTCACTTAAGTATTTTGGGCCAAATTTGTAGCAAACAAAGGGAAGTATATATTTTCAGAATTTTAAATGCTGTAATTTACCACCAAAAAAATAGAGATAAAATTTACATAGGAGTAGTATGTGGCATTCTCTTTTTACTTAAATGTTTTATTAGGGATGTTGTTATGTAGAACCAAAATGGCTTTGTGCTAGATTTTATTAATACTTTGAAATACTTAGTAGAGAGAAAATACATCTAGAAGATTATCCGAAATCAAGTAGGATTGAAAGAAACAAAATGTGGGACATCATCAAGGAAGATTAAAAGACGCATGAGGCAGGAGCACGTCTGGGAGCAAGGCAACAAAATTTCTAATCTATTTCAGATTTTGGTCATTTAAAACCATAACTATTGTGTGCCATTCTGAGCTGTGTCTGAAAATCAAGTGGTGGCAGTAGAGCTCTAAAATGTTACAACAGAACCTGCACCAGAGCCAGGGTGGGTGAGGGGTGGGATGGAGGAAGAGAGAGGAGAAAGAGTATCAGAGATCCATTGTCCTACCTGAAAGAAGGATAAATATCTTTTACTTTCTGGAGATGAAGGAAAATGTGATGGGAAGAGGAGACAAGGAGGAAAGGGGAAAAGTTCATACTCTTTACAAACTTGAAAATAGAGACAATAAGCGCTTTGCTGGAATAGGAAGTATCCCCCATGTCGTAAAGAGTAAGATCTTTACTGCTAAAATCTATAATACATTGTCAATGTTTCTTCTGCTTATTGCAATACTAGAATAATCATGATGGGTAGGTTAACATGGGATTTATTTTCATGATTAGTTCACACAATCATAGCTCTTCATCATTAAATAGTATAATTCACTGTTCATGATTTAATAGTGTGTATTCATAGTTATGTGTGATGACATTTTGTGAGTATTCATATTCAGTTGGTTCCTAGCAGAGATATTTGGAATTAGTAATGTTTAATGCATATGAGAAACACAAAAAATATTAAGAAATTTCATATATTGGCAGTCCAGAATCTTATAGTCTTCTTCAGTTTGCCACTCAAAGTAAAACTATTTTTTTTTACATTTTGCACAGTATCAATAATTTATGAATTTTCTTAACATTATGAAGCTTGAGGAGTTTTCTGTTGAGAAAATTGAGAAGTATGTTGTCAAATATAATCTCAGATATAAATGACAAAATATCCTTCTCTATCCTTTTTCTTCTGCACCTAACCTAAAAAACTGAGAATTTTTACCAGTTTTTATATCACCGTCTTCTTCTGATATTTCATCATTAATACTACTTGAGAGAAGAAGCACATTTGATCTACAAATATCCACAATCCAAATGGATTTGTATGGATACAAATATCCAATATCTAAGAGTAAAGGATGGAACTAAGGGCTCTTCTTTTCTTGTGGCATTTCTTTAATTATCTGGACTGGGATTGTTTTTGGGAATTGTGAAAATAACACAGTCAGAATGTGGGTATGTTTAGCTGAGCATAACTAACATAAGATAATGTTGAGCTCTGTGGTCTAAGACAAGGACAATGCACTCAAGAGTCTTAATGTTTTACTATTTTGTAGTTGGCCTTTAAGATTTATTACTGTGTGATATTTAAGTAGCAAATACTACTGAACATGCAGAATCAAACAGGAGTATTGAAGGAATTTAATAAAGTAAATAATTACCAAAATTAATGAAGTGCTTACAATAAAATATAACTTCATTTGGACATTTAATTCAGGAATAAAAAGTAAACCGTCTCATAATGTTTTGCTTAGTAAAGTAATTACACTTTTGTATCACAAATGTACTACATTCATAATTTTGTTTTTTTCTGCATGTTTTGTCCGTAATGAAAGCAATTATTATTTCCAGTGAAACCTATGCTGCAATTCAGTTATTTTTCTGAGAAGGTTATGCTGTCTGCTCCTTAACAGTAAACGATTTTAATTAACATGCTTAGTACTTCATTGAAAACTAGAAGAATTAATAAAGAGGACAATAAATCATATTCAGTGGTAGTCAGTTTACATGCAAAATATCAGTCAGGTATTGCAGTAGAAAAATAATGGAAATCACATGACCCTAATAAAATAATTTATCTTCTATACAGTTGAATGCTCATTGGAAGTGTAATATGTTTTCTTTAAACAAATTATTTTGTATTAATTGTCACATACAACACATACAACACAGAAGTATAGCTCATATTAATGTTACTCTGAGTATTTTCTTTATGACTACCCATTTAGATGATGAATTATATGCATTGCTTTAGGACTTTTATTCCTTTGGGAATAAACTCTTCCTAGATAACCAAGAATTGTGAGGGGCCCATAAAGAAGACAAGAAAATGCTACTATCTGCTAGAATTTTAACAGTTTCCTTTTAAATAAAGGACATATAAATGCTAACTAAATTTTCTATTGATGTATGTGCTGTCTTCCAACGCTTACTGATCATGGGAAAAAATTTTACACACTCTGTGATTTCAATTGCATCAGTGTGATAAAATTTTACTGATATCAAGTGATGAACAGTCACACATATCCCCATTCTTCCTGGTCCTGCTTTCCAAAAGCACTTCATCCCCCATGTTTCTGAACCCATTTGGCTCTGAGTAACAGGACATATAAAGTCTCAAAGGCCTGTATCTCTTGGGACTTACATCATACACCAGGCTTTTTCTGAATCCCGAAAGTCTCCATTGCTTAGGGAAGGATGACTCTTCTTCCCTTTAGTAATTAGTCAGTAGACTGTTTTTTCACTACTGTGGAAATTAGTCTGTGATTATTCATTAAATATATTTATCTTTAAGGTGTTTTGGTTTGATTTTATTTGGATAAGAATAACACTTTACCCATTACAGCCTTCCATTTAAATGAAGCTTTCCTAGTATTTTCTAAATATGTTTTTGAATTCAGACTATGTCTATGTACACAGCAGACCTGTTGGATTTTTTAGCCCCTTTAGATATGTGCCTTTCAAAGAGGAGTATCAAACCAACACTAGTTTTTTGTACTTAAACTTATATTTCAGGTTATTACAATCAGGTTATTATAGCCCAGTCCTGTGTGTTCCAACAGTAAAGAATCTATTATTTCCATGCAGTTTATGAGGTAGATTTGATGACAATTAAAGATTAAATTTATGTTTACTTAGTGATAATATAAGTAAAATGTACCTGACATAAAACAATATGATTTTTAATATATGCAGTTACCTAGAACTTCTGGAAAAAAGCATCATACAATAGTATAGTTGGAATAAACCCATCAGGATTATTGAGTCCAGCTCCTGGCTCTGCACAGAACATCCCCAAGAGTCACACCCTGTGCCTGAGAGCATTATTCAAACACTGATAGAGCTCTGTCAGGCTTGGTGCTGGGACCACTTCCCTGGGGAGCCTCTTCCCACCCTCTGTGGGAAGAACTTTTTCCTGGTATCCAGCTTAAACCTTCCCTGACTCAGCCTCATACCATGATGAAGGAATAGCAGCTCTTGGGAAGATGCTAGAAAAAAAAAATTCCTGACTATGCAGCTGTGGAGAGAACAGAAGCTATCCTGAGGATAAAGGTTATTTATCTATTACCTAGCTTGGCTCTACTGGTTGATAATAATTTGATGGTTTTTTTAATGGTTGGACTCGATGATTTTAGCGGACTTTTCCAACCTTAACAATTCTCTGATTCTATAATTTGGCAGTATTAGATAAAACTTAGTGTAAACTCTAATAAAGGTATTGTGGATCTTTTGCCCTTTTTCTTGTACATAAAGGTAGCAAACTCTTTTTACTAATGAAAATATTTACAAGTTATTTTTATTTATTTGCCGCTCTTTATTTACCAAATGTCCAAATTATTTTTACTTGGTCTTTTGGTTGTTTTTTTCTCCACATTGCACTTTGTTTTGAGTTTGGACGTTGTGAAGCATAATGGCTTCTTTAAAGCAATATGAATTTTAGTAACATAAACAGACTTAAATTTTAAAAAGTGCATAGATAATTCTGAAATAATTATTAATAATATTTTCAATAAACTTAAAATCTGACATTAATTTTCCTATGGTAGCTGGCTTATGTGTTACTTGTTTAGTTTATTTCATTATTTATTTAAGGAGAGACTTTAAAAAAACATAAATGATGCTTGTGTTAAGCCATTTGGACTTAAAAAGTAAAAATCAGGCAAGAAGTATCTGTAAATAATATGAGAAACTTAATAACTGAATGGCCTTTTAAGTGCAATCTTCAGCAGACACACATTAAGAGTTTAACTAAGCAAAATTACTAGGTCACTTGAACACCATCACAGAACATAAAAGACACTCTAATGATAGCATTATGGAATTTTGTTAGCAACATAAGACCTGTAATAAACCAGCAAAACTCATGGGTATTTTGTGGTACAGAAAGAAAACAGCAAGGGTTGAAGACATCATGGATGAACCTGAATGCAAAAAGACCTTGCATTGCCAGATTTGTTAAATGTAAGAGAAGGTTAAAATCATCCACACATTTCTACAAATTGCATCTGAAAGAGAAATTCTTTTCTAACATCCAGTTTCAGAGTTGATGTTTAAGTTTAGGAGGAAAGAAATGTGAGAACAAAACACTATTTATTTGTTGTTAACAGTACCTTTAGGAGCTAAATTGACTCGTTAAAGAGTAAATTTCATTCCAGATTAAAAAATAAAGTGATAGAATCTGTGCATTCTTGTTTAATACAGAGTATTTTTTATAACATTAAATTCAACAATTGGACAATATTTTCCCCCATACATTTTTTGGTAGGTGAATAGTACAATTTGAATGTCATTAAGTATCTTTGAAGAAATGATATTGTGTTTACCTGTTTGTTTTCCTTCTAATGATCAGATACATTAGTACAGATACAGGTTAATTAACCTGTAATTCACATCTATGTTTATTTAGGCATACAGGTGAAGATAGAAAAATAAGCAAACAAGCCTCAGGTGGGGTTTTTTTACACTTTTGAGAGGGGATGGGAACACTTTGTGACTTTTTTTTTTCACAATGGTGAGAATCCCTACTTAAAAGGGCCCTCAATGATAATCCTAAAAGTACTTGGTGAGAAATTCTATCTTTATTGAAGGTTATGCCAGAACTTTTTGCTTATTTTTTGCATGAGAAGATCATTGTAACCAGTGTGTGCTGCAAAAATGACATTAAACCTAATGTCATTCCTTTCTATAGATGTATGAGTTATGTATTCTGGGGGGAATAATTTAAATCATTATGGTTAAAAAATTCTCAGAGCTGTTACATGGTACAAGCAGAATGTGACCAAGAATGTGTGAACTTTATTTATTTTTATTAAGTGGCAAATAATATTTTTGAATTTGGTTGGGAGTGAGTGTAACTCATTGGTGATTTTCTTCTTCAATGCAATGTGACAGCCATTGCATACACCTAAGTGATGATCATTTGACTTTTCTTATTTCTAATAATATTTCATGTGGAGTATTATGAAGACACCAAAGATTACTATTGCTAATAGTTGGATTGCAGCCTTTTATGTTCAGTCTTCAAGGTCTCCAGGCTAGGACTTGCAGTTTGCTTTGCCTGGACTTGATTTATGCTTGTCTGAATATTGGTTTAGCTATGTTAGATATTGTCTAATAGTCAGGTAACTGTACCTAATTTATTCACTTTTAACTTAGCCTTAAATGATCATATGGTGTAACACATATTGTTAATAATCTAGTTGGATTTCTGTAGTTGATAAATAACAGTAACAAAAGTAATTTCATTAAGAATGTTTTTTTCTATGACCTGTGAATAAAAATTCAGGCTAAAAGAATACAGATATGAAATTGAGTGTCAAGGCTGTGAAATCCTCCCCAGTGAGCCATTACTGACCATTTAAGGCATGTAGCCTTGGAAAAAACAGATTTGGAAACCAGAGATGTAGTGTAGGGAAGTATTGAATGTATGTCAGATATGCTCTAAATTATGCATTTGGATGTCATAGAGAAATGTGGATCAGTTAATAAATCAAGGTGTATAGAACGTTAGAAGTCATACAGAAATAATCCCTAGGGGGTCCTAGATTGAAGAGGAAGAAGCCATTTGCATAATTCCAAAAGGGCCAGGGGAAGAATGATCTTAATGTCAAAAACTAAGGGATAGAATGAAAGGAAGTATCTGCATATGAACTTTCACTGTGTCACTGTCTCAATATTTGGGTTTTTTTATGTAACAAAAATCTTCTCTTCTTCATAAAAATAATTAAATCTGGGGTAATCATAGTTAGTCAGAGACTTAAGGTTTAAGTTCATCCCCTATCAAATTCTTGCCTTGCACAGCAAGTGGGTTTCTTTGGCCCACATACACTGCAGAAGTCAGAGTGCAACAAATCTGAAGAAAGCAGTAAAATTAGACCATAAAATTTATATGAAACAGAGCATTATGCTTTGAACAGCTGAAAGCAATTTAGAGATCATACACCTGAACAGAGTGAGAGCAGTATTTAAAAACTATCTGTGGCTAAGAAAAACTTGGAGAACATGCATTTTTTTCAGTGCAAAGCAAAAAACGTTTAAAGCTGAACATAATACAGATGTTTTGAAATGTAGATATGAAATGAATATTTCCACTGTGTTTCTGGTAGTCACAGTATACTGATGCACAGCAACCTACTGAGAACTGCTGGTACAAAAAAAAAATTATCAGTAATCTACATATTTAATTATAAGAAAAAAAATGAACTAAAATTTCAAGGAAAAATTATTTTTACATTAGGAAAACTTTCAGTGTGATAAAAATGAACATTCACATTATCTAGAAGCTGGCTAAAATCCTCTTTGCTGGAGATCAAAATCTACCCAGTAGGTCCGCTTGTCCTAAGTAGCACGGCAGTTGCTTAAATTCACTTTAAGTCATATGTTTTTTAGGTTTAATGAATGCATCTGTTTTGTCTCAGTTTCACTGAATTTTATAGTTGATTACAAGTAGTGTTAGTGTTATATGGGCACTTTGCTTTTAAAAAGTATTTTAAATATTAGACTTATTTTTTGTTGTCATTCAAGATGTTGCTTTTACAGACAGTATCTAAGTCTTCTTGGAAAAGAAATTTAAAACTCAAGTCAGATAAGCATTTAGGTAACCAGTAAAAATGTTTATTTTTCTTTTTATTATTTGATGATAGATTTCTGGTGTGTACTAGTTTAAAAGCAAACTAGTGGGAGACCTCAAGTAAGAAACACAATTTTAATAGGGAAGTTAAAATAAATGCAATAATACAGAAACACTGACAGGGTCAGAATACATCCTGAAACCCTACTGGTCACAGTGTTAGTAGTAGTCTGATTAAATGGTGGCTGCAGTCCTCTTGGAGTGTTGAAGCTGTGATCCTGTAGAATGTTTTGATCTTCCTCTGAAGATCCAGTAGTGGTTATGGAGTTCTTGTCCTCTGGGAATTCAGTGGATAAGGCTGCTTGTGGTGTTCTAAATCTCAGATTATATCTGAGTAGGAATGCTTGGTTCCTCCCCTGAGCGGAGCATCTCACAATGGGATGATGTACTTTTGGAGTCACGCAGTGAGGCTTGATTAACAACCCATTAACAGAAAATACTCTCTTGGAGGGAGTTATGAGGGATGGGTCATGGAAGAGATAAAGAACACCACTCCACCTGGTCTTAACAGATGATGGTAGAATACATACTTTTGGTTACACCTTACATTGTAACCCAAGACATAGTGGCAGACTTTCATATGCTTTAACTTGTTATTTGCAGACCTGTAGAACCTCAAAAAAAAAAAAATTTTCCTTCCCTTATAACCTTGTCTTGCAATAAGTCAACCTGAAAACACAGATAATACTGCCTGAGTTAGCAGTATTTTCAAAACAGTCCATAGTGTTGATCTCTACTAACCTGAGAAAAGGATGAAGGAAAATATTTTTTTTCTACTGTCTGCAATGTGAGTCTAAGTCATGCTAGCTCATTCTGTTTG
Organism: Chloebia gouldiae; assembly: GCA_003676055.1. Taxonomy (NCBI): domain Eukaryota; kingdom Metazoa; phylum Chordata; class Aves; order Passeriformes; family Passeridae; genus Chloebia; species Chloebia gouldiae. The sequence goes on from QUSF01000106.1 coordinate 839,196, forward strand.
TGCATTCAGTGTTTTCAGACTGTTCTGAAGTCCGCTCCTGAAGCTCGTAGTCTCTTCAGGGATTTCTTATTGGTACATAAGTTTTCAAAGCATTTTGTTACACAACTACATAGAACATTACATAATTCAACATGTATCAGGTGAAAATCTTCAAAATCATGTGAAACGCTTATATATTTATGCATGTTTGCATTTGGGCTTCACTTTTCCTACTAATATGTCTCCAAAGAACTTTTGTTGGCTTCTTAGCCATTTCTATATTTGCTTTTTCTATATTTGCCAGAATTATTTATTTCTGCTGACACAAGTTTAACTGAACATTAATTAATGTAGATAGTTCTGTTTGATTTCTATTGAACCCAAAGGCACTATGCAGCATAAGTAGTCTGTTATGTTCTGATCTGTTTAAATACAGTGGTTTTTAAAATGTAAGCAAAAAGAAATACAGCAGTGGAAGACAAAAAAATTTACCAGTAGCATCCAGTGCTATCATTCAATGACACAATAAAATTACAGTGGAAATATTCACATGAACAGACCTCAGCTGTTCTGATACTTTAAGAGGTTTTCTTATTTTTGGTTTGCTTTTTTTGTGGGTTTGTTTTTATGTTTGTTTTTTTTTGTTTTGTTTTTTTTTTTTTTTTCATAAAAATGGGTAGTGATTCATCACAGAATTCACACTATCAGAGAGGTTTGTGCAGCTACGAGACAGACATTATAGATAAATACATGTCATAATTAGAACAGGTGGGTTCAAGTGTGTGAGAATAAAGTGGTCACTGTCTACCTCTTTTAATACATCCTATTTGTGTAGCAGTAAATCTAGTTTATGCTTTGCTTCCTTTCTTGCTGTGTATGTGATTTGAATAATTTAAGCATGTAAGAATAAAATTGTGAACTAAAAGCTATCACCCATTCTTTTACAAAAAGTAAAAATATTTATTCACAGCTTTGGCTTCTCACATAGCTGTCTGTGGCAGACACTTACATAGAGTTTGCACCAGATGCATCCATCAACTCCCACACAGTAGTTTTTTAGACTTGTTCATGTTGCTTTTAAAAAAAAATCCTTCTAAACCGAAATGTCAGAATTCATGTCACATTGAATTGTCACTTTTTTATTAAGATTGTGTTCTGAGACAGGGAGAAAACAGTGTGTAATATATAAAAAAATTTCTCTTTTTAGTCCTTAAAAGTTCCCTCTTTTAATTATTTATCTGAACATTTGTTCCCCTTCATAAGTATTAATGTTATTCCTGATAGTGTTACCTCTTGAGACATGCTGTGGCACAACCAAGATTCTTTGATACTGTGAAATCTTCCATTTGTATTTCTGAAATGGCTAAAAACCTTCCTATGAGACGTGGGGGGGGGCAGACTTTATCCAAAATAAAAGCTGAATATTCCTAGCACTTAGGGTCCAGTTGTGATATATACCAAGAATCTATCTCTACAAAAGAGAGCATTGGGTAAAAAGTGAGAAATTTATACATATGGATAAATATATATCAAGGATATAAATGAATGTTTAAATTACATATTGTTTTTATGTTTGTTCTTGAATAAATTAAAAAGAGACTGTTTCTTCAGAAATTCTGTAAGATTGCAGTAAAAAAGTATTCCAGGAATCAATCATTGATTGATCTCTGGCACATAGGGACAATGAATCTTGCCCAGAAAGAAATACATTTTGTTAAAACCAAAATAAAACCCACATAAATTTACACTATCACCATTCTTGAAAATCAACCGCACCATTAATTCAAAATTTTCTCTTTTTTTTTTTAATTAAAACTTTAGTCTAAATTCATGTTTTGTTGTGTGTTTTTAGCCAAAAGTATCAATATTCTATGGGGAGATTGTAGATGAGAATCAGATCAACAGAACAGAAAAAATCCCCATTTATTAAATCTTGGAAAAAATATGAATGGGTGTGTGTATAATAGAATTACAGTGATTTTGTTAGGATGGCTGATTTTTTTTTAATATAAAGAAGTTATTTCTATAAAAATTATAGTGAGATAAATGAAGAATTTAAAAATAACTTATGCTTTGGGTACATCTCTGCTTTCAGGGATTCTTATCCCCTTTACTTCATAGTTTTGTATTCTCTGGCAATAGAATGTTGTCAGGTATGGTTATTATTTCTGTCAGAAGTATATCTTTCAAGCTGATTCTGAAATGTCAGGCAGATAAAAAAAAACCCCTAAGTGTTCATTTGGGTCTCCACATATATACATGCATCCATTAATATTAAATATGTAGTGGTCACAGGTATATAAAAAAATATTATTTTGTCTTTAAGACAAAGATTAATGATACTCTTTTCATCTGTAGACATGTACCCAACAATATCAATTGGCCTTTTGTGAGTATTGAGACTGGTATGTAATCATAACAAAATTAGGAGTGAAAGTGATGCTGTTCACATAGTGAGTAGGGTGGCAATATGACTGGAAATGATCAATTCCACACATTTCATTTCAATGTGTGATTGCAACATACAGAAGATTGTTGGTTGCAGTGGGTCAGTGGCTGTATAAAAGCTGTAAAACTGTTAAAACTGTCTGGGCCATAAAACAAATGGAGACCCAACTTCATGTTTTTCAAACATATATGTGGTTACATAGAAGAGTAGTAGATCCAACAAATAGGAGAATCATTGAGGACCACTCATTTAGTAAACATACATTGGGAGTACTAAGAAAGATTTTCATGACCAGGAGCAATAAACACTTATAAATACCAGAAGCAACAAGACCATTTTGCAATCACTGCAGCCTCCATGACTCAAGGCATTATTTGACAACATTCAGATCCCATTTAGAGATAACTCAGATATGGGCCTGATTTCTGGAATGCTGCCTTGATACACCAGGCCCATGAGAGAAAAAAAGTGTCTTTACAGTCTCTCCTGTAGTTAAATCTCTCTGTCATGAAGTTCATATTTTGCAAATACTACAGGGACTCAGTAATGGCCGATGAACTTTCTTGCATTATTATAGTCTCCATTGCTTCAGATTGTGGAATTCCTGTACACTGAACTTTTCTTTACCCTTGTTTCACTTATATGGAAAAATTTGTAATTAATTACCAGAAAAGTAATTTATTATCATAAACACATCAGTACATACTTTCAAGTTGTATCCACTCAATATTGATGAATATTACATTTTGATTTATTCAAGTCAAGTATTTACTTACTTATTCAAAATTTATGGGTTTTATTGTAGATCCAGATAGTAATAACATTTGCACTTGGGTTATATACATGAAATTTATTTTTTTCTAGCTTTCATACCATTTTAATGTTTGGGCTTTCCTTTGGAAGACAAAGATGTCTCTACTGTTGCTAGAAGTAATTGAATATTTTTTCAAGTTTAGATGGAATTTGCCGTGGCAGAATTAAGAGAAAATTACATCTTGTTCTGATTTGAAATACCTCCAACATTGTAAGGTGCTGAATGAATGCTTCTTTTCTGGGTGGTCATTAATTAGCAGGGGTTTGATTGTTAGTTTTAATGTTGAGTCTATTATTCTTTTGCAATATTTTTAATGCTGTTCTTAGATCTTGTGCATCAGTTCTGTCAATGCTACATTCTCTGAGCAGCAATACTTTTTGTCTGGTATTTTCTGATAATTTCTTCACTTTTTGATTTTCAAGTGCTTCTGAGACAATGGGGTGAAATCAAGCAAAAATATCTCATTACATCAACTCACTCTGTTTATTTCAGCATATGTTGCCAAAGATATCAATTACAAAACTCAAAGTGCTGTTTGAAATATTTTACAAATTGTCTTTGCTAAGTTGATCATTTTAGACCTTTTTGCTCTGACCACATTATTAGGCCATTTCACAACTCAGTGTAGAAATTCTGGTTATTTGTTTAAATGTTTTGACTTAAAAATAAATGGGTAAGCCATTCCTCTGCAAGGAAGTGAGATTATTTTTCTTTTTTTCCTGATTAATAGAACTATCATTATTTTGTGGGCTTCTCTGATAATGGTGGGATCAGTGTCAAAAAAGGTATTATCAACCAACCTGTTCCTTGTTAATTTTGTTTGTTTGGTGGAATTTTTTAAATACAACAATAACTTAATTAATATTGACTCAGTTTTATGCCAAAACTTATTCAAACCTTTTCTCAGAGTTTAGAAAAATGAGCCAAATTCATTTGTAATTAAAAACTACTTACTTGTGGATGCAAATTATTTTGTTTTGTTTTGCTTGGAAATAAATATTTAGCTTTAATTCTAGTGGAAGGTTATTTTAATGTTGTCTGTTCAAAAAAAAACCCACCAAAACAAAACATATTTTTGCTGTTCAGTAAGGTCTGTAAAGGATAAGAAGGATGAAAAGCAAAAGCAACTGAAGACAGCATTTTACTTTGATCTTATATTTTCTTACATTCATCTTCCAGTTTAAGTGATGTTGGTTTTGAACTCAATGGTTTGACCATCAACTAGAACTTCTAAGGGAATCCACATGGATGAATATTCCTGCATATTACCTCTTACTTCTTCAGACTCTTTCTGAGCACCTTGTGTCTGTGCCAAGCTTTAATGCAATTCCCAGTTGATGTCTAATAATCACTACTGGACAGTCCTTAGTCAAGCCCAAATATGCTTTTATGTGAGGCAGACAAAGTTAACTTACAGATCTAAATTTATGCTCTTAAACATTTTACCTCTAAGTTGGACTTGAATTTGATACTTTCATTTACAAAATAACCATACTCATTAATAAAAAAAAGAAAAATTAAGGCCTTGTTAGACCAAATTATGAAAGAACTGAATGCAATTTTAGCTCTTGTCATGAAATTTCTTATTATAAATGTCTGATTCTTAATATGAAAACATTTAAATTTATATTTAGTAGTCCAGTGTCCTGCTGTGACAAAATTTAAAAGGCTACGGGAAGAAAATATCATTTTCAAACTGTTCACAAAGACGTGCTTCATAAATTTAAAAATCACATTTCCCTAAATATGATTATACTCTGAAACATCAGATATAACTTAGAGCAATAAAAGGAACTATCGGTCAGCAAGTTGGCATAAATCCTATTTAAGGTTAAATTAAGCAAGGATTTACATGATGTTGACTTCTTTTCTGATACTTAAAAGAAAACTATAGATATCTATGTCTCTGTCAGCAATGCACTTGATAAAATGTACTATAGGAAACAATTAGAAGGAAAAAAATAACATAATGTTATAAAATAGCTAGAAATGGCTAAAGGTGATGCAATATGTTATGCTTTAAGAATAACTACTCTGGAACAAAGTTAATAGTATTGCTCCTTATTTAGGAGATCACTCATATTTTATTTAATGACTGCCTCCATAACAAGAAGTGTGAACAAATGTTCATGAAGTATTTTCAGGTATTTTGGCTAGAAATGTGACCTGGGATATAATTTGAAAAGTAATAGCACTGGAAGTTGAAACAATTGCAGTGTAATGAATAGGAGAAAAAACAGTTCTGCTTTTAAAATTAGAAACAATCACATTTTTAAAAAGTCAACCATATTATTAGGAGACGTAGAGAAATACAATGCTTACCTTCCTGTCTAAGTTATGTGTTACTATCTCTATATTCAGTTGTAAAATTATTATCAGATAAATTGAACTTCTGTCTTTTCAGCTGTGTCTTTTATTATCCTGCCTAGAAAAATGATGGCAAAGGGGTAAAATATTTGCTCTCCTTTGATACCTTGAGAGTAACCAACATTTTTCATGTTATTTTCTCCCCCTGTTCTGTTGAGCAGAGGGAACAGGAGAGTGACTGGGTGAGTGTCTGGTAGCTAGCTAAGGTAAATTAATCACAGGCCCCCAAGCTAGAAAAAATATCTGATATATTTTGATTCCAGCTTTAGCAATACTTTAAAATACAATTAAATGCAGTAATATATATATAGCATAAATCTGAGTATTCAGGCAAAACATAAATACTAGGCATTGTGATATTTTTAATGACCATCAAATTTAGAATTTGGTCCCCTTCGTTAGATAACTGAAGGAAGCACAACAGTTTTTTTTAATTTTTTCCGCCCTCTGCTACCTTTTTCTCTGAAACTCAGCCTATTAAATCTTTATCAATACTAAAGATGACAGAGTATATTAAATCTTCCAGCCTGCTACAACATATTTGTCTGAGAACAGACATAACTTCAGAAGCTGTTTTTTCTAAACTAGAGTGAATAACCCATTGTGAGCCCCTGGAAAGTCTACTGAGTGAAGCAGTTCTGCCCAGCTGTCCATAGGACAACTGCCAATTTGTAATCTCTGCTGGTTTTTATAATTTATCTGAATGGTCTATTGTAGCATTGCAACTGAGGAAGAAGGTAAATGGGAATCTACTATTAGAAATGGCTTTTATACATACATAACAAAAGACTGTTCACATAAGGAGGAACAAGCAGCAATTATAACCTCTCATATGTCCTTGTTAATACTCTTTGAGTAGAAATGAATTCAGACTAACTTTCACAGATGACAGAAACTAATCCTGAAAATGACAAGCTTATGAGCTGTGACAAATGAGAATAGAGATACTATTCTTTGCTTTAAGTAAGCAGAAGGAATGCAGCACTACTCATGATTTGCTATGTGATTTCACTCCTGTTTTATGAAAATACTTAAATCAAAGGCTGAAAGAACTTTGCAAGCAATATGACCACATTGATTGAAATGTGTCATAACCTACCATTGCACAAGAAGGACGTGGACCTGTTGGAGTGAGTTCAGAGGGGGGCCATGAAGATGAGCACAGGACTGGAGCACCCCTCCTATGATGACAGGCTGAGAGAGCTGGGCTTGTACAACCTGGAGAAGAGAAGGCTTCAAGGAAACCTTACTGCAGCCTTCCAGTACCTACAAGGGTGTGTATGCTAGGACAAAGGACAATGTCTTTAAACTGAAACAGAGCAGATTTAAATTAAATATCAGAAATAGATTCCTTAATGTGAGAGGCACTGGAACAGGTTACACTGGAGAAGTTGGGGATGCCACAGGCCTGGAAGTATTCAATGCCAGCTTGGATGTGACTCTGAGTGACCTGGTCTAGTGGAAGGTGTCCCTGTCCATGGTAGGGTCATTGGAACTAGATAATATTTAAGGTTCCTTCCAATCCAAACCATTGCCTATTTCTATGATTACTTTAATTACTATTTAATGAATGTTTTAGCACACACATTCCCTTTTTATTTAATTCTTTATGCTTTAAAAGTTAATGTGAATATTAACTGTTGCCAAGTAATCTGGTTTTATTACCTAATCATCTGTAAGAGAAACTTAAAAATTTCTTTATGTGATGGATGTAGCACTTTACTATATTCAAAAAGAGTTACGTTGCATACCAAGTCCTGTAGCAGGCTTGCCCTGTAAATACCCAATGTACATCTGTACAAGCATATCCTTGCCAGGATAGTGTAACAAAAGTGGTCTTGGGACATGTTTCACTTTAAAAAAATATAAACACCTTGAAAAAAGGCCATGTTTTCTTTTTGTATTCATCTTTCTTAGTATTGTAGCAAGCCACAAAAAAAAAAAAAATCTCTTTCCATAATTTCAACTCTGAAAGAGTTACATTTAGCTGTCAGCTCTAATTGCTGAGCAGCAAGTATATTTTGAAAGAAGCTGGTCAAACCCCAGCTCACACAAAAGAAAACAAAATCAATAAAAGAAAATATGGACATAAATGAGACATGGCATAGTGAGGTGAGAATATCTGGCCTGTTGGCCTTTGGAAAAGAAGAAATTGTATTGGACAAGACAGACATCAGAAAAGGAGTTGCATCTGATGTATCTGGGAAACAATACAGAGCTCTAAATACCATCAATAAGTTGGGTGAACTGGCAAGAATAAAAACTGAGAACTCATTAAGTAGATTTTTTTAAATGAGAACATCAGTGTAAGGCTTTATATATGAGAAGATAAAAAATTGAATAGCTGAGTAATTTTTTTCTTCTATTAGTGAATTGATGAACACCTTCTGATATTCTTCTGTCATCCCAGACCTAAGATCTGCTGAAAAAATACTTCTCTTTCTGGTATCTGAGACGGGTGCTAAATTGTTCAATTCTGTCAGATGTCTTTCGTTTTAGAAAACAAAACTTACTTACTTCATCCATTTCACAAATAAGGGAACGCTGTATTGATTATCAAACCTTTCAAGAGTGACAGTGAACACTAATTGTTGATTGAAAAAGGTTTTCTGCATGTAATTATGTCTGAAGTATATTATTTCTAAAAAACCATATAATTTACAAAGTGCAAAGAGGAGAAAAAAAGGGAGAGAATGTTCTCATTTAGCATTCACAAAACCAAGCAATTTTTATATATCAAATAAAATTATGGCAGTGGCTTCATGTTTTATTTTTTGTCTCTTAAAATGTGTGTTTTTCTCTGAGGGCCCTATATTGCCTGAGAAGGACACGGCATGCTAGAAAAAAATTCTTATGTAAATTTAATTCACATGTAACCAAAAAATACTTTTCTACATAAGGACACTAAGCTCAGTGAATAGTGTGTTCATGGGTGGAATTTTTAAGGTAGGTAGCAACTCAACTCTTCACAGCAGACCCTGGAATTTTCCAGGTGAAGGTCTTATCAGAACCCTTTGTGAAATTTCTTTTAGGCTCAGCAGCATATCTATGCGGAAGGATGTTACCGTGTATCACTGTTACGTGATCTGAATGTTTTCTGAGTCCTTTACATAGGAGGGGGTTAAAGCCATAGAGTAGAACTGGGAAGTTACCCTGCTTTCAGCTTAAGAATTGGTGAAAGCATCAAAGAATAAGTGAGTTGAAGGACTCTCTCCAAGACGTAGAGATTGATTCATGCCCTAAACAGGACACATTATTTGCAAACTGAGAAATCTAGGTTGGGATGTAAAGAAATAGGAATACTGGAGGAAAGTGCTATAATTTTATACCACTTCTGAAGGACTTTTGAATAAATGAGTATGAGGCACTTTGCTCTTTTCCAAGAATTTCTTGCTGATGTTTAGATTACCTTGTGTCCTAGACCTCAAACATTTCTTACAAAGTAGTTTTGCAAGCTACTATAAAATCAAAATTCCTTTGTATCATAAGATGTCACCCTGATTCTTAAGATTTTCGAAAGCCTTCTGAGTTTACATTCTGTTAGAGAACTTTCCCACACAGTTTCTATAAACAATATATTATTTTGCATTCCTTCATGGGGGTGGAGAAATTTGATATACTGGTAGTTTATCCAATATCTTTAGAGAAGTAGCCCAACGTGGGGCCAATCCGCTACCACCTTTAAGTTAGAGTCAGAAAATAAACTGCCCTCTTCTTTACCTTGCAATAGCAGTAGCTTGCATTACACTTTCACGTGTCCTATAGTGACAATCAGAAACTTCAAGAAGAAGTGGTTTCAATCCTTAAATGAAGTGAAAACTTTGTTTGAAGTGAATTTTCCAGAAAATTTATTCCATCTAGAAGACTAGTAATTAGCACTGCTTTTTATGATCAGGCTTTTTATTTTATACTACGTTTTTTTCACAGATAAGTATTTGTGTAGTGGAATACAAACAAACAAAATGCTTTGTATTATCCTACCACACGAAAGATGTTTAGTGCTTTGATCCTAAACTAAAGTTGAGACTGAAACTTACTCATTTTTAGTTGGTTAAGTTGCATTTCCATGTGAACCTTTCCACACTTATCTTCCTTTCCATCTGTTTTCCCACTCTTTCATCTACTTTTATCACCTAAAATGTAGTAATGAGAAAATTTACTTTAAAAAAAATCCACAAATTGAACCATTAAAAAGTGAAAAAGTACATCAAATAAGAAAACAATGGCTTCTTTTAGGCTTTTTCTGTGCTTTGTCCAGAAGAAATCAGAACTGTGGAATCTAAGATGGCATTAGGTAATAAAAATAATTCTGGTGTATCTTTAAAACTGAACAATGGTGAAAGCTACAGTTGTTTCTAAGAAATGTGAAAATGCAGAAAATAAGATATCTTCTGCAGACACAATTAAACCATACAACAGTGTGAGCTATGGTCATAGATCCATGGGTTGTTTGATTAAGGTGGAAAACCAACTGGTTTTGTTTGCTGAAATTTACCTATGAAAGACACACCTTCTTGTGGTGCTGGGTATGAAAGAAATGTCTTTGTCTATTGCCAACAGAATCTTAACACCTCTTTTTGTTACAAAAAATATGACAGATCTGGCTGAAAATGAGCATAGTTTTGTTTCACACCACTGATGATTCCTAAAAACCTATCAAAATATTAGAGACTATTTTATGTTGAAATACAGGTTAAAAATTTCAAGCCAGCAAAGAAAGCACAGACAGAATATGAATAAGATTTGTGATTGTAGCCTAAAACTGATATGTTTGACTTTGTGAGAAATGACTCCATATATGAATTATGAGAGAACTATAATGAATATTTGCTTACAGTTAATTGCTCAATTTCTATAATACACAATAGAGGGAAGTACAAAAGAGATTCATAATTTGATCTTGAAGGTTGTATAATCAAAGTTTTCAATAATTTTTCCCCTCCTGCTTAAACAGTTACAAATTTGCAGGAGATATTTCATTTTGAAAGCATTGAATGCCACAAAATAATGAGATATGCCTCTACACGTTGATTATACTTTGGAGATGAAGATATCTTAAACTATAGCTCATATAATCGAAGTTATATTCTTTCATTGAAAGGTACTTCCCGAGAGACTCTTTTGGCAATGAAGTAATTTCCTTATTTTTCTTTTTTATCCTTGACTTTTAAAATTAGGAAAATTTTACTTTTGTAGTTATTACTGAAATATTAATTACTGTGGGTTTCACACAGATTATAATCATGTTTCAAAAGGTCACTTGCTACCAAGAAATCCCTCCACAAAGCAACTTCCTTTTTTATATTTTCTTGGCAGGGTACTTTCCACAAAATAGATCATAATTCAAGTAAATGATAATATTTCATTAGGCAGCATGTAAACTGAGTGGGTCACTGTCACAGGTAATAACACCTAGTAGATTTCTAAGTAGATATGAGGATGTGTGTGAATGAAAGCAAAAAAGGCTCTGCCAGTCTGTGTGGAGCATGATAAATTCGTGCATCACTGATATCAGGAAGAGATTACAGCTGTAGAACTCTGTGTGGCTGTTGGAGGCATTATGGGCTCCTTACTAGCATTACCTTCTAAAAATATTCTCTATTATTAATTTTTTTTAGTACTATATGTATTATTGATCTTTCCCATACTGAATGTCTCACATCCCAGCTTTTATGGAAATTATGGAAATAAGTGTTAGAACTGGATCTACTACTGAGTGAGCTAGATGGTCTCTTATATGAAATGTGTTGTTGCTCTGTTGGTTTATTAATAGATTGATATTCTTACAAAGAGAATAGAAAGTGTTTCCTAAACCAGACTTCACACATCTGACAGTGGTTTTTCCTTGCCCTAGTCTTCCACAGATGTAAAACATAATGATAGTTTTAAGATGATTAGCTAGTTCTCGCTCTGTAACTGATAATTTGACAGTCACAACAGAAAATCTAAGAATGAGAGTTCAACACAGTATGATACAAAAAAAAAATTGGAGTACATATTTTGTATTTTAAGAATTCTACGTCATTATCTTTGTCCTTGTTTTGAAGTTTGTCAGATACCAAAACTCAAAAAGATCCAGAATTTACTTCATGCCATATGGTTGTAAATTTCCAAAATGGATGACTTTTTGAATATTTGATTAATATTTAGTGAATTTGAGATTAAAATAGATATATTTACCAAATATGTCTCTGTAGTTAATTTGTTTTGGAAAGATTTGCTCTCTGCCCATTTATTTAACTTAAAGATGTATAGGGCACCAGATTAGTTGGTTGCATTTAATGGTAGATGTTGCACTGGAGAGGATATAAATAGTTTGATAGATAAATTTTACACTCTCCAGCTTTTGAGGCATCCCTTTTTTTTTTTTTTTTGGTCTGCAACTATGTGAACTGTAGGGACTATCTGACAGTACCGAGTACAAAAAGCTTGATTGCAGTTCCCCTTATAGCTGGAAATAGGGTTCTCAAATCTCCCCTGAATAGTCATAGAATAGAGATTGTGAGAGATATTACCAGTTTATGGATATAAATGTGATCTACTTCAATCCTATTACTATTTCAGTAGAAAATTTGTGAAAAGTCTTATTTCTTCTAGATTCACCACTATGATGTATAGCTTGATTTTCATGTCTGTTGTCCTTCTCTTTCATTCAGTAATAGTGATAGACAAACAAAAAAAAATTGAAAATGGAAGAAAGTTGATCTCTAGGTGTTTATAGTCAATGTTCAGTGTGTACCTGACTGTCTTCTGGTGAAACAGCTCTCCCAACAGCTCAGTTTTCACTGCTGTGAGATTTGTCTGCTCTTCCAGAGTGTTTTTTGTATGTTGGCCTTATGGTGTCTCTAGATGAACATTTCCATTTGCTGTTGCTCTCATTATCCAGCACTGCCTGCCCTACTGTCTGCAGCTGAAAATGGTTTTCCTCACTTCTGCAGTTAGTTACTCTCACTTTACAAAAGGTTAATGTGTCTCTAATGGACCATGACCTGCTTGCACCTGGATTCCATACACACCATTTGCCCAAGGAAAATTTTTCATGTATATGAACATTTGGAAATATTATCTTTACTATTTTATCAGCTATCTTTGAGAGTGTGCTATGTTCTGAATTAATTTTTTAAATGTAAACTGAGTAATGCATGTGCTTCTCAATATCACAATGCAATATTAATCCAGAATCTTCTTTGTATAACTGCATTTTATTAATTTTAACAAAATAGTTAAATTTTCACTTCTTTTGCTTAATAAAATTAATTCCATAATAGTTTATTTTACTAGACTTCAAAGGACTTTACTCAGAGCTTCAAATAATTATAATTTAAAATATGAATATAAGCCTTTAAAACAATTTTGTGATGTTAATATTTAGATACAATTATGAAAATATTTTGTTGGCCATTATTACAGTATAGTAATAAAGAGAACAGTATATTCACAGTGAGCATGTGAAGCCTGAAAGTGATCATTAAGTTTTTGATATACAGAGAAGCAAATTCTTGTTTTGTTTTTTTTTTTTTTTTAATTAGAGGGTTGGTATTGGTGCTATAATTGTATATTGTTCTGACTGATTATTCACATTTTTACTGCCTTGTGAATAATTATAATAATAGGGTTTATGATTATAATAATAGGGTTAAAAAGAACATTTCTCAAGTGATTGTGAGGAGAACAAGGACAATGCCACCTTCAATTTAGAAGTACTGAAACATAAGTTCAGTTGATTTACCCTTCAGCTAAAATAAGAAGGTAACTCTAGATTTGCTATTAGGTCCTGTGTAGAATACATGATCAAACTAAATATAGAGACAGAATTCTAATTTACATCATCTGTGTTCAGATTCCTTTATCTTTCCTATATATCAATAGAAAAAGAATGTAATATAGTCATCATTTATTTCTATATTAGTATTTTTGCAGTAAAATACTACTTTTCAATTCACTGAAATGTTTAAAGTCATTTGAAACTTGGTTGATTGGGTGGGTTTTTTAAGTTTTTCAGATGAACACTTGGATATTTAGAATTACAATTTGTACCTTATTGAAAGAATTCTTGTTTAAATTTTGTCTTTTATAAAACATTGAAGTATTTTGCTTTACATTATACCTAACACTTATGGTTTGATTTTTTTGTTTTGTTTTGTTTTGTTGGTTTTTTTCCCTCCTATTCCCCTTTCTTCAGTTGGAAAATTTGGGGGCAAAAGGCAGATGAAATAAATAGATGAGGAAAGGTATTTACAAGTATGAAAAAGCAGAGAGATAAAAATGGTTTTGTTGGACTTAACATTTTAGGTTGTAGATGACAAATCACACAGACACAAATCAGTCAGTAATTAAGACAGGGATATCAGAAACACTTTTGATTTCTGTCAGAAAGAATGAGGATCAGTGCCTGGACTTTTTCAACTTTTTATCAGATTTGGTTTTCATATTCTTGTTTTCATACTGTGTGCTCTTTCTATCAAAGTTGTCCTTGCTTCTGACCTTTTCATTTTGTATAGAATTATAATAATTATACTAAGCAACAATAAGGAAAAAGACATAACTTTATGTTCCAGTGATTAAGAAAGTCCTAAAGTAATCGAGATGCCTATTTGACTATTGAATTTGGCATACCAAAAGAGGCAGGCAACTGTTTGAAATCAGACTTCTTTGCAGGACCCTTTACTGCCTCAACACCTGTCAGTTTCTGGAGTTGCTTCACTTTTGTGCTTGTTGCAAATACAAAGTTCAGAAGCTCTTTTTTTGTTGTTTGTTTTTTTTTTGGGGGGGGGCAGTTCTTGGGTTTTTTGTTTGTTTTGTTTTGTATTTTATTTTCCCTTTTTTAAAAAAAGGCTTTATTTTAGAACTACCAGGATATAGGCAACAACTGGATGTACTAGTTGCTTCCTGTGATCATAAGCTTTATGTTAAACAGAAAAAAACCTCTACCAAACCTTATGCCTATTTTGAGTGGTCTTCCTGTGTAGCAAAAATTTCTCTGGCTACATCGAGAGTTTTATGTTTTGTAATGGAAATATGTTTAAAATTATAATCATTAGGAACCCTTCCTCAATATTTTTACCTTCTCGTACTTTTCTTTAAATAAAGTTCTTCTCTAACTTGCACAACATACTTGACAAAGACTGAAAACAAAACCAGTGTAGGGGTAATCGCAGCTTACCTGTGATTCTGCTGTAACTAGATAGTGTGCTACACTTACCATCTATGTTTTTCTAACTACTGAAGTATTTTATTTATCCCAAGAGAGTGAAGAACAATAAATGAACTACTTTAATAATCATGATTGTGACATGTGAATGAGGCCTCAGTGAAATAAAAGTCACTGGTAATAATCAGCTCAAGTTTTTAAACATTTCCAAGTTTTTTTTAATATGACACTTCAATAATGAGAACAACAAATATTTGCTTTTTTTTAACCTTAATCTGCATTAAGTTATATTGTGCCTGGCCTCCAGTGGAGCAAGAAAACAAGCATATGAGGAGCATGAAAACCAGCTTCCAGCACAGCAGCCAATGAAAAGACAATAGCTTACACTGCCAGGGGGATGTGTTTGGATTGCTTGGTTCTTCACCCTGGAGAGTTGGGGATTTTTTTGCTTGAGTTTTGTTTTGTTTTGCTTTTGAAAAAAATATTTGCGCCTGAGAATGAATAAGTTGTATGACTGTAGAACCTGCTGGCAAGCTGACAAAGGGTAGCAGCTCTACAGTCAGTGCTCAGATAAGAAGAAAAATATTCAGTAAGGCTTTGTATTGAGATGTTTGTGTTTGCTTGGAATTCTGTGCATGTCTGGTTTTGTTTCAGTTTCCAGGAGGCTTATTTTATGTAACAGAACTTCTGCCTGAGGATTCAAAGATCACAGAGTAATGAAACTTAGAGATAGGAAGAAAAATCACTGAGTTAAATTTGCCTTGTCTCAAATTTCCTGTTTTCCAAGCTGTGGTGGAAAACTATAGGCATTTCTACCCTTTCTTTATCAGTAAAATTAAGAGATGAAAATCAGCTTCTACCAACATTAGGAAAAGCCAATTTAGTGTTTCTGCTCTCCAGTTCCTGTAGGGTATTTAATTTTGCTGTTGATGCAAAGCCCCAGTCTTTCTGGAAAATTATAAGTAGTTCCATAGTTGGTGATTTTAAGCTACTGAATTTAATATTTTTTTTTAATTTTTTGCTTTCTGCAATGCTTGATCTGCTATTAAAACTAGTTGTCTCCCAGGTATAAACCATTTTATATCATTGTCTTGCATCCTGCCTCATCTGAACTGTTCCTTGCTTTTTTTAATTATGTAGTTCAAAGTAGATTTTAAGTGTTCTCTGTGTACCTGTTCACTCAGAGCAGCAAAACATTTAATCTCTAAATGTAATCTACTATCAGAACAGAGATCAAAGATTGGGATGGTTGAAGTCATCATCATCAATATACAGAACTAGCTGGGCACAAAGAAGAGGTCTCTGCACTGAGTGGAACCCATCAGTAACATGGAGGGCTGTGATAGTAAATAACTATTGCAAGGAAATTGAGATGTAACTGTAAGCTGCTCCAGTGCAGCCTCCAGAGGGTGGGTTCCTGCTGCATGAAATGAGGACAGATTTTGCACAATGCTGAGGGCTGAGTTGTTCAGTTAAGGGCAGCAGGGTATATGCTGTAGAGCTGTAAGAAGATAGCTGCTTGTATAACTAATTTAATAGTAATGGAATTTAAAGCCAATGAAGGCCATCCAGAAGGCTGTTGTGGAATGATGGTGTGTTGTAGTAGTATACAGGATTACTTCTATACTTCTATAAAGGGAAGCATTGTGAAATTCAGGGCTTCATTAAAATAATAGTATCATATTTAAACATGTCAGTGTTGGCTTGAGTTAGTGTTGACACAGTTTGCTAGCTATTTAGACACTCAAACTTTCAAAGCAACACAGATCCCTGAAATTTGGAAAGAATCTGCATATAATTATGCTAAATATACTCTTATTTTCTATAGTGCACTTGAATTTAGACTAAAAGCTTGTACATTCTTTGAAATTTAATTAAAAATACAGAGTGTTCAAAGTTCCTTATAAAAAAAAAAAAGGTGTTTACATATTTAATGGATTTGATTTGATGGATTTTTGCTATCATCTGTTTTCTACACCAGCCAAGATAACTAAAGAAGTGGGGAAGTCAATGCTTTTGACATAAATTATGTTTTTATCCATGTTTGTAAAAAGCACTTATACTTTTTAATAACAACTGAAATAGTAACACTGGAGGTTGTTCTTTCAGAAGAAAAGAATTCAATTCCGTTTTGCAATTTCCTTTTCTTCCAATAGACTGCCAATACTTTGCATGACCTTTGCCTAGAAAACAAAGTGTTTTTTTAGTCAGAACTAATTAATTTCATTTGATCATGTTGTCTCTTGGTCACTTCTCATGATATAATCCTGGACCTCTAGCAATAATTCCTTTAGCTTGAACTATAGATGCTTAGTGATTTGTGACACTGACTGTCTTATTCCCAGTGATGATTTGTGGAGTAAGTGGTAGTAAAAAATAGACACACTATTTTGAAGGTTTGCTGAAGACCTTTGTTGAAGCAAATCTTACTTATGTTCCACATAAGATTCAGCTTGCACTTTATGTTCCTTTCTTGAAGAAACAAAAAGAATGTGTTATGGAGATATGGATATTTATTTAGCCATTGCATTACATTTTTAAGTTAGCACACTTCTGGGAGTTTGTGCTGACTCGCAATGAGGTGGCAACAACTTTTATTATGCCTCTGTAATCAATATAATATGTATTTTTGTATTGTATACAATACATAGAGTCCTTTTCCATTTTCCTGAATCATATACCTCTTAAAAGAACTTTTCTCCCAGGAAATGCTCTTTCTCCAAAGGGGTGGTTATCCTTGCCAATCTTTGAGGCTTTAGTGTCCCAATAAGACCTGTGGTAATATTCTGTATATGTTGCTTGTTGTGTGGCATATAATCAAGCTTTGGTATAGAGTATTAGAAGCAGATGCTCAACCTTTGTGTGTAGCTCTTCATAATATTGAGCAGTGAATGTTTATAACTGTTAATTATGTTTTTGTCCTTCAAAAAAAATTGACAGTAATCCCAATGTTTTCCTCCCTGTGCTCTATCAATAACATGATATAGTTATTGTAGTGTATCTGAAGCAAAAGCCACAGCCTTTAAACATCACTGTGAAAATGCTTCATCTGAGCAAACAATATGTTCATGATATTAATACATTGTTTTCTGTGTTTCAGACTGTTAATTACCCAAAATGAGTTTGCAGTAGAAATCCTGATTGTCAAATCTAATTTGATTTTAATTGCTAAGTGCTCTGACAATATAGACTCATAAATTCAAATAACATTGTTATTTCTCTCTATAATGGGAAGTTTTAGAAGCCTCTTTTGATATCTGTTTTAAAGTACATAGATTGAATATTTCAGCAGTAATATTATCTTTTCTGTTCCACTGACAAAATCTGTGGCTTTATTCTGGAAACTTTGGTTACTTTAATAATGAGGACACCTACCGATCACAAAACATCTAAAGCTGACAATTTTTATGGACTGATAATCCTATTTTTATGGAGTTTGATTATGATTAACTTTTCAGTATTGTTTATGAGCATTGAACAGAGTTTTTCAGGGGAAAAAAAACACATATTCCTTGATTGAATCATAGTCTGGTTCCCTGTAAATGTGTCCCTCTGCAAAGTTAAAATACGGTTTTGGCATGTCTGTCTTGTGTAACGAGCTTCCTTCTGAGATCCCTGAAACACTGCTGATACTCAAACTTATTAACCTGGGGAGTAGATAGAAATGTGCTTGTGGTGGTCTCCCTTTTGAAAAGTTAAAAGTGTTATGAGGCTGTGATTTTGCTGAGTAACATCTGTAAGAAAGTGACATGACATGACATGACATGAGCATAGCAGAAATACAGTGTAAGATTTGCCAAACACTGTCAAACTAATATTACATGGGGGCAACTACCATATCTCTGGCAGTGACAAGTTTTCTAGTGATTATGGAATAATATAAGAACATGGACTAAGGCATCCTCCTCATATGTTTTCTTCTACTAATTAACTTCTACTAACTTCTGTAGTTCATACACTCTTAAGTTTCTATGAAAAAGATCTATCCCATTAAGGTACTGTCCTTATGAAGCTGCACACATCTGTGCTTTTGACCTCCTAAATATCTTGTGGCAAGGCGACCAATATTAGCAATCTCAGATTTAATCTGTTTCTTCTGGAACAGCTTCGTTGTTTCAGTGCCTTCTGTTGCAATTTGATAACTAGGATAAAGCCAGTATGAGATTCTCAAATACATTTTGTAAATTACAAGATTTGATATATATGTTTTAGAGTATGTGTTATAAAATACCACCATTATTTAGGATAATTTCATACTTAATAAAACAGAGACAAAAAATAAATATATATTGTGAGATTGAAAAATCATTAAAACAACAATGGAATAGGTTTAAAACAGGTGTAGGATTTTAGATTCTCATAAATTGCTGGATCTAGTTCTTGACAGAAATATGTGTTCTATGAACATGCTATAAAATTTGTTTATATTTTCAGTTTTAGATAAATAGTTCTAAGGAATGAAGATTTAATGAGTATAAAAAAAAACAAGGAAAATTGGTAGAATATATATATGACTTCCATGCTTTATGGCTGGAATGGTGTTACTGAGTAAAAACAAATCTGAGGGAAAGAATGTCTTATATCTTAAAGTAAGTATTGGTAAAAAGAGAGGCAAGAAGTCTAGAAGAAAGTGAATCCATCTCTATTCTGTCATTCAAGGTTTCATAGAGAAAATAATAAAGAAATATTTCATTGTCTTTTAATTAAGAACTTGTAAACTTCCATTGCTTTTGCCATACAGCAACTGTATGCTGTATACTTGCCCTTGCAGGGAGGAAATAAATCCAGAATATGTGGACATGCATTTTAGGTTAAATTGACTCTGTTGATGATGTGGTTAGTTTTATTTCACAGTGAATTTCATGGGCCAGTGTTATGTTCTGTTCAGGCCATGTTTTCCCCCTTCTCCGGGACCCTGTGACATCATATCTGATATCCTTGAAACCCTCCTTCATGCCCCAATGGGGTTGGTGGAGAGCCAAGATATCCTCCCTATGAAGACCCTAGATAAACCCCTGACTTTTCCTGTTCATCCTCTTACCCTGGCTCTCTTACCCTGGCGCTCTTCCCCCTCGGCCATGGAATAAAGAGCTGTACCATCCACCATTCAGGGTAACCTGCCTCTTTTCAACTTTTCCCCTCTCCTGATGTTTCCCCTCTCTCAAGGCTCATATTTCTGGGCTAGTCTGATAATTTAGGGGCTGAGAGAGAGGGGGAAACTACAGCTGGCACCCAACGTGAATTTGCTAGTAGCCCACGCCATGAGCTGGACACCTTATTTTAAAAGGCTCTCAAAAGCTTTTTGGGAAAGCCACCTGCCCTGCCACTCTAGCTACCTTTAAAGGCTTTGAGTGTCAGGGAAAAGGTCGGGATCTCGCCTGCGTACCCAAGGCGAGCCGGCACGAGAGGGGTCCCCAGACAATTCACGCACGACCCACAGTACGCAGGATTGGTAAGATTTCCTCTGATTCGATCTTTCCCAGGTGCAGGCCTAGGCGGGAGGGGTTACCATAGTGACCATGGGAGCTGCATGCGTGGGCTAAGCTAGGAGCAGTGCTCGCAGCTGGGAACATATGGATTTGTGAAATACTGTGTTCCTGGGTCGGGAGATCGCGGGAAGGGTTTGCAGTTGGGGGATGGTGGAGGGGAAACCCCCATGCACCGGCCAGAGAGACGAGAAAAAAAAAGCGGCAGGAAGCAGCCGCCCCTGCAGCTCGGCGACTTCCCCTCCCCCCCTCCCCCCCCCCCACCAATTCCCGTGCTGACAGCGGGATATTCGAAAAAAACCGTGTGTGTTATAAGTCTGGTGGAGGATAAACCACCGATACTTTAAAAGAACATTGGTGCAGAAGTATCGGGGGATGAAAAGAGAAACATTGCACACCTTCACAATATTTTAAACAATGTAACATTTCCAAAAAAAGCTTCTACAACGTTTTTCATGCTAGCTAACTATAGAGATACCAAATTTTACTGTGCAAGAAATGCATTCGATTTCATTTTGGGACCAGATTGGACAGATATTAACTTTAAATATTGAAAATGGTGAACACAAAATTTCCCAATTTATTCTGATATTCTTACAAGCTCGGAAACAGATTTTAGAAGCAGAAAAAAGCATACAAACATAGACTAACAGTCCTTTTTTCCTTCCCGACTCACCCCATTGGTATCCCAGACCTAAGTTTTCTTCCCAGAGCTCTGATGCCGTGGCGAGGTCTCTGGGCGACACGCAGCCACAGCATGGCGCCAGCCATGTGTCCTTATCTCCCTTCCCTTCCTCCCATATTCCTTCCCTTCCCCCAGCCCCCCCGCCATTCCCCCACTCCCTGCCGGACACCGACAGTCCCCACCCTCCCTTATCAGAGGCTGTCCCCGGCTTGTCTCGGCAACAGGGGCGGGGCCGGTCCCGGCTGCGTCGGTGTTGGGGTAGGGCAGCCCAGCTCAGGCCCACAGACCGGGTTGCCTCGGCAACAGGGGAGGAGCCGGCTCCGACACAGCGCTCAGCCCGAACGGCGCGGCGGGAGGGCAGAGCAGCTCAGCAGCCCAGGGCACCGGCAGGGCTCACATTTCCAACACGGCAGCGGCGGTCCAGGAGAGAGGGGGCGACCCGCCTCTAACCAGGACCCAGGAGGTGGCGGGGGGAAGCACTGATGCTTCTATGGACATGGGAAATGAAATAATACCATCTGTTGCACCTGTAGATTATCTTGGTAGAATAAACGGTACAAGAACATACCAACCACTACCATATAGAGACAAAACAGAGATTTGTAAAATACAGAGAGAATTCGGGAGAACAAGTGAGATTTTTAAGGGCATCCTGAGGGCAACCTTTAATTCCAATGAAATGGTACCTAAAGATATCACTGATTTATTAAAATGTTTACTAACACCTTCTGAATATGAGATATGGGAAAATAAATGGAAGTCCACTTTAAAAGCAGTTTTACAGGAAATACAACAAACACCCAGTGACACAATAGACAATGACGGTAACCCCATTACAATAGAACATTTATGTGGTACAGGTGCATTGTATTGTCCAGAAAAACAAACTCGAGTATTGTCTAGGTCAGTTTTGGAAAAAATCTGTAATGCTGCAGAAAAAGCATTCTGTCAATTACCAGTAGCTGAGGCTAAAGGCAGCTATATTAACATTAAACAGTTTCCTTCAGAGAGTTTTTTGCAGTTTGTGGATCAATTGAGAACCCAAGTGGAAAGACAGGTGCAAGACCCTATGGTACAGACGGAGCTGATTAAAGAAATAGCTCAGAGGAATGCGAATTAGACCTGCCGTAGATTATCCTCAGCCTTCCTCTAGACCCATGACCTAGCCTTGCTCAGATGATTGACGCCTGCACCAGGAGAGCACAGATGTTTGATACCCATGACAGGACACTTTGCCAGAAACTGTCCTCAGAACCAGAACCAGAGAAAGTTCAACAAAGAACAAAACTGAGTCCACAGCGAGTGCCCACAGCTAACACAAATACACGCAAAGATATAAATATAGCGAGACCCACATGGGAAAATGCCTCTCTCTTAACAAATAAAGGGGAGAACGGAACTCATGGTGGGGGGTCACAGAAAGATAGAAATTCAAAATGTAAAATTAACAAGGTTTGGCAGCCACTCGGCAGACCTCGCCGAGTAACAGCCAAAGGGTTTCATTTCATATCTACTGCTTGGGAAGTCATTATAGCGGACCTGTCAAACAGCTCACATAACCTGCAGGCGTACCAAATGGAATGTGACAGTGAGTATTTTGTCATTGGAGACACAGCACACATGCCTTCAGAGACTGAAGTAGCTTCTATGACTACTAAGGGAAAGATAAAAAGCCTTATGCTGTTTACTAACACCTTCTGTTAGTTAGGCTGCAAACACCCTCCACTTTACCTAGAAAAAGGGCAGATTTTGGCCCAAGCCATTCCCATCCCAGTAGAAATAACAGTAGAAGGAAAATCACCAGAAGTCTACTGGGCAGAGGTGGTAGGAGAGGATAAACCCTCGATGGCATGCGACCTAGCCAATGGGTCAGAGCCCCTTCAGGTAGAAGGGGTTCTGGACATGGGCGCAAACATCACAGTAATGCCTAAGACCATGTGGCTATCACATTGGGAGTTGTAACCTGTGGCAGGCAAACTTCAGGGCATAGGAGGAACCACATTGCCCAAAATTTCAAAAATGTTGTGCAAATTCAGGGAACTGATGGGAAATTGGCAAGTGTTCGCCCATTTGTGGCAGACTATAAGGCTCCGCTGTGGGGAAGAGACACCATGTCCCAATGTGGAGTCCAGTTAATCATTCCTAAGACACCCCACGATTTTTGGAAGTAGCCACTGTGGCACACCCTGCCCACAAGTTGAAGTGGTTGGATAACACGCCAAAGTGGGTCGCACAGTGAACGTTGAGTATAAAGAAACTCGAGGCACTTGAGAAACTTGTGGAGGAGGAATTGGCTCAAGGACACCTACAAGAGACCGATAGCCCTTGGAATTTCCCAGTCTTTTTAATAAGGAAGCCTGGGAAGGACAAGTGGAGATTGCTCCACGATCTCAGAGAAATAAACAAAATTGTAGAGGACATGGGTCCACTCCAGCCAGGGATGCCTAGTCCAGCAATGCTCCCTCGAGATTTGCAATTGGCTGTCCTAGACATCAAGGACTGTTTCTTCCAAATTCCATTGCACCCTGAAGATGCTTCGAGGTTTGCATTCTCAGTCGCTACCATCAATCGGGGAGCCACAAGGTAAAACTGGAAAGTTTTACCCCAAGGTCTAAAATCCAGTCCTTTCATATGCCAACAGTATGTAGCATCGCTGCTGTCTCAGGTACGTGCAAAGACAAAGGATGCCATCATCCTTCACTACATGGATGATGTGCTTGTGTGTGCCCCCAATGACTCTATACTCCAATACACACTTGACCTAGTGGTTGAAATTTTAACCTCTGTTGGATTTCGATTGCAGAAAAACAAAGTTCAAAGGATGCCACCTTGGAGATACCTGGGTCTGGAGATCTCTGCAAGGACTATTGTTCCTCTGAAATTGGAGATCAATTGCAACCCCAGAACACTAGCAGACCTCCACTCATTATGTGGATCTTTGAATTGGGTAAGACCCTGGATAGGCCTCACAAATGAGGATCTAGACCCTCTCTTCAATTTATTGAAGAGGAAGAGGGAGCTGGCCTCCCCCAGGGAACTGAGCCCAGAGGCAAAGACAGCAATCAAAAAGGTACAGAAGGCCTTGTCAGAAAGGCAGGCACATCGGTGTGAGCCAAACGTGCCTTTTCAGTTCATTGCTCTAGAGAAGCTGCCACAATTGCATGGGTTGATTTTCCAATGGATTAAGGGTAAGAAGGATCCACTCTTGATCACAGAGTGGGTTTTCCTCTCCCACCAAAGATCCAAGACCATCACTAAGCCACAAGAGTTGATAGCAATGCTGATTCAGAAGGCCAGGGTGAGACTGTGTGAATTAGCAGAGTGTGATTTTGCATGTATCCACCTCCCAGTCAGGCTTTCTGAGGAGGGAAGGAATTCTCCTGAGAGACTGACCAAAGGATGTTTGAGCACTTGCTCCAGAGCAGCGCCAGTCTCCAATTATCTCTGGACAGCTACTGGGGACAAATATCAGTCCATGCCCCGTCGCACAAGTTGTGCAATGCGGAATTTCACCTTATTCCTCAAGAGAGAAAGAGCCGGAGACCACTCAAGGCCCTCACAGTGTTCACGGATGCATCTGGGACTTCCCATAAGTCGGTGATGACTTGGAGAAATCCACAGACTCAGCATTGCGAAGCTAATGTCGAGCTTCTGGAGGGACTCCCCTAGGTGGCTGAACTGGCTGCAGTGGTAAGAGCTTTTGAGACATTCTCTGAGCCAATCAACTGGGTGACAGACTCTGTCTCCATGGCAGGAGTAGTGTCCAGGGTGGAGCAGGCTGTGCTCAAAGAAATAGAGAATGAACATCTCTTCAGATTGCTCTCAAGGCTGATTTATTTAATCTCTCACCGAGAGCATCCATTCTTTGTGATGCATGTGAGGTCACACACTGATTTGCCAGGTGAGATTGCAGAGGGGAATCGCAAAGCAGACACCCTTGCTGCACCAGTCGAAAAAGCACGTCTCCCTGATGTCTTCCAACAGGCAAAGCTGAGTCACCAGTATTACCATCAGAACATACCAGGTCTAATTTGACAGTTCCAGCTAACACGGAGTCAGGCTTGAGCCATTGTGACCAACTGTCCAAACTGTCAGCTCCAGGCCATGCCATCATTGGGCATGAGGGTGAACCCCAGGGGCCTTAGCAGCTGTGAGGTGTGGCAGACAGAGATCAGACACATTCAAAGCTTTGGTCACCTTGAATGCGTTCATGTAAGCGTGGACACATTCTCAGGTGCAGCGTATGCCTCTGTTCATACAGGACAAAAGGCTACTCATGCCAAACAGCACCTAGTGTGAGCATTCTCAGTATTGGGGGTTCCAAAAATAATAAAACAGATAATGGCCCACCGTATGTATCCAAGGAGTTTCTGGAATTTCTCCCGCAGTGGGGAGTGGAACATATAACTGGCATCCCCCATTCCCCCACAGGTCAAGCTGTAGTTGACCGTGCACACCAGACGCTCAAACAGGTATTGAAAAGACAGAGCAGTTCAGCTCCGTGGATGTCTCCCCGGGAGAAGCTCTGCAAAGCCGTGTTTACCATCAATTTTCTGAACTGTTCATTTGAAAACATGAGTCCATCAGTTGTACGTCACTTTAACAGTGGCAATCAGTTCAAATTGTCTCAGCATCCACCGCTTCTGATTAGGGACCCAGAAACTTGGGAAACAAAAGGTCCCTATGAACTTGTGACCTGGGGTCATGGCTATGCGTGTGTAGCTACTCCCTCAGGCCCTTGGTGGATTCCCCAGAAGTGAGTGAAACCTTTTGTCCCCAAGAACCCAGGTCAGACAGAAGGGGACGAGAAGCAAGTAGCCAATGCTTCAAAGAGAAGACGCTGCCGAATGGAAGAAGAAGAATTTACCTAAGTGTGAATTCCTTTTGGCAGAAACAGAAACTTTAACATGTTCTTAAAATGTTTGTTTTTCCCTTTTGGGGAAAATCTACCTTCCACTCAACCCTGTGATGAACCCTATCCAAGTCGTCATCCTGCTAATGCTGAAAGAACTGTGCAAAGGCTGGGGATTCACTGGGTGGTGGACATCTATTGTTAGGTCAATTTTATTACTCCTTGTTATTCTGTTCCTTGTAACCTTGGTGTTTGGGATCCTGTGTCACTTGATTTTCAAAGCTATCAAGGGTCTCATACCTTCTACCTCACCTGAGGAGGTCTGACTATGCCACCGACTGTAGGTGGTGGGAAACCAATACTCAGGGTTAAATTGATCCCAGTGAATTCCTGTACCTTTGCTAAACAAATAAGGGGGAGGTGTTACGTTCTGTTCAGGCCATGTTTTCCCCCTTCCCCGGGACCCTGTGGCATCATATCTGAGATCCCTGAGACCCTCCTTCATGTCCCAATGGGGTTGGCGGAGAGCCAAGATATCCTCCCTGTGAAGACCCTAGATAAACCCCTGACTTTTCCTGTTCGTCCTCTTACCCCAGCTCTCTTCCTCCTCGGCCATGGAATAAAGAGCTGTACCATCCACCATTAGGGGTAAGCTGCCTATTTTTAACTTTTCCCCTTTCCTGATGTTTCCCCTCTCTCAAGGCTCGTATTTCTGGGCTAGTCTGATAATTTAGGGGCTGAGAGAGAGGGCAAAACCACAGGGCAGCAGAGCACCTACCCCAATTCTTGAGTTATAGGCTCATTGTGAACAGAAGAAATGCATTTCAGTTTGTCCAATGTGGTACCTGGCTCTGCACAAGGGAATATTTTTATGGAACATCAATGTGTGTGTTGATGTTCCATGAAAACACACTATTCTACTCTGAATTTCAAACAAAGCATATAAAATACATCAGCGCTGGTACCTGGTTTTTCTCTTAAAATTAGTGTGTTTTCTACGAAACACCTTTCTTGGATACTGAATCATAATAGATGAATTAAAAAAATAGTTTGGAGAGTTCTTATGGATTCACACAAAGAAAGCATAACAATTCATCTAGTCAGTTCAGGAAGGAATTTATCAAAAAAGTGTTTATGACCTCATGCTCATGTTCATTTACTCTTCACTGAGTGCTTCACAGATCAGTGCTGTGTTTTATGTTCCTGGAATATATTATCACAGTTTTTATTACATTTAGATTATGATTGTAGTTAGAGATTTCAACAAGAGAAGAAAATAATTGGAACAATTTCTGATTTTATTGTTTTTAGGACAGATTATCAGACTTTTAGATGGAAAGACATTTAAATGAGTGAGTGGTTCAAAGAAAGATAAAATATTAATTTCAACACAGTATGGGTGTTTTGGGTTTTTTTTTTTCCAGTCAGGACAAGATTTTTAAAATTAGTATTTAACCTTAATTAACTTTCAAAATACATGTAAAATATTCCATTATATACCAGACATGATTGCTGTCATAGAAAAAATATTTTGTCCACCTCTCATCAGACTCTGGTATCCTATCAATTTAGGTTGAAAACCATCTTGGCTCAAAAGAAAACAAGCTCAGTGAAATGTGAGTTTTGATTTCATGTTTTACGTACTGGCACTGCATATTGGATTGGAATTCTTGTGGAACGTGAGTCAGTGTGTAGAAAAACAAAACAAACATAGCAGCACTACAACTGAGCTGGGCTTCACCTTCCATTTTTTGTAATCATCATAAATGTGCTATGCCACTATGTGGAAGTTATTTTCAACAATCAGGGCTTTTTTTTTTTTTTTTTTTTTTGTGTTTTATGTGTTTTTGATCTGAGTCTGGCTCTCTTTGGCCACAGGCTGGAGGTTCACTGGTAGCTGTCCCGCCTGTGGCCGCAGGGCCACACACAAGTGGCCACCCCTGAGTCTCTGCCGAGACTGTTACGGGTGGCGGTGATCACTGCGGTGTGGGCAGCACAGCAGAGGCACAGAGCACAAGGAAACCAATGCAGAGGAACAAGGGGAGGACACTTGTCCAAGTCTCCAAAAATTTAATATCAAAGTGGGGCAGAGCAAGTGACAAATCTGAACCTGAACAGACTACTTTTATAGGGTAGAGGGAACACGGGGAGGACACAACCTTTGACTAAGAGGAGGGCATTAGGGGAGGGGTGCAGGGTAAGGGCTCCCCAAAAGAAGCCAACATGAAGAGGGAACAAACATCACAACCAATTCTGCTTCGAGGAAGGGTTGAAAGGCAGGGAACACTCCAGAACCAAAGGAGTGTGCTATCTTTGACAGACAGAGGTAAGACAAGGGAACAAGAGAGGTGTACAGGTGGATTGACATATAGATTGACATACATTTTGGCGGGGAAAACTGTGGTAAACAATTCAGGACTGAACCATTAGGGAAGCTAAATGGGGTACATAGAATGAACCATTGCAAACTTATAACAAGGAATGTTAAAAGATACTACAGAAGAGCAAACTTTAAAATAACAGACTACCACATTAATCTTTTACTTTTTACATTTGCAGTTATATTTTAACATGGAGAGTTGTTGATTGAATACTCTCCAACAAAAAAAAAAAAAATTCGAATACTGAATTATCCTAAAATAAAACCACTATAAAGAAAAGAACTTTCATCTGAACTAGCTCATATCACAGAATAGCTCTTCTCTGGAGCATAGAAAATGTAATAAGCACTATTGTTTTCCAGTACAGAAAACGACCCAAAGATGAATATTTCAATGGAACCATAAATAGAGAATAATGGGAATATCATTAGCCATAGAGGTACCTATTACTGATGACACTTCAAGCAGGATAGGCTATTTTAAAGATTAATTTGCAAAACTGCATAATTCCTTTGTAACTAACTCCATTTGGGCATTCAAACATATTCCTGAGGGTTTTGAACAAGGAGTAAAACTAAAATAGTTACGGCGTGTTGAAGAAAATAATATTGGAAAGTTTTTAAATGAATTTTACTGAAAACAATCCCTCTAAGTAAATAAAGTTTGCCCTAATTTTCTAAAAGCTGAATTTACTTATAAACGTAATTTTTTATAACAAACATATAGGTTTTAAAATCCCTATTTTAAATGTATGTACAGAAAATTTATTGCAATTGGGTTTAAAAAAAATTGTCATATTTTTATTGCTAAATTTATTTTTGTTTTCTGCTACAAATTGTGAACTTATGTGCCTATTTTATTTGCTCTATTTGAAAGAGTTACTGGGCAAATCTTACTTTATAATTATAATAAAAATATTAACACATTAAAAAGGCAAAATTAACTGCCATCTGTTCTGAACAACAATACAATCTCACTTTATCTCATATATACTTCAAAAGTAGAAAAAAAAGAAATTTTGAATTAGAATACACTCAATTTAATTTTGTACATTTCACACACACAGTCAAGGAAGAGTCAAAATCTAAACTTTAGAACCCAATTATTTAAATCCATTAAAGGAATCTCTCAGGACAGAAGAAAATACATCCTTGAAGAAAAGAATTGCAACACTTAAATGAGAAGTACATTTTTATTGGGACGGGGGAAAAATCAACATTGCAACAAAACTGATTTTAAATCTCATGCTTACACATGCATATAATAAAATAAACTGCCTTGTTCAACAGATGTGAAGGAGTCACAGTTCTTCAGGGGCACTGGTCATTTCTTTAGTTGCAGATTTATTGAAGTTGCTGATGAGAGGCCAATCTCAAATGGAAAAAGAAGCATTATGGTGTACCAGTTTTGAAAATGTTTAGACATATAGAGTTTAATTGAGTAGAATATGTAAGAAAATATTATTGCTTTTCACTTTAGGTTTTTTAGGGTTTATTTTTTTTGTTTTCAATCCATAACAGGAAACCAGCAAATTTTATTACACAATGAAAAAGTCTGATTTTCTAAGTTCATAGCCAAATTCCTTATCATGTCATTATTTCATGGGGCTGCAGCATTTACTGCCAAAAAAGCAGGTTGCACAATCTTCATTATGTCCCTGTACATATGGAGAGCAACCATTACAAATTCTATTTGAAGAGGATAACTTTTAATACTGTCTTGCTAACCTAAAGCTCAGTGTTGGCTTGGTGTGATGGTTTTCTGTCACGTAAATATTTTTCCTCTTAAATTCTGAAAGTAGTGTTAAAGGATTTGAGATAAACACCTGCTTAAAATCTGGGTTTCTCACCATAGAGATAGGGACTGAGGGTTGAAATCTGTATTGTCAGTAGGGTCTTTCAATAAGTGCTGTTAGTGAAGGATTAACTACTGACATGACACATCCATTGGCTTCAACTGCCTTTGTTAGTGATCTCAGAGGGGTACCTTCCTGTAATTTGAATAGCTCAGTTCTCACATTAAAGTTCCTTGCTTTGCAGCACTGAATTACTCTCTTGTGTTTTAGTAAAGAGGAGCTATTTCTAAAAGTTAATCATGTCTTCACGCTGTGAAATTTTATGAACTTTTATCCCTTGACACTGAAATTTGCCTGAAATATTCATGAGCGTTTCCATAATTTCATTTGAAACAATGTGTTTGGTTTTTTATCTGTTAGAAATTGCTGAGTTAGTTTGGGTTTTTTAATTAGTATGAAGATACAGGAATCTCCCCCAGTGAAAAATACTTACATTTATTGAGAAAAAATTGTCTCTTTTACAGTAGTCTTATTGTTTCTTAATGTAAAAAAAAAATTTTTTTTTTTTGCTTATATGGAGTTAGAGACATAAATAAAACAAGATATACCAGATGCCAGATAAAAAGTTCAATCTCAGTGAACTCTGATACTTGACTTTTTAAAATATAATAACAACAGATGAAATGAAAGTTAACTATATTTGTAGTATATGTATGTTCATTCTTACAGTATTTCAACTTTGACCACACCATCCTTCTTCCCAAGATTTTGGTTTGTTTTGTATGTGCTTGTTTTCTGGTTTTGGGGTTTGGTTTGCTTGGGTTTTTTTCTTTCTTTTTTTTTTTCTTTTCATTGTGATGATGACTGGAAATTGGTCTGTGTGGGATTTTATTCCTTTCCATGACAGAAAAATTCTCACTCATTGTGACTATGAAAAATATGAAGTGTTGCTTCGACAAAGTTCTTGAAATTGCAGTCACCTCACTAAGAATTTTTTGTGTCTGTCAGGAAGAGGTCCTTGGCAGCACACTGCCCTGATGATTTCTGAGTACAACAATATTTGGATGCCTCTATCCCATTTTCAAGCTTTTGTTTCAGCTTCTATCATTCATCTTATTAGTGATATCCTTCCCCTATGAAAGCCAGTTTTGAAATGGAACCATGACTTTTTCCACCTCCCAGTACAACCAGATACTTAATTCCCTAAGCGATTGGAGCAGCATAGGAACAAATATGCAGGAGTGACTGTATGATAAGACAGATAGTAATGATCAACATTTTAGAAGTATTTAAATTAATTGCTTATTTCAAGCTATAACAAATCAACTATGTCCTTAGCTTATCAGAAGGAAAGGGTCTTCATTAGAATAGCATTGATATAGGAAAGTAATGTAAGACAAAATGAGAAGTTATCAGATATAGATAAAGCATTTCAGTATGGTCATGTTATTACTTAGTTTAATTATTTTTTTATCTCTGTAAGAAGACAATTGAGTGGGAAATGAAAATCATATGTATAATATTGTTACCAATCCAAGTTTCAGATTAACTTGCTTCAATTTCCATCAGTTGGAGACTGTTGTTGAATGCTATAATTTAATTCTTAATCTAACAAGAATGTTATTATTATTATTAATTGCGTAACGATAATGTGGTTCGGTTCCGTATATTCTGATACATACAAAATTTGCAAGAATGTATTCCTTTTTCTGATTTCTCATTGTCCTCACTCTGCCCTGTGGTGTCCCAAGGCTCACTCTGCAGGGCTGAAGAAGTACTGCAGACCAAAAGGACACCGTTTGTGATTTCTCCCAGGGATGAGACTGGGGTTCATGAGCCCACAGGTTTCAAGAATTGTTCTTTTTCACACTTTTTGAAGGTGATTGCAACATCCATCTCTCTTTTATCTTTTCTGCCAATCTATATCCAGGGCTTTTGTGGGCAGCCTTGGAGAGGCTTAAGGCCTTGCCTGAAGCACATGGGCTGGATTCCACAGTTTTCCCAGTGCACTTCATGCACGGCAAGGCAGGGCAGGTGTTTGCCTGCAGAGCTGGAGGCAGCGCGCAGCAAAGCCTGGCCACTGCCAATGCCAGTGGGAAGAGAGGGAAGAGATGCTGAGGAAAAGTGTATTTCATTATTGTACCGACATGGTCAAGTTGCCAATGGGTGAGCAGCACACAGTGAGAACTGTGAAATAGATACTCAAGTCTGAACTAGATGTGGCTTCAGGTGGATATGGGAATATCAGTTTAATCAAGAACACTAATATGTTGTTCGTAGGTTTACCTAGCCAGTGGATTACTTGAAGGGTAGTTTAATGGTGACACACCTAACATTAAAGGCTAGCGCTGCTGGCAAGAAATTGTCCATGTAGAATTCTGGAAGATTCTGTTTGTGAGAGACTGGGAGTTTTTAAATCTATTTTTAAAGTTGCTTTTAACTATCTTTAATTTCTTCAAGTAATTTTCTGCTGTCGCATATCTGTAGCACTTAACAAATTGCTGGAGAGCAATCATTTCCCTCTTGGCCTTGATTTTGTCAAGTTCTTTTAGTTTTCTTGTATGAAATGTCCTTGCAATTCTATTAATATGTTACTAGCTTTTTCTAGGCTTTTTCTTGAGTTCAAATGCATTGGGCAGCTTGACCAACACTATAGGTTATTCTAGACAAAACACCGGTCAAAAACATCAACAGTGTTTTGCATAGAGACACTGGTTTCTACACTTTTTTTTTTTCTGATATACTTTGTTCTTTCTTTAAGGTAAAGTATCTTTGAATAAAATAAAGTAAATCTCTTCTAAAACATTACTAAAATGTGTCTTGAAGTAATTCTAGATATTCAGTGGGTTTTTTTCATTCATATCAGTAAAGAATGACCTTTACTGCAGTAGCTGGTTTCTGGTTAACTTTCTGTCTCTCTGCTTTTGTGCATCCAGCTCATTTCTGAAGAACTTCGGTTTATGTGTCAGGGCAAGCAATGTGATTGATGTTTTGATACTCTGCTGATATATAGCTCTGTGTTGTCATTAGAACAGCTTTGCATATGTGAATCTCAAAAGACTAGATTTCAAGAGACAGTTTGTTGTGTATCAAAATAATGTGGATCAGCTTAAGAAAAGATTAATCATTTCAGCAAAGGATTTGTTTTCTACAGTCAGACCACTATGTTACTTTATACATACACTTAAAAATTCAGAAGTATTTTAATAATTATGTCTGAAACTCTACATAGAGGAGGATGTGGAAAGCTTTAAGTTCTATTTTCATGTTTTTTGCTCTTTTCTCAGAATTTTCTAGAATACTTTATCTGACTGTATATAAACTGCAAAAATGTCTGTATTTGGTTATTGTCATGATAGACAATATTTTTTTCTGTTTACATAATTGACCTATAAATTTATTCAAAGTCTTACTCTTGACTCTGTTGTGTAATCTTTTGTTTCCACTTGGCAGTTTTGTGGAGTTTTTTGATAAGATTGAGATTTTGCCTTCTCTTTCTATAGTGGCATTTCTTTTGAGAAAAGAAATCAGGATCCTTTGAAACCCATGCCAATCTGTTCTATGAACATTGTAACGTTTAACTGTAGCTCCTCTCTTTCTCTTACTAGTTGGTTACTTCTCGTAAAGCAACAGGTAAAAATGTAGGAGGAGGAATGTTTGTCCCACCAGAAACACTGTTGATTTAAAAGAACTTCAGTGTTACTGCCTTCAGAAAATGAAGCAGCTGCAATAAGCAAACATCTATTTGAAGAGAAATGGGAACTAATGAATTGAGCAGATTGCTTAGGGCATATTCAAAAAGTCTACAGCTGGTAAATTTAGAATTAATTAAAGTGTGAACTAATATCCAAAAAATTCTTTGGATTTTCTAATCAAATGATAGCTACTCTAAGTCTCTTGTGGTTCACAAGTTACTTTTAAGAGCTTTTAAATTTTGGTCCCTAAAATACTTAGAAAAAGACCTTTAGGTGAGAGTCACTTGAAGATTGGGAGAAGATGTCATGTTTATTTTGGCTACAGAAATATTTTTTTCACACTCTTATTGTCTTCAAATATCTGTGAATGTGTAAAATAGATATTTTACTAATTTACTTGGCAGGGAATTAATTTAGGCTCATAAAATGGGTTGTATTAGAGTTCTTGCTTAATTTTATATTTTCTTTAGCGTTTTAAATTATTGTACAGATTATTTCAAAGATTGTTTACCAGCCATGTAAATTAACCTGTAATTTAAAAAGCGCTATTTGGGGTCCAGAGAGTCACAAAACATACAGATTCAGGGACACTAGGGCAAAAGCCTTCAGCCCTGGAGTCCCTGGAGCTGTAGAATTTGTGGATCTCTTAACTGTAATGGCAGCTTGGATACAAGACTGAGATACATTTGAGGCTGAGTTCTTGTGGGTGGCCCAGATGAGAAAGGTTTGGAGAGAGCAATGTTGGTAGAGTAGAACGCTGCCTATAGCCTGCCTTCTGAAGTCCCAGTGTCCCATGGTAGCAAAACAAGCTGCTACAACATCCCCTCCCTTTCATCCAACATAGAGAGCACCAAAAAATGCAGTTCAGGTCTGTCTCTTGCTTTGAAGATGCCTTGGCTTCTGCGAGAATACTGTGTTAGCTTTCTGCTTGCTAGATGGGGTTATGCATATTTACTAAAATAACTGTTAGTATCTATGATGAACAGGAAAGGATATACTAGTCATCAAATTAGCCTAAAGATGTAGACCCCCAGTATCTTTGAATTTATGTAAGAAATGTTGATATTCAACAAAGGCCATTCTATAATGTTGTGTTTGTGAGATTATACAATTTTATAACTAGAAAAAAATTAATTACACTAAAGATACAAATTTGGGACCATGCAACAGTGTCAAGCACATGTTGTTTCTTCAAACCTTGAGATTTTAGCTGGAGGGATAAAAATTTTCTTAGGTAAGCAGGGACCATGTTAAACTAAGCTTCTGTTAGAAAATAGATATTAAAAAACTGAAGTCATAGTTACAAAAACTGGTTTGGGATTATATTGTTATTAAAAAAAGTATAAAATATTTCAGCAAGCTACATGCAAATGATTGTTTATTTCTTAGTTTCCTAAGAGGACAAACAAATTAGTAAAAATTAAAACCATCTATTGATTTAATTGTGCAGTTGCCAGTATTTGTTACATAAGACTACATGAAGAATTTTTACACATCTAAATCTTGTGTCTGAGGAGCTCTAGAGTAACAATAATCAGCTGTGTGTACAAACTATTTCTGTGTTTAGTCAAACAGCTGAAAAGATGAAAATTCCAGTGAAACCTGTTAATTGGAAGATAAGAATAGAAAGACTTACCAAAACTTGGCATTTAGGATTTTCCTCCCTTGTCTCAAAATTGAGAATAAAATGCAAGAATAAATATCAATTACTGATTCTCAAAAATATTCTTCAATGATATGTTACTAAATTTAAAAGTGATCAGGACTGAGCAAAGCAACAGCAAGGAAAAAGGGAGAATTTGCTGCTATTTCATTTAATTTCTTCACAAGTTTTTGGGTTTTGTTTGCTTGGTTTTGTTTGGGTTTTTTTTTTGTTTGTTTGTTTTTTTAATTTTATTTTCTAGTGAAGAATCTGTTTTATAAAAAAGTATCTTGCCCAGAACATGACCTTTTTACCAAATAATGAGCCAAGGAAAGTAATCTATTAGTACTGCTCTGACTCAGCCTTCCATTTATCACATGAATCAGAGGTATTGATGGGAATGTTTTGCTTGTCTTTTTCAAAGGCCATGATGTTACTTGAGTTCCAATCATTTACTAAATACAGTCATCAATATTTTCTTCATGAGACTACAGAATGTAGAATGCAAGCTATTGATGTTAATACCCTGGCTTCATTCACTTAATTATTATTGTATTTTATGCTGATAAATTTCAACCAAGCATACAGGAGCACACAGTCTTTACTGAAAACTTGAGAAACTGAGATTTAGGTGGTGTGTAGTACAAAATGAAGAATCTAACTGTTGCAGCTGGTTAGACTATAAGTATGATTCATCTGGAAGATTGTCGCGTCGCGGTCAGCTCCTCTCGCCGCGACACCCCAAGCGGTGGCGTGCTGGGCGGTAAGAGGAAAGAGAACGGGCGGCCGCTCCCCCTTGTGAGCTCTGCAGTCCCAGTTATCGGCGCGGGGACAGATGGCAGACGACACGGGATTTGGGGGGTGAACAGGATGGATTTATTCAGCAAGCCCCAAGACGCTGCGGGGAGGGCGAGCAAAGGTTTTATACTGTAACTCAAGAGGTGGAGTATAGGAACAGCAACCAATAAGGGTAGGGCTAGGGAGGAGTTTAGGGCAGGACTAACATAGCACAAACTTATCAGGGGGACTAGGGAGAATGACAGGGAGTGCTCTGGAAGCAGGGAAGTGGGCTAGAGGGACTGACAGGGAATGTTCTGGGGAAAGGGGCAGGGAAAGGGAGGACCGACAACTTGGAGAGGAGGGGTGTTAGGGAAGAGCTGGGGAAGATTGGCAACTGGAGAAGGGGGGGGGGGATATGAACTGGCATTTTAACAAATATCAAATTAAAGAAAAGCACACCACCACAGAAGATAAAATAAAATCATGATCTATACCAGTTTGGTTGCAGTTGTTACTAATCCTATTGCCAACTGCATATCATTTGTAGTATTATTCAGGGTGTGCTTTCCACACGTTGAACGAAGTTATTTACCTAAGCCATAGATTTGAAGTTCAGTCTAGACTTGAATAGACACATCTATTCAAGATGTGTAACACATCTTAGAAAATTGAGTACTTGTCTGGATAATAAAATGCTCTAACTGCATTCATCATCCTATTGTAATTTGTCTCTGGGGAAAGTGCTACTCAGTTTTTTGGATTGGTTGCAAGACACAAGTGCGTTTCTTTGTGGGTTTGTGTTTGTGAGTTGTTTTTTTCTCTTCTGTCATTCTTAATAGCTGTGTTCCTTCTTTTACTTAATTTTCCCTTAACCACTGTGAATTGCTTATTTATTTTAAGATTGTGAGATAATGGTGTATGAAGTACCCCTCCCAACAGAAAATATAATTATCTTTGGCCAACAAGCATGTGAAGTCTGAAGGATGCTGTAATAGTGACATCTAGCAAGTTGATATAAGTGTGTTTGGAACTGGAAGAGAAAATTTGCTTAGCTGATAAAGTCAAGAATATCAAGACTCTTTGGCAAGCTGTATTTTTCTTATAGCATCAGAAGGCTATCTAGGATGTTTTGTTTGTTTTAATGAATTGATTAATCAGTCTAGTGAGGTAAACAGCTATCTTTCAGAAGAACTGCAAACCCAAAGGAGGAGAAAATAAGTCACTATTGCACCTTCGGTTTAAAGAAGTTGGAAACAGTTTAGAGTAATTTCCTTTTACAAAAAGAGACCAAGAACAAGCAAATGCAAAGCTGCCTTATTTTTCCAAAGTAGGACTGGTGTCATCACACAGAAATGAAATCTATGCTTTTACTATTTTCTGAAACAAGCTGATTACTCAGTGGTTGTGATGAGTAATTTTCATTATCTGTTATTAATTTGTTATTAATATAAACTCTTTATGGAAATAAACCAGTACATTTTTAATTGTATGTAATTTTTAAAATATATTGCTAGGATGTTCCCACAGTCTACAAATGATACTGATAATTAATTGTAATTTATTTGATTGCTATAAATTGATATATTTGTATTGACCACAAAAGTAGTATTTTTAATTCAGAAATATATTAAAACTAATGTTGCTTTAAAGTTTCTAATATGTTTTAGAAATGTATTTTTTGCATTTATATATGTTATATTCCAGTATGCTCTTCAAGATATTTCTCCTAGATTCCTTTTTTATTTCAGTCCACCAATTCTTTAATTTCACTTTCATTAGTGTAAGTTTGTGATGATAATTATCTTCTCCAGATAAATTAACATATTATTGAATATCATTAGCATATTTTTTCTTTATTAATTTTTAATTAAATACTTAACTTCCAACTCCATTATTTAGATTTTGCCCTGCTTTCTACAAGGATGGATCAAATATATAAAAAATTTTCTTCCTGGCATTAAAAAAAGTGATATATATTAATTTTTGATGAATTCACACCAGGTATACCTGCAGTGAATTAGAGTGCTCTTCATATTGGCTTAAATAAGGAAAATAATTCATAAGCTATTCAAGTGAAAGAAACTTTTTTCAGTTACTAATTGATATATTTTTCTTACTTTGTACATTGAATCATAAAATGAGAATTCTGATCCAATAAGTTCCTCTTCTATTATTTGAAATAACTTACTTTGTTTTGAATGTTTTTGATAGAGTAAAATTCAATTACAGTTGGTGGTGGGAAAAATTAAGGAGAATTGTAATGAATTCCAAAATAGAAAAGTAGGGGTTTTTTTTCTTTTAAACTTTTGTGATTTATTAGATTTTCTTTGAGCAATACTAAGATCTGTAGTTGGGATTTTTAAAATTTTTTTCTGTTGCTTAAAACACTGTATTGATTTATTATGTTACTCATGTGCCATTTCATTAAAAAATACTGAATGATTAAAATTCAAGTGAGAAATTACTAAGTTTATTTTTTTAAACTAATTTTAGAGTTCTGGGAAAAATTTTGGATTACCTGTTGCTTTCACCCCCTATAAATTCTCTAGTTATGACCATATGCTCATATGGATTCAATCGTAGGCCTTAAATTTGCATTCTGTTTTCAAGTATGCTAAAATTCTACTGACACTTCATATAGATTATTTAAGCAAAAGGCAGGCACATATGGCAAGCATAGTGTGAAGAAGGATTTTGTAACTGGTTCTCATGCACAGTGCTGTGCCAGGCTCAGTCAATCAACACCATCTTGGCAGTGGCAGAGCAGGATCTGCATAGCAATTGTACTCCATCAGTGTGTATTGTCCTACAGTTCACAATGACTTTTTTACTAGTGCTGTATAAAATGAATTCTTCATCCACACTTTCACTGCATCCTTCGGTTGCTCTTGGCCTGTTATCCTTTTTGAATGTGGCTTAGCAAGGCTGCCTGCTTCTATTTGCCAGTCCCTCCTGAATTGATTTGCCAGTATGTAGTGAAGGTCAAAGTAAGGAAGTCTTTAGGTTTGTTCATGGTTTGTGGAGAAACTGGTTAATGGGTTGAATGTGAGAGTAGTTTTGCTGTTCCCTTGAGGGAAGGACAAGACAGCACAGGGACCTGAGTATCACACATTGTATTGGTAGCAGCTAATCAACAAGTCATTTTACTTTTTCTAACTACCCTTTCAATGCACAAATAGCTTCAGGCGCAGCATTTACAATCTTTTGTTTAGAAGGGATATGGTAGGGATGTTGGGGAGCTGGTGTCATTGTCACAAAAATAAGAACAAATACAAACACTAAGAAAGAATAATTTAGGTGTTTTTCTCTGTGAAACAACTTGTTTATGATGTGTTTGTAGAGATGACTGCTAATGTAAAGGTCTCAAAAAGCCTCTTGTGCTTTCTCTGGATACACCATGTAATTTTTAAAGAAAACGGGCCTACAGAATTGGCATGCTATAGCAAATTTTTATTTCTATCTTAAATAGTGGGCAGGTGACCTACATTTTCTTCTGAAAGATCTTTTAAGTATGCATGCAAAATTTTAGAATGAGACGTATTTTGTAAAAAAAACCTAAAATGTACATAACACAATATAATTCTAAGGAGAGAAAAATTGAAGAGAGAGGGATCAGTACCTAGTGAAAACCTCTACAAATGTGTCATTCAGAGGCAGGGAAAGATATGTGATATTGGGGAAGAAATTTGTCTATGGGTGATCTGCCTTCCAAGACCGAATTCAGCTGCAGTAAAACACATCTAAGAGAACATGACTCAGCTATTCAGTTCTGGAACCTTTTCACTTGTTGTGAGACAATACATAGTATCAAAACTTCAGGGGTAACATTGTTCTGAAATTCCTGGGAGGCAGAGCTAGAACTTCAGCTTCACAAGTTAAAAAGGTGCTCAGGGTCCAGCATGAGGATGTTTAGAATGTTTACCTAAAAATATTTTTTGCTGGAGAGTCTGGCTATAGCCTTTATATTTGATGGAAAGATGTAAGCAATTTGTCTGACCTGTTTGAGATATCTGTTTCCATCTGCTGACCATAAAGGGGGTCTAAATTACTAGCTGCTTGAGACATTTTAAAGGTCTAAATTTTGTCAGATTAATCCATCTTTAATCTATTCAGCTACTTCAGGGAGACTGAAAGAGTGTGTGTAAACATAACTTGCTGCGTCTCGCCCT
Source organism: Chloebia gouldiae (assembly GCA_003676055.1). NCBI lineage: Eukaryota > Metazoa > Chordata > Aves > Passeriformes > Passeridae > Chloebia > Chloebia gouldiae. The sequence goes on from QUSF01000106.1 coordinate 879,441, forward strand.
CAAATCCCCGGCCGGCTGGGTGAGTCGGGCAGAGAGAAGGAATTTTTCCTTGGATCCCGGGGGGCTCTGAGAAGTTCCCTCGTGAGTCCAAAGATGAGCTGGTCCCACAAGCAAAGAAAGAAGGCACTCTTCATCTCAGGAATAATTCCGAAGTTTAATGAAAGCCTATAGAGATTCCAGGCCACATTTGTCCTCGAAGGACATCTGGAGACAAAGAGAGCTTTTCCCTGCCGGAGCAGCCAGATATACGGGGGGTGGGAAAACCCGAGTAGCCAAGGGGGGGAAGGACATGGGGGTGGCTCTCTGGGGCAAGGGCTCAGAGTGACCACTGGGGAAGGAGGTAGGGGAGGGGCCCCGAGCCAGGGTGCAGTTACCTGGTGACCCTGACAGAAAGCTCTGGACAAAGGGGAAGGGTCACAAGGTGATGGACACATCACCCAGGAGGAGACAGAGGGATGGGTCAGGCATTTTGGGGTTTGAAGGACATACAGGTACTGATGGGAAACCTGGGATGAACCAAATGGATACAAAGAGGGGGATATACAATTATGAGGGGATATACAGTGTAACGCAACTCCACAATAACTCTTATCAGATAATATTTTCCAAAGCCATTGAATGTGCTAGTAATTATAAGAATGTTATGAGTAAACCAGCAAAACAGTAGGAGGTTCTTGGCCTAAAATTTTTGTATTCTTCCATAGAAAATGAAGAAGTTTTCAGCAAGAATATTGTGCTTAATAACTAACCTAACTTTTATTCGTACTTGCTAGTGGTATTCCAGAAGCACAACAGTAGAAGTATAGAAGATATTCTAAACAGCAGTTCTTACAATAACTCAGACTGCTAATTTAAAAAAAAAAAAAGATAACGAAATATGTTCTCTCTCTACAGTTATCATACCTGCAGAGTTATTTGGAGTCTTTGTACTTGGAATTCGTAAGCTCTTATTTCAGAGAAGATGCAACCAGCTTCCAGCGTGCACAAGGATTTTACGGACACTATGCAAAAATTACATTTGGGATGTCAACATTAGCAAATAAATTTGGAACTAGACAGAAAAGGTGTAATTAGATAACCTAAATATTAATTTAAATGCCTGTTTAAAGGCTATTTAAATTAGAGAGTTCAATGCAGCAGGTGGTGGTGATGAATTTTTTTGCCATACTTTTCCCCAAGCTTATATGATTTTCATCTTACATCAGATTTTTAGTGAAAGTGGATGCCAAACCCATGCTACCTATAGAAATGAAAGAGCATAGCTGTTTCATTCAAAATTATTAGCATGCTGTCTATGAAGTGTGTGTGGATGTAAACAGAAAACAGTTTATTTGACTTATTCATGTTTCTCTTGTGATTTCAAGAGAGGACATAGAAAAATGAAAAAATTTCCCTCTCTCAGAAGATAGTCACTGGCTCTATTCTGTGCCCTTCTTGGTTGAGGTAATAATTCATTGCTCTACTGCTATATTGCATATCTTTGAGGAGGAGGTCATGAACTCTGCTCACAACTGAATAATCATATGGGTAACTGCAATTGTTGCAAAACTTAATACATAATTAAAAATACCTAATGAGTACTGAAGGCTTGGTGGTTTATTTCTTCCTTACATTGCGCAGTTCTTGCATTTTTGCAAAATATGTGTAAAAGGTCACAGTAATTGAAAAGTGTCAGTAGCTTGCTAGGTACAGAAAAAGTTCTTTATGCTTTGGAGTTCCCTGAATGCTGGTGCAGCACTTTGAAAAATTCCTTAATGACTGGGTTGCAGTTCTTGAACAAGTAATTTGGGAGTCCCCTGCAAGCACAGTAATGATTCAGACAGCAGTATTAAATCAGTTGCTTTAGTTTAAGTGTTTTTTGAATGTACATAAAGTCTCACTTTACCGGGAATTGAACTAACTACCTGCAGTCTGAAAAGCAATAAGTTGTTCACTTAAGCAATTTGAATTTACTTATAAAGAGAGAGTTTTTTAGTATGTGCTTTTTGAAAGCTCTTAGGTGTTTGGGTAGAAGGATTGTACAGCAGTTGTTGAAGCTTCACATGTTGGACTCTACCAGTCCTTGGAGAGATCTTTTTAACAATTTTCAGGAAAAAAAGTGACACAGAAATACCATGATAAAGGGTTTTGGAAGACACAAGAGGCAACGTTTCGATAGTATTTCACAGAACATTAAATTTCCCTAATCTCTTCTTATTTTTTTTGCTCTGACAGCGACCTTACAATAAAATTAAGATGGTGCTACTGGTAGAGTCTACCTTCTGCCTATGTTGATTTCCTGCATATTTTACTTAAATATTATTAAAAGATGACTTTATCACCCATGGGTTGCACTGCTGAGTAACCATTTGATAAGTACGTTATCTGTTCTCAGTCCAGACCTACATCAGAAGGTCAGCCAAAAATATCAGGAACAGTTCATAGATGAGCTAGGATCTCCTGAGCAAACTCAAACACCAAAAGGAAGCATGCAGAAGGTGGAAGCAGGGATAGATGATCTGGGAGGAGTATAGAGGCAACATTTGAGCAGAGATGCAGTTAGGAGGGACAAAGCCCGAATTGAACCGAATCTGGTCAAGGATATTAAAAGACAATGAGGAGGATTTCAATGCATACATAGGTGATGAAAGGAAAAGTCGGGAATATGAGGGCCCACTGCTGAATGAACCTACTGACACAGGACATGGAAAAGGCTGAGGTTCTGAATTCCTCTTAGTTTTAACTGACAGAATCATTCTTCAGAAATCTTAATTACTGAAGCCAGGGAAAAGCCTGGTGCAAGGAAAATGTACTCATGGAAGATGATCAGGTCAGGGAATATTTAAGCAAACTGGACATATATAAGTCCATGGGCTGTGATGGGAGGTCATGTTTGACCAAACTGATAACCTTACATGAGAATATGACAGTCTCCGTAGATGAGTATAGAGCAGTGGGTAGTCATTAAGGCTACCTAGATGTAAACAAGGTCTTTTACACTCTCTCCTCTAAGATCCTCATAGAGAAGCTGACAAAGTATGGATTGGATGAACAGACATTGAGATGGACTGTAAACTGTCTAAAGGCTGAGATTATGGTGGCCAGTGGTATTAAGTCTAGCTGAGGGTCAGTAGCTGGCTGTGTGTCCCAGAGGTCAACACTGGGTTCTGCTGCTTACAATCTTACAACCTTCAATAAAGATCTGGATGATGGTCAGAGTGTAGCCTCAGCTGGTTTGTTGATGTCACAACACAGGAAGGAGTGGATGACCAGAGGTTGTGATGACCTCCAGAGGAATCTGGACAGGCTGGAGAAATGGCCTGACAAGAACCTCATGAAGTTCAACAATGGTAAATGTGAGCTCATGCACAGGGGGAGGAATAAAGTAAGGCAGTGTAGTAAGGAACACTATGTGAGGGGGCTGATTAGCTGGAAAGCAGCTTGGAAAGAACTGTGGCACCTGGTGGATACAAAGCGAAACACAAAGAAGCCCAAGGGTGCCCTGGGCTGCTTTAGGAGTGTTGTTAGAGATAAATGGTGTAACCTGCACAACAGAGTTGGAAAACTGTCTTGGTTTGAAAAGACAGGATTCTGTGAAGGAAGGCAAAAGCATCCTGTGAAATGGAAAAGGCAAACCCCCGCCCTCCAAATTACCATAATTTTAAAAAAAGGCTCTCAGGCAAAGATATGGGAATGGGAATAACAGTTCTTTACTAGGAGAAAAACTAAATAAAAAAAAAATAATAAAAATGTAATTAGTACAAACAAAACTAGTGATGGAGTCAGAAACCTGACACCCTGAGGAGTCAGGGTGTTGGTAATAGTCCAGTTAAATGGTGGCTGCTCCTCCTGGAGTGGCAGATGAAATGCTGCTGAAGGGTGAAATGCTGTAGAAGGGTGTAGTTTTCTCTGAAGGTCTGGTAGTAGTTGGGCCTGGTCTTCCTCTGGGAATCCAGCAGAGAAGAGAGTTGCTTCTCTGGGAATCCAGTGAAGGGGCTGCCCTGATGTCCCAAAAAGTGTTGATTTTATGCAGGTACGGATGCTTGGCTGCTCCCTTTGGGTGGAGCATCTCACAATGGGTTGATGTAACTTTACCAGTCATAGAGTGAGTCATTCAATAGCCTATTAACAGAATATATCTCCCCAGAGGGAGACATTGTTCTTGGAAGAGATAAGAAAACTGCCCAACCTCCAACAGATGGCAATAGAATACATGCTTATCTTGCAAGGCAGGACAACAACCCAAATAAATAGATCAATATAAAGAACTGTGTACAAATAGATATAAAGCAATACAAAGCCAGCAGATGAAAGGATGTAGAGCTAACAGGTAAAGCCTGTCTGGGAGAAAGGAATACACAGAAGATTCCATTGGTCATAGAAGCATGTAATAATGGGATATTTCATTAGGAATAAACACAAAATTGTCTTACCTATATGAATAGAATTTTTTATCTTACAAATATTTATTCATGTTTGGGTGGGTTTTTTGTTTGTTTTTTAATTTACATTGATTTAAGTGACTTTGTTTTAATAGTTTACATACCTAATTGTTTACATATAGACATTTCTTTTTCTGTTGGTATAAAAGTAGTAGCCTCCTAAAATTTAAATATTTCTATGTTTTTGACTGTTCTAAAACGTCCATAATGGACATTTTAGTGTCAGGAGAGTGCTCTCTTGATAATCAATGCAATTTTTTTTTAAAAGAACTCAGAAAAATGTCTTACTTTTGTGTGTGCAAATGCTTATATATGCTGTCTCAAACTAAAAAGAGAAACGATAGGCTAGAACATGCAGAGGCTCAGTATCTTTTCCATGTCCTTGGTCAGCTGGAGAAATAACAGTGTATATTTGTTCAATAATATTATCAGAAAGTGGGCAAATCTTTCTTCCCAGATGTGTTTTCTTCAGTGAGTGTTATGTTCCAGGTTTATTGAAGGATGCATTTGTAAACTTTAGTAACTTGGGAGTCCTCATTTGTAAACTTAAGAAATCAGAAACTGTCCAAGACCATTCAGATTTTCTGAATAATGTATGTCTCATTTGCTATAAAGGAGAGAAAAATCCAAGGAAAATAAGTGAAGCAAATGAATTTGTACTTTCTTGGAGGAAATTTTGTCTTTCACCTGAATTTTTTTCAAATAAGACAAAAGCACTTCCCAGTATAGGTGGGATGGCATGCTTATTTTACAATACAAGAATCTCACTTCTTCTGATTCTCTTTCTCACATTTTTAGGCATTATATGATGTCTCTAATGGAACAATGTCTTGCCTCAGGCTTGAAGTTTTTGTTACGTTTCTGATTGTAGTGTGCTGAAATTCCAAGGACAGTCTTTTCGTATCACCCTAAACCACAGCAAGAGTCTGAGCACCTCATGAGCCAAAAAAAGGGAATATAAGACAAAGGAAAAAAGAAAATTTTATTCACATTTGAACAAAGCATAATACGAATGTATTTAAGTCTATAGATGACATTTTAAATTCAATGTTGAGAATTATCATGTAAACAGTAAAATGCTACTAACCAATAAAAATTTAAGAAGACGTTTGCTTAGAAGGTGAAAACATTATAACAGTCATGTTTAATTTATATTTTCATAGAGTAGAATCATTAGGACCATCAAATGCATGTCTGAGTATCATATCTACACACATCTCTTAAATATCTCCAGGGACGGTGACTCAATTTATTTGCCTTTGCTCCCTTTACCCTTTAATTACTTTCTTCTTTGCACACCTCTGAATATAAATTTGAATTTGTGTATGGGAACAAAACAGAAAAATCAGTGCTGGTCCCCTCTCCAAAATGGTGGCAGAGACAAAATTCAGGCTAGAATCTGCTCTCCTTTCATTGAATAACTGAATTGCTCTTTAGTCAAGGAAGATTTTCTGATCCTACACTGGTTCCAAATAATTGAGATCGTACAGTAATACAATATAAAGGGAAAAATTTTATCAAAAATGGAAAAAAGCAAGGCTACATTCTTGACAAGAAAAGATCTGGGTTCTAAAAATTTAGCTGTAAAGAACACTCTAGTAGTGCAACACTTCTCTAATTTCTATGAATCAATATATACGTAAGGCTGTAGAGCCTTAAACTTAACACATTAAAAATTATATTTTTAATACTTTCAGGATCTAATTCTGCTCAAAATGTTTTTATGTTATTGGTCCACCTAACTTCCAAACATCTTTTCTCTTGAACTGCTCTATATACAATTTTCAACAACCTCTTATAATCACACATCCATTTCAGTGATATAGTTGCATTTATATCCACCAACATTTTTTCCCTGATCTCATATAATTAAACTTAATTGGTGTAGTGGTAGAGTTAATTTCCATATTTTATGAGTATTTCTATGGATTTTTACAGAAGCAGACATATGAGAAAAAAAATTTTAAGAATGCCTTTTCAGAAGTGAATACATAGATATGGTAAAACAAGAGTACTTCTTTACTACATTTGTTTTTCTTAGTGATGAGAAGTCTGCTAAATGTTTAATGATTCATTAGTAGTTCTAAGTAAAAATTCTGAATGCTTCATTCCATTTCAGTAAAGAAATAAAATTAATGCCAGTTCTCCATATTAGAGGCTTCCATGCCCAGACAGATGTTAATGCTTTATTAATAACAAATGATAGACAGGAGGGATTTTTCCTATTAAATGCATGTCCTTAATTATGAAATGTAAATAATATTTATTTATGAATAGAAAGGAAGTTTCTATTTATAACAGAAATATGATATTATCTCTATACAATATTTATAATATTTATTTATAAATTCTATTTAATACAATTTTTTAAAATAAGACGGAAATGTAAAAAATGCATCATAGGTTATTTAACTTGCAGGCAAGAGAGGAACTTTCATCAGGAAAGATAAGTATAAAGTAAGCCTTTGTTTTATAGTTACTAATGCTCTGTGGAGCTAGCATTGTAAGAAATCATTGTAAATGTGTTTTTAGACCAAAAGAGGTGATTAGTTCATTGCATTCATCACTCGTGGAGTCTCACCTTGAGTAATGTGCGCAGCTCTGGGACGCAAAATATAGGAAAGTTTTGAAGGGCCTTTGATGCATTCAGAAGAGTGCAAGAAAGTTGGTGAAAGGGATGGAAAAAAGCATCTGCTGAGGTCTTTGGACTTGTACAGTTTGGAGAAAAGAAGGCTGAGTGGATCTTTCCAGCTTCCTGAGGTGGGAAATAGAAGAAGGAAGTGCTGATCTCTTGTGCCTGGGACTCATGGGAATTGTTTCCAGGGTAGGTTTGTTCTGGACAGTGGGAAACATTTGTTTACTTAGGTGGTGGTGAACCCCAGGAACAGGCTTCCTAGAAAAGTGGTTGATACCCCAAGACTGTCAGTGTTGAAGACATGTTTGGGCAATGCCCTTGTTAATATGCTTTAGTATTTGGCCATCTATGAAGTGGTCAGGTGGTTGGACTTGATAATTGCTGGTCCCCTCCAACTGAAATACTCTATTGTGGTGGGGTTTTTTTACCTAAATCTGTGTTAATTAGTTCTTTTATTGTCAAACAAATTACTGAAATAAAGTCAAGTTTAATATCTGGCAAGTTTTTATCCCAAGTATGTTTAGATGTTTCTTATAGTATCGCAGTATCATTATAGTGGGAATTTAAGATACCAGCTGAAAAGTGGCAAGACAAGTTCAGAACTCATTATTGTTCTAGATCTCAGGTATTCGGCACCTCATTGTGCATTTGAGTGTAAAAAAGTGTTAATTACATTGTCTGAAAATACACATCTAGAATGCAATTTGAAATATTAAGTTCTTCTAACAGTTCTTTGCTCTAAGGGGAAACAAATGGAAAGAATCAGTTGAACCTCCCTGAACTTTGGAAAATGAAGGATTTGAAGTTGCCTCATACTCATTTGTGTCTAATTCAGCTCTGCATTTAATGAAAAGCAACTTATAAAGGAAAATAAGAGAAGGAAAAATTATGCTGATAGTAGTAAAAATATTGGTATGAACAACCTTGATCCTCATTTTCATGGGGAATAATTTCATATTTGCTCTCTTTAGCATTAATAAAAGAATTAAACTGTTCAACTAGAAATCTATTTATTTAACAGATGTAAAGAAAAATGTCAGAAAATAAAAAAAAAAAAACCTGTTGATATAGTCAACCATTGTATATTTTACATCACTCCAGCTTAAAATCCTTTACAGGTCTGTGAGGGTACTGTTTTGAACATAGGTAATAATTCATTAGTAGTCCTGTAAATGCATTTAGACTGATAAAGTGTGCCAACTATCTCTACCTGTCATTGTCTTGGTTAGCACATATTATTGATCAAGAGGTTTTTGAAAGGATTTTCATTGTTTTTTATTATTTCACATTCTCTTTAATGACATGAGACTGTTTTGTTTTTAAGATGTTTGCCTTTTTTTGGTTAGTTTTGTTTTCTTATAGAGATATCTAAGTGCTGTCAATGCCATCACTTAAACTAAGTTATTCTGTGATAGTGCTTAAGTTCTCTTTCCTTTGCCAGGTGCTTAAGTTCTCTTTCCTTATTACCATAAGCCAAGCATTGAGCAGCAAAATTATTTAGCTTCTTGCCTCAGGAAAGTGAATTTTGTTGTGGTTTTAGTTGTGCCTTTAATTGTTTGAGAACAAGTAATTGATTATTTATTTTAGATTACAGGTAAAGAATAACTAAAGACTTTAGTGTTTGTCTCTGTTGTCTCCAAGTTTGCCTTTTTCTGGAGGTAAAGATATCAAATTTGCTTTTTTTCTGTAGGTAAAGATGTGCCAAGATATCTCTAGGAGCACCAAGAGAAAACAGGGTTTAAATCTGTCTTTTCTAGTTTTTGTAAGCTTGGGGATATCCTTTTCAGCGGTGTACTGCTACACAAACAAATAGTAGGTAATAGTCCACATTCACAATGGTTAAACAAACTGAGCTTTAATGAAAGGGTAGATGACACTACTAGGTAGTGACAGTAGTCAGAATTCACAAAATCAAATAATATAAAAATACTTATCTGTACTCCCATAGTCTGATTAACATTGTTACTTTCTGGCTGTTTTGTTATTTGGAGGGTTATTTTGCTTTATAGTCATAAATTCATTATTAATTTAATCAGTCTGTTTTTACTCATAGTATTTTTTCTAACTTGGAAACCATAAGTTGACATTTCAATTGATACAAGACATTGGAGAACGTGTAAAAGAAAGTACCTTCATTTTTCTTTTTACTGAAACGTGTAAATAATGATTTCCAAGAACACAGTCAGTACCACAATGACTCTTGAAATTATGTCTGTACTTCATAACACAACATAACTGACTCTGTTCTGTATGTTTGTTAATTTTTTTCTTCTTTTAGCATTTTACTTGTATTTGGCAGAAATTTCCCTTAGGAGACCTCGGGCTCTAGATGTCACTAGAATTCAAGTTTTTTGAATGTTAGGGTATAAATTGATTGGTGATTCTTTATTTTAGCCTTGCACACAATTGTGCCCTACAGCAATAAAATGACTAGAGAAAGGAAACTGAAAGGTTTTGTAAGGGCAAAATCTTTCTGACAATAAATATGTATCTTCAAATATCAAGAGGGATTAGATTAAATCCATAGGTTTCTTTCAATCTAATATCATTAAGAATAATTACTTTATATTTTTCTTTAAATATTTGGCTAGTACAGATGCATGTAGTACTGAAGTCAAATCTCTGAAAGCACATTAGAGTAGAAAACATCAGCTTTCAAAGTTTTGACCAAATGCAGTGTCGTGATTTGACACTGGCCAAACACCAGGCATCCATGAAAGGCACTTTCTCACCCTCCCCTGCCACAGCTGGACAGAGGGGAGAAAAAAATTTCATGAAGGGTTCATGAGTTGAGATAAGGACTGGGAGAAAATACTTGAAGGGTAAAACATGCTCAACTTAAAGATATAAAGTGAATTTATTATTAACAGAAACAGAGAAGGATAATGAGAAGTAAAATAAGCCCTTAAAAACCACATTTTTTTCTCCAAACCCTCCCTCCTTCCCGCCGACAGTGCAGGGAGACAGAGCATGGGGGTTTTGGTCAGTTCATCACCCAAGGTTTTCTTTTACCACCTAGGGAGAGGAGTCCTTCCCCAGTGAGACTGTGGGGAACCTCCCATGGGAAGTAGTTCCTCTCCCACATGGCTCCAATCTCATGAGCAACAGTCCTACCAAAACTGCAACATGAGTCGTTCCCACAGGCACAAAGTCCTCCCAAAACTACTGTGGTGTGGTTCTCTCTTCCATGGGGTGCAGTCCTCCAAGGACAGGCTGCTCCAGCCTGGAAGCAAGGGCCCCCTCTCCCTACTGTGTTTCCCACTGCATGACAGCTCCTCCAGGCATCTGCTGCTCCAGCATGGGCACCTCCCCCACAGGCTGCAGGTAGATGTCTGAATCCCCCATGGATCTCCATGGGCTGAGGTTGGATGTCTGCATCCACCATGGATCCCCATGAGCTGCAGAGGCACAGCTGCTTTATCACGGTTTCACCATGGGCTGCAGGGGAATCTTGGTTCTGGCACCTGGAGCACGTCTTCCCCCTCCTTCTCCACTGACCTTGGTGTCTCCATGTGGTTTCCCTCACATGTTCTCATCTCCTCCTCTTCTCTGACTAGTAGAACAAAAATTGTGTGCACCTTGTTTTGATTTTCCTCTTAAATATCTAATCACAGAGGCATTACCAACCTCAAGTCTCAGCAAACACCATAAAAAATAGATCCGATGAAAATACTCCAACTACTGTAACAATACAAAGATACAAAGATTTCTAGGAGACTAGAATCTACTTTTAAATGTGTGCTCTTGTTCCATGAAACAACTCTTTTGAATCATTTTAGTATTTAAAAAATTAAAAGAAAGATGTAAGTATGAAAATATCTACTTTGTTGGCAATTTTCACCTAAATATTTATTAAAAGCAATATTCAAGCAATATATCTTCCTTCAAGCGAGAATTATTTTTACCACTGTCACTCCATTATCTTGTTTTCAATGTGTCATGATAATGTTCTAGCACTCAGATGAAACAGGCTTTGGCTGAAGAGACATCAGTTAATCTTGAAATTTGCAAGACTTGAAAATTGTTATCAAAGGGGAAATAAGAAAAATTGTATGAGACTCCATTATATTACCATTTAGAAAGTAATAAAAAACCCTCAAGTCATGGCTACTATGACATAAAAATAGTTATAAACAAGATTTGCTTTAATGGTAGCAGTGTGATTTTTTTAATTTTGCAAACTATAAGTATATAGTTCCCTAGCTCTTAGAGAATCTTGAATGATAGCATAATATATACTATTTCTGGGATATTATTATGAATACTGGATGCCTTGTTTTACCTTCTGTATCCTGCAATGGCTTTCATGTATTCAAATTGTGATTATATATTTTGTTCTTGAGAAATACTGAAGTAAAAGACTTTGAAGCAGCTATTGACAGAAATCAGAAATTAGTTTCTTGACTTCTTTCTGCCTAATTACATTGCTGGTTTGTGGGTACAAATGAACCCTGATTAACCCTTTTTAGTTGTTTTTAATTTCTGTCTTGGCTTTGTTTATCTTTTATTACTTTTTTCATTAGTTTCTTCCACATATACCACAATCAGTTTCCAAAGCTGAGTTCACTTAAATTTGCATTCCCTTCAGATTCACTTAGATTCACATTCACTTTAGATTCACTGAGTTCACTTAAATATACACATGCCCTTCTAGCAAACTGACTTCTGTGCTGGTTTTGTTTAACATAACTTTTTTTGTGTTGGTACAGATAAATGAAATAATTTGAAGAAAGGAGTAACTCAGGATTATTAAGATGAGTATTTTAAAGTGAAATTGAGACATTCAATACAAATTAAGCTAAAAATGCAAATGATATTTTTTTAAATTAATGTCTGTTGTTTTCTTTTAAGTTAGTGATAAAGCTGTCACAGAATCACAGACTCGTTTCTTCTTAATGGAAAAATTATTTGTGTAATGGTATTGATGATTTTTCTTAGGACTGTGATAACCCATGGTTTCTAAGTCTAACTTAAATATATCAAAAAAGCCTTAAAATTGGTAATTTTTTTCCTGAGAAAACTTAAAACATTCTAGCAATAACAATGACTTCAGTAGTTTGATTTCTATTGATATTGTCTGCTGCTTCTTCCCTGCTTATATACTCCATATGCATTTCTAAAAATGTGTAATGAGTATTAAGGGGCTATGCGTCCTGAATTTTACATGGTTATTGAAATAAAGTAAAAACATAACAGCCTTACTTGTTATTTGGGTTTTTTATAATACTCAGTAAATCAAAAATTATAATGGTGTGCAGGAGTGGGAAGTATGACAATTAAATAGCTGCTCTTGCTATGTTTTGCATAGAATCATAGAAGGTTAAAGGGTTGGAAGAGACCTTAAAGATCATCAAGTCCAAACAACTCCCACTACACCAGGCTGCTCAAGGCTTTGTCTAACCTGACCTTGAACATTGCTAGTGTTGGGACATCCACAATCTCCCTGTGCAACCTGTTACAGTGTCTCACCAATCTCACAGTAAAGAATTTCTTCCTAATATCTAACCTAAATTTCACCTCTTTCAGTTTGTACCTATTACCCCTAATCCCATCACTACAATTCCTGACAAGGAGTCCCTCTCAGTCTTCACTGTAGCGAAAGATATTGGAATGTTGCTGTTAGGTTTCCACATAATTTTCTATTCTGCATGCTGAACAGCCCCACCTTTCTCATCCTGGCTTCATAGTGGAGGTTCTCCAGTCCTCTTGTAAACTTGATGGCCCTACTCTAGACTGGATCCAACAGTTGCATGAACTTCATAATTTGGGGACACCAGAACTGTACAGAGTTCTAGAGGTGGGGTCTCACAAGAGCAGAGGAGGGGGCGAGAATCACCTACTTCAGTCTACTTCTCCCTTTGATGCAGTCCAAGGTTCCATTGTCCTTCTGGGCTGTAAACAGAAATCTGACTGTCATGTTTTTTTCAGAAATGATGGATAATGGCTTAGCAGCTTTGTTTGCCAGCTCTCTCAGGACCTGCAAATCAATCTCATTGGCTCCCATGGACATGTGAACATTAACATTCCTTGGTCTTGAACCTGGTCCTCTTCTACAATGGGCTCAGTGTTTTCATTCTCCCAGTCTCTGCATTTGCCATGCTTGACATGGGTGGAGTGGCAAGAGCACTTGCAGTTGAAAATACATAAAGAATATATCTTTATGATATTGTTCTTTTGAATCTAAATGAGTACTTTTTTTAGACTATTGAATGTTAGTGGTAAACGATGTTGAAACATTTTATTTTAGGAATTTGTGAAATTATAGTTACATACACATCTGTTGAAAATCTGCTAAGGATTGCCTGATAGGATTATTTTTATATAGTGGCCCATTTATGAGCTTATTTGCTGATTGCATTTTAAATGAATGTCTCCCTGCACAGATAGCATTCAGTTTTCTAATTTGCTTTTAAAATAGTAATCCATTTTAGAGATTTATTTGCTTAAGATAATGAGGTAGGATTACAGTAGAATTAACTATTAATACTATTAAGTGTTTTTTTTTTCCCCCTTTGTCTAGACTTATGCTTTCAGTTTAAAGGTAAGCTGAGATTTATTTTTCCTAGGCTACAAAACAAATTCAAGGCAAGAAGACAAAAAAGCAGTAGTAATTAGGTAGTAATTCTCCTGAAGAATTAAGACACCAGTGTCTTTGAGGTATGTTTGTTTTGGAAATGTTGTTAATTATTTATTAATCTTGACAATATGTATGAGAGTAATGACGAGTGCTTTTGAACATTAGTGACTATTTCACATCTTCAGATGTATTTCATTTGAAAGCACAGTCCAAAATACATACACACATATATATATATATATATATATATATATATATATATATATATATGGGATTTTTAAGTAAGTATGATAACTTAGTTGTAAATGTGCTTCTGTTTTATCTGACACTATCTTTCTGTCTAGAAAATTAGGTATAGCCACCTGCAAAAATTAAAAATCTAGAAGTGTTCTCTGTTCTTTCTAACTTAACAATTGCTGCTTTCTTTATGTGCCATAGATACTGAGAAAAATTTCAAAATAAGAATGTTCAGGAAAAAGCTGTAAAAATTTTATATGCAATAGGTATTACTATGTTTTAAATAGCAACTATAAACATTTCTATCACCGAGATATTAAAGAGAATGTATAGATATAAATTATTAACTCCATAAGGGATGCAATAGAAAGTCACCAATAGGTAGCAGATTAATGGAAGATAAACTAAAGAAATTCATCACTACCTTTTCACAAGTTTAAAAAAAGCCTATTTAACACTGTTTTTCCGTTGAAAAATGTTTTAACTCAGTACATTGGATTTCACTTTTGTAAATGTACCAGCAAAACTTGCAGGGAACTAAGGAAATGGAGCTGATGCTAATTTCATTTTACATCTAGTTATCACTTAGCATGTTCAGGAGCTTAAACAGGGAAAATTGCAGTCTTCATACATTGAAAAAGTACTGGGGCTTGGAAAGCATTATTTATTTTTATTACATTTGGGAAATATTCTTTTGTAGTTTATTTTTCTTGGAATACCTTCCATCCCTAGTTTTTTCTTTCATTCAATATATTGAGTTTCAAAGGATTTTTTTTTTTGCCCTAGAGGAGGTATTTTCTCACAACAGTAAAACCACAATTCCTCTATCTTTTATTATTTTAGTACTCATCTGAAGCTTCTTCTTTTTGCAGGAGGTATATTTCACCAGCATAGGCTCTTGTCTCTTCTACATTCCCACCAGATCTGAGTAATTTTGTTCACATTCAACCTGATAGAAGGAGCATGTAGAAGTTTGGCTAGTGAGACAAACATCTCATGGTTGTTAAATTCTGCCAGCCTACAGTGTGATGCAGAGATTTTGTCCAAAAATAATTTTCTACTAAACCAAAAAAAAACCCCCAAAACACAAACACAAATTCAGTTTCCTCCTCTCTCAAAGACAATTACCACAAGTACCTCTCCTTTGTTGTCAGTCTTTTTCCCTGGAGAAACAATATTTGAAGTACTGTAATATATGGCAAGAGGGAAATCAGCAAGTATTCACATATTTTACCCTACTATTCTTTTATTTCTCAGCATACCTAAATTTTGTATTGGAGAAAGGAATTTAAAACTGTTGTTGAAAATTTGATAAGACTCTACACACGTGCCAGTGACATCTGGGAAAAGTGTTTTTTAATTAATGAAAAATCTCCTTGGCCTTTTCCTGACTCCCATTGAGACATATACTTGTTCCTCAGGGCAGAATTTATCTTGCAGATTGTATTTGATTTGTAGTCTAAGAATAGACGCTCATCCTATCTATGTTAAATACATGTAGCTTTCAGAAGCATGGTAAGGCAATGTTTTTATATTGAGTAATGCAGAAAAATGTGTAAAAAAAGATAGATCTCACTTCACTAGGTCTATCTGAAACAAGATATCAAGTAAATATTTAATGATTTTTAATCAGTGTGTTTTAGCTTCAGGTCTATTGATATTGATGTATTTTTGTCTAGCCTGATCCCTGAATGTTCACATGCATGCAGTGTTTGTTATTATACATTTGTTAAGCCTTATAAAATCTTCATTTTCTCTCACTTATGGAGAAATAATTGTAAAACAGCAGACAAAAAAATAGTATAGTATAAGGAAAAACAAAAGAAGCAATCATGTCTGCCCTTTCTCATTCCATCTGCCAGAATATTTAATCTTACTCAGTTTAGTATTTCTGTCAATTTAGACTATTATGTGATGGACTAGTTGCCACCTGATTTCAACTGGAGTTTGAGTGGATTATTTAATCTGCAGTTCAACATTTCTGACTCTTTATAGAAGTGTAAACATTGTCCATGGTGGCGGAGAAGACTGACTTTCCCACGTGAGAGCCTTTCTGTTGTATAAGAAGAATAATGAAGACATAGTTTTAGTAGCAAACAATTGGTATACATATGTGTATGCATATATATATATATACATATATAAAATCTTTCTCTGAGACATCATGTTAGAGTTTAAAAAATTACTTTATGTTCTCTGAAGCTATGCTTTCAAATCTTCTCCTGGTGATACAGGCCTTTTAGAGCAAGTAGTGTCAGGAACTGCTAACAAAGTTCATACTGGAGCTTTTGAAAGAGTCTGCCTTACTGTTAAGAAACGCTAATGATCTAAGTAAATAGAAACTTGCAAATGCCACAGAGGCTCTCTACCAGATGACTGATATTTCTGTTTGTAGCTTATATATATCAGTTAGGTTGCTCCATGCTTAATAGTCCAACTATTTATCTGTTCCAAACCCACATATCTAATTTTGCTTCTCTGATTTAGAATGAAGTTACCTGATCTTTCCAGTGCTCTTATGCATATTCTGCCTTTTTATATGGTTACAAGCACATGTACAATTTTGCTAAAGTGCTGAATGCATACTGTATTCTTTTGATATATTTACCTTTCAAAATTACTACATGAAAATAGTTTATACATGGAGCAGCCTATATTTTCATGTCTGTTTAAAAGTCTGACTTGATAAATGCAAATTAAAATTTTAGAGCTACCTTGTGACAGATGTGTGTTTATCATGGGGCTAAAGGAACTCAGCTTTCTTGCTGACGTTACTTTTCAAGATATAAACCAAGAAATTCATTATCTAGGGTAATGTACTTTGAGTCAACCTTGGATTTTAGCCTACTGCAAGACTGATTGGTAAATTACTTCCCTGAAAATTCAGAAATATTGCAGAATGTTTTGAATGTTTTGCGAAATGGAGTTGAAAAATATTTTAAAGCAGGAAGTTTACTTAAGTGTATAAAATCTGTCAACCTAAATGTTGAATATATGAGCTTTTTAAGGTTTTCCACTCTGAAAGTAATTTCAAAATTGAAATTATGTTGCAAAAAAATTCTGTCTCCAAAATATTTTCTGGCTTCAAAATCAGTATAAACTGATCCATATTATTCTCAGGTTTAAAAGGATTTGATTTCATTTGAGATAAGAATGTAAAAGGCAAAGGATTTAATAGAAAAAATTTTTACACTGTATGTCTTGAGAAAAGACAAAATATTTTGAGACCATTTCATATTGCTTATGTGTGTCAGAAAATATTATTAATTTGGTTATGTAAAACCACAATATGCAAGTTTTCTTGAAAAATCATTAAAATACTAAACATTCAACCATCTCATCCAAATATGTGAGAAGGATTTCAAGGCAAATTTATAAACACTAGATCAAAACTTAGTGAAAAGTCAGTCATTAATATGACTAGTCTGAACTAGAAGGTGGATTATTTGGAACTTGTCTGCAGTTTTCTTTTGCGCAACCATTCTTGTTTAAAAGTACAAAAGCCACATATTTTGTGAAAGCAGTCACAGCTCAAAGTAACCTGTGTGCTCCCTTTGGTGTCATAAAGAAAATCATTATATACTCATCCGATAGCTTTCCTTTGTCAATTCAGTGGCAGGTACTTCCACTCTAGGACTAATGCAGCAGAAGTACAGGTGAAGATTGCACATGAAATGTAACAGCAGGAGGATGCAGGAAGAAGAGGAAGAATTAATTGTATCATTTCTTCAGCTGATATAAGTAGCATAAGATTCCAACCTGAAATGGCCAGGATGTCAATCTGCCCGTGTAGAAGACGTGTATCTTCAAGCAGAGGCAGAGGGGTGCAGCTCCACCTCCCCGGGGCTGAAGTAGCTGCCAAGGACAGCCAGTGGTGATACAGGGTACTGTCCCGGCCCTTGTCCATGGGGCACTGGTTTGACTGGGTTCTTCTGCAGAAGCTATACCCTTGGAAGCAGCTTGAGAGGAATAGGCAGGCTTGTTTCTCACATACAAAGGATGCACTGGGTGTGATCCGATCAACAGGGGTCAGTTTGTATACAGGAGCTTGATTCTAATTGGTTACTACTGGCATATGCTAACCTGCTGTCTGTGCTTTCACAGTCTTTGGTTTAAAGTATTTATTTGAAATCTACTTTAAAAAAATTAATTTATTTAAATGAATCCAAAAAGACACAGACATTCAGATTTCTATTACCAGTTTTCCCTTGACCTATATAACTTGAAGTGTTTATTAGTTTTCAGCTGCTCCAGGGAAATTGCAGGAAATGAAAAACCTACAGATAAAGGGTTTTTTTTTCTTTCAGAATATATGGGAGCTGCTTAGCAAATGCCACTAACAGCACTTAAATTCTAGTATATACAAATGCACAAACATCTGTTTTTACCCAAAAGTTTACTATTTTCTGTGTTCTAGTTTTATGGATTTCCTACCAATGTGATGATTTATTTTCTCTGGCAAATAATTGCTTCTTATTTTTTATGTTTGCTTCTTACAGTTATGGTTGGGGTTTCTTACACTGCTTTCTTATGAAACAGCTAATAGTGTAGTATAACTCTTTCAAAATATGGATTAAAAATAATGTCTCTTCTGACGGAAAGAGTAGTTTCTCCTTCTCTTTCTTACAGTGAAGATTGTTTAATTCTAAAAGACATTAAAGTTAAAAAAAGAGTGTTTAAATTAAGCTGTAAGGTTGTCTGAAAAGGAATATGGACTAGGTTTATTTTTTCCTAATACTCTAAAATCAGAGTGTCCAGATTTGGCCCATGCTCTGAGGAATTTTTTATATTTATTTTTAATTTTTGAATGCTGAAACTGATCAGTCCCTGCTCTTGAGATAATGTTCCAGCCATCTGTAGATAATACACAATTAACTTGAGGCAAAAGAGGGGAAAACCAGAAAGGAAATAGACACTAGACACAGAGCATCTCTCTATGTTCTGTATTCTATGTCAGTTTTAATGGGTCTGTAATTAGGTCATAGGACTGATTGATGTCAGCACTTAGCTTCCTAGGTGACATCACCTCTGCTTCATTATCTAATAGAGATTAAGATTACACATAGAAAATTCTGCTTCCTGGACTGGTAAAAGTAACTAATTAATCAAGATATAGGCTTGACACTGTCTGAATTATTTACCAATACACCCACATAAATATATCTCCAACTGGAGACTAACAGGAAGGAAGAACACAGAGTGCATGAGGAAACATACATGCTTGCAGTCAATGTGTTGGAAGGAGTTTAATTTAAAGAAACTATTTTAGAACTAGTCTGGAACAGAACCTTTTGTGAGTAAAATCATGGTGCACTTAAAATTTTTAGGCAGAAAAACTAAATCAAAATACTGACAAGATGCTTTGAGATTAAGCAAGAACACAGATGTTATGATGCATGGTCAAATGGACAGAGATCTTGGCATGATCCAAAGAGCATGTGATTCAAAGAGATAAATGGAAAGAAATAATGAGTTCCTTACATATCTATACATAGAAAGCTCATAAATCCAGCAAAAACACAGCTTAGAATGGTTCTTAATTTAAAAATATTTGCTGTGTTTTAAACTGAACATACCTCTGTATGTTGCCTCTGTGTAACACTGTAAAACAGAAAAAAATCTTACACTCATCTAAAAACCGGGACCTCCCAAGACGGGAAAGCTGGACAGGACAGAACGCACATTGAACCAATATGGTTAATGCTACATTCTCCCTTTATTAGTGAGAAGATGGCAGTTTATATACAGTTCCACACAGTTTACAGTTTACAAAGGCACTCTCATTGGCAAGCCAACATTGTTTACCTTTGCCTTAAGGTGGTCAGGCTTTTCACACTGCAGCTCTACTCTAATTCACACTCGGATAGCTCATTACTTTGTAGTTACCCTAACATAATTTCTAACTGCGCCACAACTGAATTCTTACCGCGTCAAAGGCTTGAAAGGCTTCACCAGGGCCGCTTATCAGGGGCCTAATCTGAGGGGTAGCTCAATTCTCACTCTAGACATAAATCATGCCCTCTCTCTCTCAGAAATTCTGTAACACTCACCCTTATGAAATGTATTATGATTCAAATGCTGTCTGTTGCAGCTGAAAGAGATTGATGCAATCATTAGTGCTTTTTATTATTTTGTTGCTAGGGAGCCTCTTCCTTTTTTTTACTTCTTTTTACTTTTTGGAGACAGTATTTTCTCAATACTGATTTAAATTTATAAGATGAAATATTTAAAACATTAATTTTGAGATTTTACAAATTTTGTTGCTAAGAATGAAAAAGCAAGGAAGTATATTTTTCTTAGCATTGTGTCTTAAGATACATTTTTGTTTGAGAGAGACTGCTCAGTGATATAAGATTACCTTTACTCTTGAGAGGATTACAAGGAGTTAGGTTTGACAGGGCTGTAAGAGCTCACACCTGGTCATAGCAGCAGGCTGCAGCATGAAAATAAATGCCTGGCTGTGAGAATAAAAGAAAGATTTGTAAAATTTTTTGGTAGAAAATACTTATGAATGAGTTGAATCTCAGAGATTTCTATTACAATTTTAAGAACTTAGTTCACATGTGCCATGTATAAAAATTTGCTTTTCCTTTTGATATCCTGCAAGAAACCTCAGACATACAGTTGCAAGAAGTAAAAATTGACTGTTATACATACACATATATATGTATATATATATATTTGCTTTCAAATAAATTAGGAAATATTGTGTAAATAACATTTTGATGCTGTTTCATACAGGTTTCCATCTCCTATTTATAATTTGTAAGTTGTGATTCTCATAAAATGCACTGACATATTAACATTTGTGTTAGTTTGGAAGTTGTTTCTGTCGAGAGGTCTTAGTGTCATGTTTGATGTAGGAAGTAGTAGGGATACCCTATGAAATTCTGCTACAGTATTGCTCCTGACAAAAAGAAAATCCAATACACTTATTTAGAAGCACTAAGAATAGGCTTAATCTGAATCTGAAAGCTCTAATCTAATATTATAGAGAAGCTATAATGAACAAGATGAATGGCTTACTGGCACCTGATCTGACAGTGGAAGAAGCAGAATTAGATATAATGCATACCTCAACGTTTAAAAAAAAATACCTGCATCCATTTATTTGTTAAGGCTAAGATCATCAGAATAATTTTTTTTTCCAACGTGCCTTCTTTTGTGTTCCACTCTAAAATAAGACTGAATTCTTTGTTAGTCTGTGGCTCAGTTATAGATCTGAATGTATCAAATCTCATGAATTGCTGTTTTCATCAAATAGAGGGAGAGAAAACAGAAGTTAATTTAAGTAAACACCCATGCTTCAAAAAATAGTCTCTTCTAAAATTACTTGTGTTTCTTTGCAACATATGTCTCTAGAAATCACTGTTATAATTTTAAAAATAAAAGTAATGGATACTAACTACCCTTCATAGGTCATCTTACCAGTCATTACCCAGGGGTTTTATCTCATTTGCTTCCAGAGTTAAATTTGTGAGCAGAAATTGAGAGGTGAGTGAAAACAGCTGCTGTCCAAAATTTCCAGCCATACAGTAGTTTGAATGGATAAACGAGAGATAAGCTTGGTACTTCATATAGTCTAATGAGATGAATATAAATATTTGGACATTTCTATTTTATGCTGTCTGTGAAGACATATTCACTTGAAGAGCTAGATAGTTCTATTCCTGTGGCTTTCAGAAGTATGCAGAGTTACTTCAACAAAACAACAAAACCAGCCGAAAAAAAAATCAAAAAACAAAGCCACCGCACCACCCCCAAACACCAAACAAAACAAATGAAAAAGAGAAACTACCATGTTTTTCCCCAGTTTTTTAAAACATGTGGACAGGAGATTTCTCACTCTCCTTTCTCACCTTCCTCCACTCCTGAAGCATATGTGTCAGCTAAGAGAAAAATCATTGATCTTTGACAATTACCAGTAAATATCACCTGGTTGGCTCCCACAAGCTTTTACTTATCTATTTAAAACCATTTATTCAGGACAACTTGTACCAACATTTCAGAAATAAATTAGACAGTCAGTTACTTTTAGATTTGCTTCAGTCTCATATAAGTGTGTCTTTGTCTGTACAGGCTTGTCACTTTTTACCCACTTTTTGTAGTAGTGCCCAAAGTTTTCTTAAAGGTGTTATAAATTAGAATTTGTCCAGCCAAATTAAAAATGAAAAACATAAAATATTTATTTTACAATCAAATTCTATCTAGCCAGCCACAAGGAAAGAACAGAGCCGAGCCCGGGGTCGGCTCTGGGTGTGCAACAACGAGGTCAGCCTCAGCAGAGGTTTCCTCTATGCCCACACACCTCCATCCTGGCACAAGCGGTTTTTATTGGGAAAATTCTGCCTGAGGCCAAGATTTCGGCAGTCAGTCTTTTCTTCCATTCAGAGTCCATATGTTGATGCGATTTTCTTGCTTGGTGGTGAGAAAGAACAATTCAGTGTCCGGAGTGGTTGAATCCCCTGATGACATTTACGGGAAGGCTGCATTCACATGTATCTGCCCGAGGATTTCCATGATATCCATCTCGGGTTGTTTACGCGGCGATCAGCCCCGTATCTCTCCCGACATGGCCCATCTTCTGGCCGGGTTCTAATATACAAGTGTCTCGCCTGCAAGGGTGGGGAGGCTTCTAATACAAACGAGCATAATCTAACAAGTATCCAATATTACATATTTCATACAAGGAATGGCGCGAATTATGTTTACTACACATAACAAAGGGATCCCAATGTCTTTTCATCATTGCTGACTTTGGCTGGTAGCAGTGCAGCTCTCCAAAAAGCAAGTCCCAGCACAGAGTTTTATTTTCTTAGAAATCCTTAGTTTTTCTAGACTGCTTTGCAATGGTTGTGACTATTTTTTCATACTGGTTTTGTTGCTGTCTTTTTTTCTTTTTATTGTAAGGGTTTATCTTGAGATAATTATGTGACCCCTCAGGTCTTGCTTCTTTTAAGTTTCTGCTATAAGTTAATCAATTTCTCCTTGATGCAATGAAGAATTTTAAGTCGAAAAAATTACCTGCCAAAATTTTCACTGAATATTTTAGTATTTTTTCTAATTGAATTAAACCCATGACCTATTCATGAAGTTTGGTTTACATTTTGGGTACATAGTTGCAGTGAGGAGCTTTTAATTTTCATTCATGTCAAACATTTTCAGAATATATGGAGGATTTTAGTTCTTCATGATTTAGATCCCAAAATTCCTCAATGCATCTGAATGAAGAGGATTGTGCACCCCTGCAGTGAGTTATATTACACCAGTGAAATAATTATTGATTCCTGGAAAATAGAAGACAACTGCATAGAGTTTAGCCCCTCTTCTTAGATGCACTGAATTCAACTGGACCTCATGTTTCAATATAAGCAAATAAGTGGATACACAAAAGTAACTTTTTTTGAAAGCAGGCTTATACATCATCCAAATTTGAAAAAGAAACACATTATACCTGGAGGTTTAATAATTGATAGGCATGTATAATCC
The DNA here is from genome assembly GCA_003676055.1 of Chloebia gouldiae. Taxonomy (NCBI): domain Eukaryota; kingdom Metazoa; phylum Chordata; class Aves; order Passeriformes; family Passeridae; genus Chloebia; species Chloebia gouldiae. The sequence goes on from QUSF01000106.1 coordinate 902,800, forward strand.
CTGTTAAAAAGATTTATACTGAACATCGGCAGCTGATATGATCCTGTAGTGTAAATCTGAATTTCTAAGTTTCACAATACATATTGATTTTGGGGATCTTTCCTAATGTGATGCAAAATTGTTTTTACACTAAACATTTGCAGTAAATTGAAAAAATAAAATTAATGCAACTTATCAATGGGTAAAGCAGATGTGTTTTATTTATTGTCCAAGGTGATTTATGTATCATCTTACAGTTGTGACTCTTCTGGGGCAAAAGTTGAGTGACTTTTTTTGGGAGACTGACTAATCTGAATTTTAAAAGTTAATATAGGAGTAAGTTTCTAAAATAAAAAGGACAGATAATACCATCTGTCCTTATTTTAAAACCATACTAAAGGTTTTAAAAATAGACAGGATTTAATTGAGAGACAGAAGGTCATTGGTGTAGATGAGGGTAGAATGTAGCCATCTTCATGCAAGCACCCACTCAAGTCTCTATATGCACATGACTTTGCTGTTGAAATATACCCAAACTCCTTTTGTAATCAAGCTAGCTTATGTTTCTAACAATATATAATAGAACGCTGACTGAACACTGTAGTTAAAGCATGTGAAGGGAGAAAAAACCCATACATCCCAGAAATCTTTCAGTAATGTACTAATTCCTGTTTCCAAGTAACATTGAAGTTACTCTTTTAAAGTGACAATGTATTATAGGTAAGTTTCCTTCCAGTGAGTGATGGTTGAGAAGAGAGGGTAATTTATATATCCATTTGCTTTTCTTGTTTTGGGGTATTTTTCTCTTTAGTTTGAGAAACTGTGGCTTGGTAATATTCCAGGCACAGAACAAAGTCTTTCCTAGTCCCATTTCACCAAAAAGAAATACAACAGATATATTGTACTGAAACATTTTTGTTAGTATTTGTGTATTTTAGGAAGTTTTTCTTTAAAAGGTAATTTGGTTTAGAATTTGACAGTGAGTATGATGTTTCATTCAATGAGATTTGACTTTTTCTTTGTGGGACAAATCAGGAGTGCCTGATTTGGTCTTTGCTTTATTTTTGTTTGTGGGTGTTTTTTGTGGGTTTTTTTGGTTATGGTTTTTGTTTTGTTTTGTTTTGTTTGAAGACTGGAATACCTATAAATTGCAATCAGAATGTGATACAGAGCTAAATAAATACCTTAAAGAAGATAAATAAAATTAATGAAAACCCTGGTATTCAGCATCATTGTTTCTTTCTGCCTTTTCTGGGGTACATTGAATTTCTTAAACTTGGTCTTTTGCTATATTTACTGCTAAGGCAAATAAAAGAGAAAATGCATGTGTACTAAGAACAGCCTCTGAAGGTTAAATCAACTTAGTGAAATCACTTCTTAAAAATTCTGTGTTATTCACTTGATGGAGAGTTTTCTAATTAGCATATAATGTCCAGGCTTGCATTTCATGGATCAAATTAAAATTATCCTTCCACAAGGTCTTCCTCAGGTGATCTGAAAATTCTCTGATGTGATACTTTTCAATTGCCTTTATAATTTATGCTTTGTTACATTACATGATCAATGATCTACAGAACAAGAAGTAACTTGGTCATAGTTGCATAGTCTGTCAAATCCTAACAGTCTAATTGTGTTTCTTCTTAGTAGAGTGACTCTAGCAGTTCCAGAAGAAGAAGGTTTAGGCTTTGAACACATTATTAATCTCTGACATTTTTGGTTTTCAAGTGGTGTTAAGGTTAAATGGGAGTTCATTTATCCTCTATTTCATTTAGTAAGTGCTCTCATAATTAAGTACAGATCCAAGTAATTTAGTGATAACAAAAGGAATTCGTTAAGATTCCTGAGTGAGAAAAAGTGTTAACAGAACTGGAAAGATTATTGAAATTTAGCCTCTGCCTAAGGTAAATTAAGCACACAACACATTTCTGTAACATGAATGAGATTGCTTAAACTGAAACTGACAAGAAAATTCAAAATTAATTTTCATCATCTGTGCACACCAATAGCAAGAGAAAACATGCATTTAATAAAGCAACGCAGTTTACATAGTTTTCATGCATTTTGTAATGTATTTTCTTATATTGAGTATAACAATATTATTGCAAACACTTATGAAACTGTCATGGACTTTATTTCAAATTTTATTTTTGAAAGAAAGTTCTTAAAGTGAGCTAAATTAAAAGATAATTGCTCAGTATCTCAGGAAAAACTGGTGGCCTTTTATGACTTCTAGCGCCAAATTTTGCATTTCACCTAAACTGTCACTTACAAGAAGTTTTAAAAATCAAAGGGCCAGCAAGCTTTGCCCTCAATTTCAGTAGAGATGAAATTCAACAAAAATGTTAGTAATATTTGGGTAATATAATGATATGATAACAAGGAAACATGGAAGGTCTGTTTTCCATAATACAATTTAAAATATTTTGATTTTGGTTTATATATTTGCTTAGATACGTCTTCATGAGAGAAACAAGTTTTTCACCTAATCCTTAAAAGTATTTTTTTACTATTCCCATAGCATTTTTCTCATTATGACATTCAAACATATTTTGACAAAGAATTAATTCCTAAAATATCTGATGTTTCTCCTGTAAGTGAAAAAGTAAGCTGAAAATCTGTAATCAAATTCCTCTTGGACTGCTATAAACTTTCTTAGTTCAGTTATGCCAGCCTAAATCTAGGATACTGTTTTTATCCTCTTCTTAAATCTCGATCAGCTATCCATTCAAGTAGTGTTTTTTCTTGGTCATTTTCACATTGGTTCAAAAAAAAAAAAAAAAACCCAACAGAATAGTGAGTTAAAATTTCATGTCTGCACTTGATTTTTCAAATATCTGACAGAAAATGGAAAATATTCCAAATCAACAAGATATTTTCCTTCATGACATTCCACACTCTCCTGTGTTGTTTGGTCAGTAAGGCACTTTCCATTTTGGATATGTTAATCTCATTAGCATGGTTTTATACTTTTTTTTTCAGCTTGCTAATGAGGAATTTAATTAAAACATGACCTAACACTCATCCCATTCAGCAGCATTCACAAGACAGAGCCTTTTGACATGACGCATTGTTATTTTTCACAGATCCACACTTTAAATATTAGCCAGTTTTCAAAGCAGTGGTGCGCAGAGGTGGGATACCCTGTTAGTAGGGACAAGTTATTGAATCCTAAAAATAGTGAAAATTTAAAAGGTCTTCAGGAAAAAAAATTCTACCTTTCTTTGATCCATAGCATCAAAACAATGACATTCGATTTCTTTTTTAAGAAGAAAAGAAAGAATGAAGGCAAACATTAACTGACAAGCACTTGTCACTTTTTTTCAAATAATTATGTCATCAGGCCTAAATTTACAGCTCTTAAATCTGAAGAATATTCTGTGGTAGCAGTGTTGGAAAATTTGTGTGGAAGTGCTAAAATATTGTTTCACTAGTTTGACTAGGGCCTTTGGTAATATAATTACACTGGCTAATGCTAATCTATTGATTCAGGAGTTGTTATTATGCAATGAGTTCCCTCCCTATAATTTTTTACATTTGCTGGTGCCCAAATATCTTGAGATATTTGGATTTCTATAAAACATAGAAAGGATAAGGAGAAGAAAAAAGTGTAGTAGAAAGTGTAGAGCTGGATTAACTAAGTAATATTTTTCTGGGGCTGTGTCTACTCAGGTTCTAAATATCTCCAAGGATATTGACATTTTCAGAATCTGTAACAATGTTTAATAACATCCATAGTGAAAATTTTTGTTATTTCTTAGGTTTAAATATATTTTATTGTAATATAATTTGTGCCCATTATCTGCTGGCCTGTCACTGGGCACCACAGAGATGAGCTAGGCTCTGTCTTCTTCATTGCCCTATTCACCAGTATTTAAGCGCATTGACCACCTGGAACTCCATTCAGCTACTGGTGTGTGTCATTCCAGATGCCCTTGATTCTCCACCTCCACAAAAGGGAGGAAGTTACTAAAAAACTGAAAGTCTAGAGAAGCAAGGGACTTCTTATAAAATAGGGAATGCTGGACAGGACAAACGCAGATCAAGCCAATATGGTTAATGCTACGTTCTCTGTTTATTGTTTATAAGATGGCAGTTTATATACACTTCAATATAGTTTACAAATTGTGAGCACACTGTCATTGGCCAGCAAACATTATTTGTCTTTGTCTTAAGGTGGCTAGAGTTTCACACTGCAGACCTGTACCAATTCACACTCAGCTCACTAATACTGTGGTTTACCTTAACATAATTTCTAACTATGCCACGACTAATTTCTTACTGCGTCAAAGGCTTCACCAAGGCCCATTATCTGAGGCCTAGACTGGGGGTAGCTCAACCTTCACTCTAAATATAAATAGTTCTCTCTCTCTCAGAAATCTCACTCCTTCCCTCTTTTACTTTTTGAGCTACTCAGATTGACTTAAAGGCATGGTTAGTCATTTTCTGCATGCAATGTAATAAACAAGGTATAAAGACTAGAATAATCATAATAATAAGAAAAAGTACAGTACCAAAATGTACTAAATCTATGACCCAACCAGTAAAACCTAAAGAATTGAGCCAGTTAGCAGTGTCTACAACATCAGGTTTCTTCATGTTGTCCTTCAGTTGCATTAACTGTTTGTAAATTGATTGAGAGTGGTCAGATAAATTCATGCAACACATGCCTTCAAATTCTTCACACCCATGTCTTTGTGCTAAAAGAAGGAAATCAATGTCAGCTCTGTTTTGAAGAACTGCATGACGGATGCTATCTACATCCGTGGCAAGCTCACTTAACATTTTAGATGTAATATTAATTTGCCTTACTGTCCAGCAGGCCAGGATTTTCAATTGTGTGAGAGTTTGCACTGAAGCAACTCCTGAGGAGAAAATTGAGGCTAATATTACAGATATGCAATCTCATAATGATACTTAATTTTTACAATTGGGGTCTAATTGGAGAGCTCTCTGGCTCATCAGGAGCAAAAACAGTGAATCCTGCTCAGTTTGTTTGCCCCAAGTGATCCACATATTTTGTCTCTTGTCAATGTCAAGTATTACAAATACTTTAGTTACTAAAATGCTGCTTAGCAAGAACACTCTGACCCACCACATATTTCTCATGTTCTTGATTGCCCTATTTAACATGAAAGGAACAAATTTAATTCTAAATACAAACTGTAACTTATTATAAAATTAATGTTATACTTATGATCATCTAACTTATTTTCTTGTACTCTAAAATGTTAATTTTCATCAAAACTAGATTTGTCACGGGATGTTCCAGGTAAGTTGTTGTCATCAATGTTATCACTGTTGGTTGGTATCTCTGCCTGTGGACGCGCACGTGTAAATCTGTTCAGCACCCAAGCTGGACCAGTACTTGTTAAGACACACTTACAACTTCTACCATTGGACAACACAGGACCTGGCCCTTGCCATTCACCCGTTTGCATGTCCTTGTGATAAATATAAAGTCCTGGAATCATTCATGGTCTTCCCTCTTTTTCTTTTGCCATTGAAAAACAATGGTAAAATGAACAGAAGATTACAAGCCCTACTAAAATCTTCCAAAACCAGTAACTAAATTTTATAACATCACTGATTCCCACATCCACGAAAAAAACCAAAGTCCACGATTTTCTGTGGGTGAAACACAAATCTTTACACAATCTACATCTTCTGTGAACCTTCTGCTCTGCTTGTGGGGAAATCAGTGCTTCCTTGCAGTCGATAAAGTTCCCCATTCTTCATTTAAATCCATCTAGACTCTGCACCTGTTAAAACACAAACAAACCCAACATCCCCACAGGGACTGGAGCGTTCTCTCTCAATTCTCTTCTCTAAAATTGCATGAAGAAATGGAGATATCAACATCTTTGTTATAAACATGAGAAAACATCAAGAACAGAACAATGCATGTTGTAAATAAACTAGCAACAACTAAAAAGCTATCAAATAATACACAATAAATATCACATATAAAATCACACAATTATCAAACACTACAACACTGAATTGTCATCCCAGAGTCTGCAACAGCTGACAAATCTTAAAACAACAGAGATCTGGAGAAAACATGTCTGGATCATGTTCTTCCAAAACTCCCCTTCAGGCTCAGCTGTCCCATACGGTCAAATTGCCAAGCCAAAAGGACTTGAATACTTTTTGATGCAGAAAACATCTGGGTTAATCACTCTATCCAAGTAGAGCTAAAGCCTGAACTCTAATTGGAGGATATCACTTAACACATTATAAAACAGAAATCTTAGAAATAACAGTTATGAGTAAGAAACCTTATGATTAACAGCTTATCAAACCATCAAATAATCAAATCTGTCCAAAATTTTCCTCAAGATAAAGATTCTTCAAACACAACAAACCTTTTCTTCAGAAATCTGAAAATTTGAAATCTGAAATCTTGAACATAAATCTGGACAATGAAAGTGTGAAGGAAGTGCAGCTGCATAAAATATTGGATAAAGAAAACATATGAATAGTTAAAAAATCAAAAACAGGATCCTGAAGAAACATGTCTTGTAAACAATCGCACAAAGAGATAGTAAACACATGAAGACTGACTGTAAATCCTATAACAATACCTTAATACCTTAATAATTAATATCATCAAAATCAGAGAACTCACATTATATGATCCACTTATCAAGAAGAAATGTTTGAAATAGTTTAAGACAATCTTTTTAAAGTATTCATATAAAATTTATAACAATCACTATTTATCTCAACATTACCTATAAAAACTTAACAATCACTATTTATCTTATTATCTATAAAAACCAAAAACAAAGATTACAAACTCAATACCACAATCCATCTGACTGACATTTCTCAAACATCTGTTTTGCAGAGACATTTTTGATAGTTTAATCATTATTAATTATTTTATCTTTATACTGTGATTTCCATCCATATCATATTTGAAATAACACTGATTTGTATAGTGTTCCCCTTTCTTTACCTCTTGGACAATGACTCAGTACTACTTCACTTTTTGTTAAGTTTTCTGTCTCTTGTAAGAAATTGGAAAAATACTATTCAAATTTTTGCTGTAATGTTGCAATCCCACCACCGGTGGTGCTGCGGCCCTCGACGTTGTCGCTGCCATGACAACCAGGACTGGGTGGTGCTGTCCAGATCGTCTCTGCCCAGACTACGCCCCATCTTTGCTGCATCACCATGGGGATATGAGAAGAAACGCCCCTGCTGGGGCCATGCCTGGCCTGCCCCAGCTCCAGCACGGCTGCACCCCTGGGAACGACCCCTCTCTCCCCTTGTGTTGTTGCTTAGCAACAAGGAGCCTTCCTTCTCTCGGCTGACATCCATGCCACCCTGGGCCTTAGGCTCAGTGCTGCCTGGTCCTGCGCCACCTGGCTCCGCGCCCACCACTACTGCATTCTGCCCGGGCGGCCGGCTGGTGTGCGCCACCACAGCCCACTCCACCATGGTCTCCGCTGTCTTTTTCTCAGCGGATATACTTTGCCAGGTACATAAAACCTTTTTCCAAGTCAAGTCCCACAGAGTCAATTGCTCTAAATTGAACTCTTTTATTTTTTTCCCTCTCTTGGAGAGGATATTCAAAAGGAGCCGCAGCTTTGCTTCCCAGACGCTCTCCATGTTTACTTTCACCCTCTTCACATGCGGCTTACTTTCTAACCAGTGCAAGGGCGCTCCTAGCTTTCACTCGAGCTGGCAGCGGCACTCACTCCAGCCCCCTGCTCTGCTTTGTCCACCCACACCACGTGGGCAATGCGTGAAACACAGAGTCATTTGTGTTGTGCTCCTGCATTTCCCATTGCAAACAAGCGATTCGGAAACTGTCCTCCCATCATGGCCAGCACAATTTGGAGTGTGGCGTCTTCACTGCTCTATCATTCTGATCCCTGTTGCTTATAGAAGTGATTTGGGATCATGATCCCTGTTACTTATAGAAGAAATTTGGGATCTGAGTTTCCCGTCACGTGTCTTCCCCTCGTGTGATATGGAAACCATTCCCCTTCACCACTGGGGCAATTTGGGAGCCCATGGAGTCTTCCAAGACCCTGTCCCAGGCACCAGAAGAAGCAAGGGACTTATAAAATAGGGAATGCTGGACAGGACAAACGCAGATCAAGCCAATATGGTTAATGCTACGTTCTCCGTTTATTGTTTATAAGATGGCAGTTTATATACACTTCAATATAGTTTACAAATTGTGAGCACACTGTCATTGGCCAGCAAACATTGTCTTCATCTTAAGGTGGCTAGAGTTTCACACTACAGAAATGTGCCAATTCACACTCAGACAGTTCATTAATACTGTGGTTACCTTAACGTAATTTCTAACTACACCACGACTAATTTCTTACTGCGTCAAAGGCTTCAAAGGCTTCACCAAGGCCCATTATCTGAGGCCTAGACTGGGGGTAGCTCAACCTTCACTCTAAATATAAATCGTGTTCTCTCTGTCTCTCAGAAATCTCGCTACATCCAGTGTGTGATTGTGGCCCTGTTGGAACAGCTACTGTAAGACAAACTGCATAGGTCAAATGGTGATAATGCTTGTGTTTGCAAAATTAGCAAAAATCATGAAGTACTGGTATGAAAGATTCAATTAAATATTCAGAAACTTAGCTCATAAAATTGATCAGGGTGCTTATACTCTGATTATTACACCTAAACATATAAGTATACTAAAGCATGAGTTACATGAGAACATATCTGAGTTTATTTTCTAATCTTCTGGAGAAGCCGTCTCCGTGGTGGATTTTGTCTTCTATTACATGGTGGGAGACTTCAGGGTATTCAACATTAACTTTCAGGGATCCTAATGAATGGTTGGAGCTGTTTTACCATGTCTCATTAAAGCTGTACCTACTATGTGTTTCCAGTGACAGCAGTCCCTTGTCTTAAGCATGAATGATATAAATAGGAGTGATTTTATGCATTTATATTTGGATAACAGAGTGTTAACAAGCACTAGTTTGAATAAAAGACATAACATTCAGGACTCCTGGAATGATAAATTGTCACTAACTACTGAGGCACGCTGCAGAAATAGGAGATACAAAGCTAAATAATCAAGAAATGCTTCCCCAAAACAGGAGTTGCTATAGTTGAGATAATTTAAGCCCTTTTTACTTGGGAAGTAGAACAATTGGACAGATAATTAGTTTTATGGCACATTCAAAGCTCTTCAATATGTTTTCAGGACTTGAATTTTATGGTATATTAAAGCCTATATTTTTGACATATCCACTAAAATACACACAAAAAATCCTATGTGGAGATAATAAAGTGGGAAGAGCAAGATATTGGAACCTTTGCAAAAAAGTGAATGATAATGCTGCATGAATCCCATTTTAGAGGTACACTTGCACATTGGTTAGAGCTCTAATTTACTTTCCTTTAGTGAATAAAATTGTGTAATAGGAGAGTAGTTTAAATAGATCAATGTGAAGAATATTTTTCCCTCCCCTTAATACCTTGCTTAAGGTTTTGTGGTTCTACATTTCTGTCTTTCTATTTAAAAAATACCTTTTGAGAAGACTCCTCTGCTACCAGTTTTCAAGAAATGTGTTGTGATGAGGCTAAAATTAAGTTTGGATTCCCCACTTGTAAAGAAAGAAATTTCATGAGATTATAGAAACTGGACCAGTTTCCTAGTTTCACAAGATATAGATTAGGCAGTAAGAGTAGAAATTATTTGGTTTTAGTTCAGTTATATTTATATAAGACAAAAAAAAAATGTGTTCACAAATGTATTTAGAAATGCTATGGTTTCTTCCTCCCCATCTTATTTCTAAAATAAGTAGGTCATGATCTTAATTATAAGCTCTAAACATCAATTTCCTTATGAAATACAAAGTTAATGGCAGTAACTATAATATACTGTTTCTAAATATATTCAGTGACATAACACACCAGTCTGGGTTGAAGATGTTTCAAGTCAACAGCAGTGCTAGTCCTAGTGTTTATGTTTTCTACTTCCTCTGCCATGAATATTTTAAATATTTAATTGCCTAGAGTTTTATTCCTTTTTTTCCCAGATGTTCTTCAAATAATCAGCATATTTGTCCAATAATCAGCATATTTGTCCTAATTGTATGTGTGTTTGTCATGAGAACTGATTTGATCTCAAATATTTCACTTATGTGTGTAGTGTTGTGCGATCTTTGTGCACGATATGTAGTGAATGGTAAATGAGGAGATTTGAAATAGTGTCTCAGTTATGTTTATCATCTGCAGTATATATGCTTTATTGCATCTCATTAGAATCTTCTTAAAATGCCAGCTCAAATGCACCATAGCAGTGGCTGATAATTGTGTTATCAAAACACAGATAAAAAGAGAAAGTTAGGTTCACATACATATTCTTCATCATTTTGAAAGATATTTATGTGGAAAACTGGCTAGTGGGTATAAGAGGAGTTTGACATTATCATAAACTCAGTGTTGTCCTATTTACCAAAATGTAGTGGACTACTTGAGGTGAGTGTTCTTTAGGAAGGCTGAGAAGGTCCAGAAGGGACCCGGCACCAGCAATGCACTACAAGTGCTACCAGTCTTTCCCTCTTGCACTCTAGAAATCACAATAACTGAAAATACTTAAAGTGGGTCTTCCTGGTATTCAGTTATTATATTCACTTGGCTCTCACACACTTAGTCCTCATTGATAAGTAACATAATGAGAACATGTAGCTTATTATATATGTTACTTTGATAAAAAAATATTTATACTGGTTTATACTGGAGTTTGATCATTATTCCTGAGGGAAAATATTAAATGAAAGAGCATGAAATTTGAGGGCTGAACTCTCATTCAAACCAGAATATCTCTGTTTGGTTTCTTAGAATTTCGTTTTGTTTGTTTAGAATGTTTCTTTGTTTGTTTGGAGTACCTCTTAGGTGAATTATTACTATCTGTACAACTTTTCCCAACTCAAGCACAGTTCTTGGGAATCATTTCTGAGAACAGAACTACCTAACTACATACAGAACTACTGGTCCCTCTCTGCTCTGTTCTGCACTGGGGCAGCCTCACATTGAGTTACGTGTGCAGTTTTGAGTGCCACAATGCAAAAATTTTGTTAAGCCATTAGGAAGCTTCCCAGGGAGGACAGTGAGGATGGTGAAGAGCTTGGAGGACTGGTTGAGGCCTCTGGTCTGTTCATCCTGGAGAAAAGGAGACAGAGGGGAGACGTCGCTGTGGTCTTCAACAGCCTGACAAGGGGAGCTGGAGGGGCAAGTACTGATCTTTTCACTCTTGTGACCAGTGACAGGACTTGAAGAAACACCATGAAACTGAGTTGGAGGATGTTTAGATTTGATGTTAGGGAAATCTTTTCACCTAGAGATCGCTGGGTAGTGGAGCAGGCTCCCCAGGGAAGTGGTCACAGCACCAAGCCTGAGTTCAAGCAGTATTTGGTCAGTACTCAGGCACATGGTGTGATCTTTGGGGTTTTCTGTGAAGGGCCAGGAGTTGGACTCAATGATTCTTGTGGATCCCTTCCAACTCCTCTGATTCTATTATTATTCAAAAAACCACATTAATTCTGGATGATGAGCTGAATTTAAAGGAGTTATGGTCTGATTTTACGTGAGAGGGTGGCACATTTTAAGGATGGATAATGAAATGGGCCAACTGAGATAATCTGGTGCAGCAGAATCATTACTGAGTCAACAGTATTAGTTCACGTAAGATTTTCATGCAAGATTTTAATTATTTCTTGGTGCTTTATGATACGTAAGAGGGGAAAAAAGTAAATATTGAAGTGCATAGGAAATAGAAAGAAGACATAAAGGTTTCTATTCTTTATTCCTTAATCTCAGTAAAACTCCTTGATATGCAATGTGTCAAATTATATTTTATCTTTGAATATAAATTTTTATAGAGTTACATTTCTAGCAGTTTCAATACAGCAAGTTAGAAGTGTGACATGGAGTACTCCTGAGATTATGCCTGTGATAGACAGAGTTTTTATTACCTAATCTAAACATGATTCAGTTCATAACTACCTTACAGGTACATATCAACTCATGACATTCAATCTTGACATTTGTTTAGTGTTTTATTCCCCAGAAATCTTCCTTTCAGATAATAATTGTTATTATTTGAAGTATGTGTCTGAGTAATGCAGTGTGTTTATCTGCAATTACAAAACTCAGTTTATGTTTTCAAGGCTTTCTAATATTTGTTCAAACTTACAGGATGTTTAAGAAATATTAAAATTTCAAAATTATAAAAACAGGTGACATATTTAACTCCATTTTGAAAGTATATTCATTTTAGCATTGTTGTTGAATTTCTTGTACAGCATACTGGTCTGTCCTTCAGCTTGATTTTCTGAGCAAGGTTTGAGTTATTCAGCAGGAGTTAATAATTTTATGGATACTAAAAGGATTGAATTGTCAACTATTAAGACAACTACCCAGATTAAACAGTACATGTCACCACACAATTTTAAAATTGTGAAAGCACTCATCAAGAGCTGCTCTAGAGTTATTAAATATTCAGAATCCATATTAATATTTGTTAAACAGAGTTTTCTTAGTGAGCTTGTTTGTGAAGTTTAGGTTTATATGATATTCAAAGGAATGCAAATGTGCATCATTAATTAAAATTTTTACTTGCTCATTTTTATATGATATATTAATGTCAAAATATTTCCAGTTGTCTGCTGCAATAAGAGTTTAGAATAGTATCTATAAACTGAAAATAAGATTTTTTTTTTTACTACCTTTGTCATTTAAATAATGGTCAGCAATACTTTCAAAATTGTATGATAAGGAATTACATAGGTACTCAGGGACATCAAATAAATGGAGATACATCCCATATAAATGAAAGTTAAAAGCTGTTAATTAAAACTGAATCCTAACAATTATGCAGGGAGAGTGCAGTCTCAGAAATTATAGGATTAAAATGTGTTAGTGAAGGATTGAATCTAACTTCCCTGTGGTGTTTCATATGAAAAGTCATTTTCATTTTACTTGTTTCAATGGAAGATATGAATTTAATATGGCTTGCTGAACAACTTAAACAACTATTTTCATCAGTAAATTTCAAAATTTATCTATGGGACTTGGTATCATTCTCAGGGGGAAAAAAAAATATTAATATCCCTTGGGAAAAATATTTCTTTGACAAGCAAAAAAGTCCATAATACACAAGATGGCACTGTTTCACTTGTGAAAATGTCTATTTTTCACAAATGACTGTGAAAAACCTGATATAAGAGTGCAGTAGTATTTTTGTATAATTGCAGTGAAAACAAGTTTACATAGTTGGATAGTTTTGGGGTTTTTTTAATTATTGACCAGCTAAAATATACAGATGCGAGACTGCATAATTGTGGCAAGTGAAAATGCCTCTGAAGTTACTGTTGACAAAACTGAATGATTCAGGAACTGAAAACCAGATATGAGCTGAAATTCTCTGTAACTTCTTCTGCTTCTAAGAATTATGGAGAATTTGGAATTTAGCTTTCAAATGATTGTCTTCCCCTGGATCTTCTTTGAACTCCTCTGACATGCATAATAAGCATATCATCTCAGTTTCTACATTCTTCTTTAAGGTTAGTTTATAAAGAGCAAAAGGTATGTGCTAAAGTAAATGAGAATTTCCTGTTGTGTAGGGGACTTAATTTTTTGAGTATTGAATTCTAATGGAGTTTTAAACTTTCATTAAAAAAAAAATAGAGCAGTTTCAGAATTTTTTTTTCCTATTGTAGACATTTTTAATCTTGGGCAACATTCATATGTTCAGTTTTTCTGAAAACCCAGATACATATATTAATGTACCTAAGCATAATACAGGAAGGTAATTCTTAATATTTCATAACCTTTCTCCAGGATTTATTAAATAAATTGACAGTGTTTACTTGTTATATTATTCTTCTCAGAGACAGAGCAGAAAATCTGCAAACCTTCCACCGGGTTAGATGCAGTAGTTGGAATAACATTTCATAATTTCAGTGTCAGATATCTAAATTTAAGTACATATATACTGATAGGTTGGTAATCCTTTATCTTTTCTAGAGAGGAATTCTTTTGTTCTTAAGTAAATATCAGAATTCAGTTGTCTAATTTTAGATAAATTTTGCAAGGTAGACATCGGTTTACTTTTCAGAGATTTGAGCTCTATTTAAAGACATCCAGAAACCGGTCATTGAAGGCGCTATTCTTACCCACCTGTACATTTTTAAAAGGGTTAAAGAATTTCACTCTGAAATTTGAGAAATGTACATTTATTCAATCTGAAATTTCACCTGTTGTTTATTTGCAAAATATCTGTGGGAGTGTATTTGAAGCAGCTCTCTAACAACTGTCACATTTTGCTTAGCATCAGTGAGCAATTTCAGCATTATTCCATTTTAAAGAAGAATGAACTGGAAGATGTTTCCTGGAAGCATATGGCCCCATATTTTGTGGCTGTTATGTGGTGCTTCATTACAGGTTGAAATTAGAAGTAGATGCCATGAAAAATGTACATTGTGGTTATAGGGTCCACGACACTAATAGCTTCTCTTTGTAATCTGTTTCTGCTCCTCTTCATAATGTAGCCAGTATCTGTAGTTCTTGCTAGTGTACAATGCAAGCAGGAGGGCTTAGAACTTAAGAATGTAGCACGCAGTCTGTAAATAAAGCTGCAAACTCTCAAAAGCTGACTATTTCCTTCTTATAACACTTGTAGATTTTCATTGGCCTGAACATTCATACTGTTTCCTTGCCATAGCCACCCTATTTACAAATTGCTGTAGAAAATGGTTCTGATTTATAGACCTCAAAGTGCTCTATAATCACAATGTATGTATCATTTGACATTGTTTTAATCTTGTTTTATGGATACAGGAATTTGAGCATGATAAGACATTGTGCTTCAAGCAACAAGATAGTAACGTAGTTTTGTAAAAAGATCATTTGTGGTAAATGCATTTTTGTAGACCTTGACCATGTCCTAATGATAAGGGACATTGTGCAAGTGAATTGGTCTGGACCAAGTTCCTCTGGATGTGCTTATTTATTTAACCATTGCATATAAAAGTCTAAAAGGCTTGTGTACTTCTTCATGTAAATGTCTTTGGAGTGATTAATTGTATTTTGATACTTTTGCTTGATCAAAAAAGTAGTTGTGATCCTCAGCTAGAGATGCATATGTCTATGCTAAAATGACCCTCTGCTATGTAATTACTCAAAGAAAGTTTTAATCAAGAATATTTACAAGTAGATCTGGTTAGTCTTCTGCATTAAATAGCAAAAAGATCTTCAACCATTTTTATGTAGAAACATTGTCTAGAGACTAATTTCAAATTAAAATGACATGTTCTATTAATTTTAATTTGCTTGTAAATATTGCTTGTATGTTGTTCTCTTCAAAGCATAATTTTGATATAAACTTGCAACTATGAAGTCTGTAAGTGATAATTTTTCATTTGCTGGAGACTAATAATTTATTTTAAATTTTATGTTTTGAATTTCTCCTGTTGCTAACACAAAACTAAAATTTCAGGGTGCTCTTGGGTGAGGTTTTTTGGTTGGTAGTGGTTGGGGATTTTACCTCTTATTTTCTCAAATACTGTTTGGGCCACCAGAAATGGTCAACAGTCCAATTTTACTCTGAGCTTGCATGCAGTTGGTGTTGGAGATATTTTCAAGAAACAAATCCGTGGAAAGTTTCTGTGTCCTGATTATACTGAGGAATGCAAATAGTGCTCAGTGAATGTTTACAGTCTTAAATATTTTTCTAAAAAACCTTCTTTTTTGTCCCCGAATATCTTCAAGATTTTGCATCAAAAATGGAATTTTAATTTACTTTTGATATTGTTTTAAAGTGCATTATCAAGTAACAGAAGGCAATTATTCAGTAAGTGAAATGAGACTGGGGGGATACCAGCAAGAGAACCAGTGTCTTACACTTGCCATGTTTCAGAAATCTGATGAATGATGAAGAAATATGAACATAATGAAGAAACTGAAGCACTAGCTGCCTCAAAACCTCCAGTTAAGACTGGAGTGTCTTTTAAGTGTCCCCAGGTCCTTTTCCACTGGGCTGTTTTTCAGCTACTCTGCACCCAGCCTGCAGTGCTGCCTGGAGTTTTTGTGTCCCAGGTGCAGGACCCAGCACTTGGCCTTGTTGAAGCTCATACAATAAGCATCAACCCATCAATCCAGCCTGTGTAGAGCCTTTGACACTCCAACACATTGACAGTCCATCCCAGCTTGGTATCATCTGCAAATTGACCTGGGATGAACTCAATTCCCTCATCTAGATCACTGGTAGCGATATTAAAATTACCTATCCCCTTACCTGAACTCTGGGGGAAACCAGTTTTGACCAGCCAACTGGACTTAATTGCAGTCACCACCACACTTTAGGCTCAGCCATCCCGTATTTTTTTTCCCAGTGAAGTGTATACGTATACAACCCCTGAGAACCCAGTTTCTCCAGAACATTACAGGAAACAGTGTCAGAAGTTTTGCTTAAGTTCAAGTAAAGAACATCTTCCACTAGTCCAGTCACTTTGTCACAGAAAGAAAACAGATTGGTCAAGCATGACCTGCTTTTCATAAACCCATGCTGGCTAGGCGTTGTTCTCTGGTTGTCCTGCACATGCTATGGTGATGATGCTCTAGATGATGCTCATAATCTTTCCTCGCACTGAGGTCAGGCTGACAGACCTGTAGCTCTCCAGATCCTCTTTTTGACCCTTCTTATGGATGGGCCTCACACTGGCCAATCTCAAGTCCACTGGAACCTCCCCATTTAGACAGGACTGAGAGTAAGTTATTGTAAGTGGCACTGTGAGCACTTCTGCCAGCTTGCTGAATACCTTTGGGTGAATTCCACCCAGTCCTTTAGACTTACATGTGTCTGATGTGAATCCCCTAGGATTATGGAGGCTTCATTTTGCTCCATGTTGCTGTCTTTCAGCTTAGGGGACTGGGTACTCCAAGAACAACTATTTTACATTTAAATACTAAGGGAAAGAAGGCAGCCTTTTCCTCATGCTTTGTCATTATGTTTCACTCTGCATCCATTAAAGAAAGAAGATTGTTTTAACTTTGTTTTTTGTTGCTGATGTATTTACAGTATTTACGGATTTTTTTGTATTTTATTTAGGGCCTTTAGGTGTTTATGTATTTAGCTTTATCCCTGCATAATTTCATGACATCCTTGTAGTTCTCATTTTCCTGTTCCTTCCTTCAAAGCTCAGCAATTCGTTTTTTGACCTGAGTTCCAGTAAAAGCTCTCTATTCTAAGTTACCTGTGGTGCCTTCATACACAATTATGGTTTGGTTTTTTTAAGCATGAAACTATAGCATGACCTGAGAAAGTATAATCTGTTTACTCAGACACTTTTGACCATCTCTATTTCACTCATTTTCAGTTGAGATACCAAATAAATTATTTACTCAAATTCTGATTGAAGAGCAATAAAGCTACTAGAATGTGATAGGATGATAATAGATGTCACTTAATTTGAATTTTTTAGCCTAGCAGGGTGATACTCTTTTTTTACTTTCCTAGAATACTCGTCATATCTACAAAGGCAATAAATAGGAACTAGGTACCTAGTTGCGGTCTATGCTTTCAGAGATGTCCCTTACCTTTACTGAATAATACAGTTCAATTAACTCTCTAGATGTTTTTAAATGCTAATTGAATCCTATCAGATTTTTACAACTCCTGGCATTCTAAGCAATTATGTTAATAAAAAAAGACTTAAAGTATTTAGAACATCTGTGAAAACATAAGTAAACCATAAACCATCATATTTTCCTAGTCTTAGATGTATTTCTTCATTAGGTGATAGAAACAGGGAATATGCTTCACTTCCAACTTCCCAAGAAGTGTAAGCATCAAAGTGCATTAATATTTTATATGATTTTTCTTTTGCCTACTTAGTCCATGCACTTTTTTCTACAGATATGAAAATTTTACTATGTGCTATTGTCTGTTTCTCCTTAATCACAGTGGGAAGTTTACTGTAATTCTGATTGTACTGCGAATACTACCCCGTGAAGTTGAACACAGCATCTTCTAAAGATTTTTTCCAGCTTTCTGCTTTCAACAAAAGTACCCAGATAACCATACAGGGATTTTAGGAGTATTTGTACAGAATACAATGACATCAAGCTTCAATAATTTTTTCCATATTTTCCTTCAGTTTTTGGTGAACTGTATAAAATTAGTGTATTTTCTTAAGAGTTAAATTTGATTCATTCTGTATCTTTACATGGACTGTATTTCTTTCTAAGTTTTGGCTAAAGGTAACATTAAAAACTTGCAATAACGGAAAGTAGGAAATGAACAGTTTCCATGTTTAGCAAATATTAATAGCATTTTCTTTCTTTCACTAGAACACTATTAATCAAAAAATTAGTTTGGAAGGTGAAACACGGAGAAAAATCTGAACCCCACAATTCCAATAAAGATTTGTAGATAACGGTATGTTTATTCACAGCGCTGTGGACGCATGTGGGGACTCATTGCCCTTTAATGGGCATGCCTACCTCTGAGAACTCCTGATCCTTTTTTATTACCCTGACTAATTTCCATATGCATAGAATTTCACAATAGGTTCATGCATATTCATTCTGCTGATTTCAAGTTACACTTACAGCTAGTTACACTTATACTCAATTTTTGTCAGAAAGTACAGAAAGAACTCCTGGGTCACTCTGCCCTGTCTGTTTCAAGGTCTGAGGGGTCTTTCTTATCTCTTCCTTAGCTTGGACAACTTTGCTAGTGCTGTAGTTACTAAACTAAAAAACATATTTCACTTATGTTAGCAAGCTCAAAGTGGTACATTTCACATAAATCCAAATGGATTTCTACCCAGTTAAATTTTCACTCTGTCTCATTGGTAGAATATAGATGTTCTTAAGCTATCCATAAACATGCTTATATAAAAAAAGCTATAAGATTATATAATTCTTTTTAATATCTATGCCGCTCGCATAAAAATCTTTTAATGCACATTTGCACAAGGTCAGTAATAACTTACAATACCTTTTCATTTTGGATTTATGTAAAAAAATCTTAAAATATCTTTTGCAATTTTAAAGGACTTAAATATGATATTTTGCTGTCACATACTGTCATTGATATTTTATGTAAAGCAAGGATGAAAAGCATATTTTAACGAATTAAATACTTGGAAAATTATATATATTTTCCTATCTTTTCCTGAAAGATTTTTTTTTTTATATGTAAAGGTGAATAAGGATCTGAAAATCAAGAAAGATCTCCTTGACAATGAGATGAGTGATAAGACTATATTTACTGGAGGATCAGCCACCTTCATGTTGCTCCAATATGGGTTTTGGGACTGGTCCACAAGAGTGTGGAATCTGGGAGTGAATCCCCACTGGTGGACAAACAAGACCATCCAGCAGGCAGCAATGCAAAAAATGCCAATTTAGCAAATCAGGCCTGAAGCTAGTCTGGAAAATCCTAATGAGAGTGAAGAAACAAGCAGGATCAGGACTGGGAACAGCTGTACCTCTGAGAAGTGCACCTGTCTCAGTCCTGGTCCAGATGCCCCCAGATCCATGTGCATGGGTGCACAAATGAGAGTCCCTGCTGAAATGAATTTGGGCAATTAAAGCCTGCTGGTGCCTGCAGGTGTCTGTGCAGATTGCAATGAAATGTTTCAGTCCTCTGATGGAGAATGTAGTTTCACAGAGACCCCCATGGCACCCTCAGGATGATGGGGAAATGTAAACCAATCAGACAAATCATGTTGCGTATACAGCCAGAGATTTACAGGTGAAATTTAATTACAGTATGTGAACTGACAGAGTTTTTAAATAAGAAGGTGGCAGTGAAGGCATGGATTGCTCCTGTCATCAAACTGCTTTACATTCAATCATGCACAAATCTGTTTTCTCGCATATTCATATAATTTCATGGGAGAAAGACTGTCACTGCAGGAGATTGTATTTTAGCAATCATCTCTTAGAACAGTTTTGTGATTTGGGCAGGAGAGGTAGAAGAAAATGGACAGTAATGGACACCTCAGTGCTCTCAGATGCTCAGATGGTATTAGATTTATGCTTATTGCCTTGTGTAGGATATCTTTTTGTGAAAGACAGCTGGTGTGATCATATCCCCAGGGATATATGAATCCTGTTACATCAATACAAGTTTAAAGAAATGCCACTGACAGTTTTTCTGATGTCCTTTAGAGTGGTTTAAATTTCTTTGATAGTCAGAATCACTGAATTGATGGAAATCAAATACTTGCCTTTAGAGCTCAGCAAGAACAGACTTTGGCTGGTATATCAGAAGTCAGTGCTCTTAGTTTTATTGGAAGATGTATATGTTACAAAATTTTGAACACATTTATTTTTATGCCATTAACTGTGTCAGATTACTAGCATGTATTTTGTTAATTATTTAGAAGGAACCAGAAGTCTGCAGGAATTTGAGGCAATTTGTTAGTAATTTGTTGACAAAAAGCCCTTCTTTATTTTGATGTTAATATTTAAATATTTTTGGACATCTTTAAGCATAGTTATTAAACAGTGAGAGTGGTGGTAATAAAGCTGTTTTATGTAATTTCTTTAAACATGTGGGATTATAATTGTGTGTCTTTTTGGCAATTTTATTTTTTAATTTTATTTAAAACCAGTGCAGTCAAATAAGCACATCTGCTGCATGGTCAGTCATGTTGCTGAACTTGATAGTAAATTTTTGTTTCATTAGTTTTTTCTTTATATTGTGGTGTGCTGTGTGTTTCTCCCTTCTTTCCCTCCCCATTCCCTCCTTTCCCTTTCCAATTTACACCTCTCCTGCAGACTAAAGAGATGCAAGACAGATATTAATGCCTCCATTTCTACTATGCAGCCATTGATGTTGCTGTTGTCATGGGACACAGAGCAGGGGAGACAGATTTTTCTATATGGGTTAGCCTTATGTAGAAGAATATAGTCTTCTTCAATTATATTTTCTAGACTTTATCTTTGGGCTTCATGGTTTCCCAGCTTATCTTCTTGAGTACTACAATTCACTGCAGAACAAAGACGGAGGAAAAGAAAATATGTACAAAAAGAAGGTTCAAATGTTCAGCTATCATTTATGGTGATGACATTCATCTCATGAGATCTATTTATGTCACAGTTTTTCATAGTTTCTATGGTTTCATAGAAATTTGCATGTTGCAATTCATGCAAGTGTACTCTCTAAAAGTGTCAAGAATTAGCTACAGAAATAATTCTTAACCTATGGCAGAGTCCTTGAGTTATGCAGATAAGGAAATAGATAGTCCTTATAAATATCTCTGGGCAATAAGGAAGGGGGAAAACACAGCTTTCAGTGGGCATATTGTATAGATAATTCAGAAAGCACAGAAACTATATTCTTGTAGTTCCTTCTCTTCTACTGAGTTCCTCCTTTTCTACTGGTTAGTCTATCTGGTCTACATTCCTATTGCTGAGCCAAATACTCCTTATGAAAGTGCATTAAAGAGTTCAATTATTGTCAAAGGAGTCAATTATGGCACAAAGCCACAATCATTCTGTTGTTGCAATGAATGTAAATTATATTTCAGAATTTTAACTTTTGTAATATATTGTAAATTGAAAAGGATACAGACAAGCCATTTGAAGAAACAAAAATTTAGCTGTGTTCTTCTTGACCAGGTATTTTAGGCACTAGGGCTTAGAAGAAAAGCATGATTAAACAAACTCTTTCACCTTTCTTTGTCTTTTTTTTTGTCAGAAATTCTGCAGCACCCTGTTTCAATCACTATGGTCAGCTCCTATAGTTGCTAAGAATTTCATAGATAAACTAAGTGGAACAATTGTATAAGAATCATTCTAAGAAGATTTCCAAATCCTTTTTTTGTAACACTTTAAACTTTCCATATTCTGTTTACCTTTGATAAATACCTGGCTTTATAAAAACAAAATAAATTATTCTAACTGAATAAATAATAAGCATGCCTATAGAAAAATAACATTCACTTTTCTGTGTACTTGTGGAAGACCAAGAAAACTATCCTGTGGAAAGAAGATCTGACACCTCCATTTTCCTTTCATCTGGAAGGAATTTGGAAGAATGTGTTTGGATCAGAATGGGATCTTACACATTATCTTTGTATGCTTATTGAATTACTCCTAGGTCAAAAATTAGGAGAAAATACTTCATTTTAACAACTAGAATTGCCTACCAATTAATCTAGGAGTTTGCTTCGAAGGCAACTAAAATTTTAAATTTAGTAGTGCACAGCTATCTGTAATGTTAAAATACTCCATTCTGGAATGTAACAGTCTGTGCTGTCCCACAAAAAAAAAAATACAGGGAATTTTCAATTAAAATGTCCCATATATGTAAATAGATCAATTCTGTAAACCTAGAAATATTTCCATGTTATCAGGGTCTAAGAGAAAACCACTAGTGAATGAAAAGTACTGTATAAGAATACTTAGAAAACTTTAAAAAATAACCAAATTATATCTGTTTGAAAACAGATAGGCTTGTACTTTAGAAGGAGCTATCTTATCTTAAAACAGTGGAAGAGAATAAAGGTTCAGGTCATGGCACTGCAGTGAAAAACACAAAGGTATAACAGTCCATAATTTATCAGTGTGTATAATTGTCTTACCAATGAATGAAAGTAGAAAATTATTTTAATTAATGCACATAGGATACCTATTATGCAGATGTGCTCTTAATTTCACTATGAAAAGTTTAGATTTTCTCTTTGATTTAAGAATAATTGAAGTAATCTTTGCCTTTGCTCTGTCACATCTAAAAATTTCAGGCATTATGCCTGAATTAAAGAGTAATTCAGTGCTGTGGCAAGCACTGCAGGACAAGATGAGAAGGCAGGATTTCTGTTGTTTGCCAGAGCAGTGCTCCTTTCATCCTGGAACTTTGTCTCCTGAGGATGGGACCATGAACAGCTGGAAGTGTGTAAAGGTTCTCCTGCACCACAGCTGTCCTAGTGGTGGTAGGAGAAGATATTCAAAAGGGAAGAGGGGGAAGGCAGGTGACTTTGGCCATCTCCTGTAGGCCAGTCACCTCCAAGTGCTAAAACTTTTTGACTTCATCTGCCAGTTCTGTCAGATCTGCTTTTGAGCATGCCAATGCAGATTGCTTTCAGAGCCTTCCACATTTCAAGGCTCCACATTTCAATCATTCTCTGTTTGCTGTGTAGAGTGGCGCATTCTTCCATTTCTTTAAGCAATCTCCAAACAGTTTGCCAGGCATCATGTACTTTGGTTTTATCAGGATAGGCTAAGTAAGAGCTGTATGTTCATCTTACTGCTGTAAGAGTTAGTAAACCCTGGTTGTGCCCCTTTCAAGTCCCTGCAAACTGAAGTGTCATAGCTTGTTAGCTCTTTTCTTACAAGGTGGTTGCTTCATCTTATTTACTATGAAATTTTTCTTCTTCGTATGTCATGTCAATCAATTAGAAGGGAAAATTAAGTATTGACATATCTAGCTTCATATAAAGCACTGTAATACAAGATCTTCAAGCCAGTTATACTTGTGTCTGGATACTCAGAGTATTTAAAATTTACTTAGCATGAAGTAATTAAACAGTAATATGGATAATTTTATGTTTTTAATGCTGTGATTATTTGAAATTAAATTTCCAATGAGAAGATATGGCATTCTGGTGATTAAAAATTAAAGAAATATGCAATGTAATATGGCAAAATTAAATACTGAGAGCATGGGAATTAAGATGAAAGAGTTCTTCACATTTACTTTTTATGTGCCTCTTGGTACTTGAGCATTCTCTGGTGTCCCTTTACAGTACAACTGAGAGCAAAATGTGGGATGTTGCTGAAAAACAGTGGTTTATTATCCTTCTCTCACTGTTGTCTTGCTTTCCTCATTGCTAGCATTGGTATTCCTCTTGCACATAGGATAGTTTAAAAAGTTGAACAGAAAATAGATTAAAACCTATCACTCTTCCATCACCCTTCTCCACTCCTCTTTGTTCTTTTTTCCTTGATAATTTCTGCAAACTAAGTCAAAATGCTTCATATAGTGTCTGTTGGGTGTTATACAAAAATAGAGAGAGAGATGGTTAGTGGGAACCACCCAACAGCAGCAGAAACAGACCAAGGATAAGAATTTCCTTGCCAGCAAAACAATTCCCCTGTGTGATTATGGACTGCCAGGAAAGGACTTTACTAAATCTTGACCATTTATGTTTAGCTGCCAAATGATACCTTAAAGTGACAATCAGTATATTTTAACTCAATTACAAAATTTCTGCTTTGAATTTATTTCAGGATTTTCCTAGATCACAGCAGGCATTTAATTTTCAGAGTTGAAAATTGATAGACTGTGGTGGTGCCTTAGTGGTCTAAGCAATGAAATGTCTCAACTCTTATTTGAAGTTCAAATTTTGCTGGGCACAGCTTCATATTCTGATATCTCTGAAGAACATTGCATAGGTTTAATATCTGGAAATTTAAAAACATGTTTCATGTCTACTGTGTAATTTTATAGTTGCGGCATTGCCACAGAATGCTGCTGCTTATTGAATTAATGTCTATGAAGTCATGCCAGTATCATTGCTTTACTTGATACTAGAAATTATTGCTGTATCCTAAAGGGTGTACACTGGGTTTTAAACATTTTTTTTATTATTATTTTTTATTATTATTCAGTTTTTAAACATCAAAAATGTTTTGTTTGGTTAAATAAACACACAAGCAAGAAAAATGTAGTGGAGAATTAATTAATTGATTGCATAATATCTTCCTTACCCAATATGGAATTCATATTACACAGAAGATAACAACTCCACACTCTAAAAATAGATATTTTGCAAAATTGTGCTTTTGAAATACATAATTGCCTGGATTTGGTCGTTTCTTGTAATTCTTTCTGACTCTCTTTATAGAAATACTGGCGTGAGGTCAAAATCTCATTAATTTATTTAAATGTAATTGAAACAGCTAAACTGGTCCATTGGATGGAGATTCAGTTACACTGTAATTTTATCATGTAACATGCCAACTTTTTAATCTTCATTTAATATCATTTTTCAGGTTGCCAGTGTACATCTAATGCTCATACCACAGAAGGTCCAGGGAATAATTTGTATTACATTAATTGTTTTTGTTAATAATTCCTTCACTTCCAATTGATGACTGCTAATTTTTAGATTTTCTGCTATCTGATGATTGAGTGGACTAATTACTTTTTAATCCATTGTACAAATTATGTGGTAAAGTACTATTTCTTTTTTGGAGGGCTTCTTGAGCAGATTTTTTAGGATAATGCTTGGCATTACAAATTTCATTTTCTACAGATAGCTGACATGAGTAATATTAAATTTTGTTTTCTGTGTTGTAGACACACCTTTCCTAGGTAAAGAATTACAGTTGTTACAGCAATGAAGTATAAATGGATAGCAAAAGTAGTCCTGTGGATGGGCAGGGAGCTAGCAATAATTAAATCTTTCTATTAAGCATAAAATATTTAAAAACTCAAAAAGTCAAAAGGCAACTGCCATGGTGTCATTTTTCTCAGGAGTTTCACAGCACTGTACTGGGTGTTTGACTTAACACAAGCAAGTGACTGGAAGTATCACTAGAGTTTGGCTTTTACAATGGGCAGTGCAGGGTTCTGTATCTATAATGGAGAAGGCAAGCATGTATCCAACATGGTAATTGATGGACTGGTAGTATCTGTACTCGTACATCCACAACTACTAAATAATCAGTAAATGCAGGTGAATTCTTTTGCACTGTATTGGGTTGTATGATGGACCTGATGTCAGAGCATGGTGTGGTGTGCTGGAGGCAATCCCACTGAAGTAGTAGTATTCAAACTGTGAGGGTAGATAGAAGTGAAATTAAGCAAGACAACCATGCTCTCCTCTGAATTGCAGAAGAAAATCAGCAAGGATGATTTGCTTAATTAAATTGGTAGATTGGGTTCATTTTAAATTTGATATTTATCTTGGAAGTAGACTGCTGATATCTAAACCCTATTGTGAATCAGTATTCCTTTTTCAAACTGAAAAGGCCTCTAAAGTTACTCATGTTGAACAAGATGCTCTTAGTAGCAATGAATAATAGCATTTGCATTTCTATAATGATATCAGAAGACTATCATAGTAACGCTATTTGTGAAAAGATTGTTAAACTCGTCTGAACAAAACCACAATTGGCTTAGTGTTTTAGAAACCTACAGGACTGCAGGGGGTAGAAGGAAGGAACTTTGGGATAGGATAAATGAGCAGTAGAGACATGCAAATATGTGATTCCTGCTGCAGTCAGCTTTTCACAAAAGTTGCAGAATATGGGTAATCAGAAACTTCATTAACAGCTACAGTGTCTGGATGCAAATTTCATGGACTAATGTAGCCCCTAGCTCTAACAGTAATTGTACCTTTGGATACTCCATCACTTTATAGCTGTGGTTCTAATTAAGCACTGTAATAGCGTTTGCCTGTGTCCAGAGCATAATGTGAAAATGGTGATAGAGGTGTACATCTAATGACATAAAAGTGCTTATTACAAAAAAATTTTTTAAAGGAATCATATTTTTCACTCTTATTAAGACAGGACTGAGTCCTGTGTAAATGTTACATTTTGTATGGCTATTTGTAGGACCTATTTACATATACTTCATTGGTCAAGTGTTATTTATTTGTCTGTTGAAAATAAATTTCTTCAATTTGATTTACAAGATCAGAAAATATGATGCTGTCCTTGTAGAAGAATTAAACAGGATATAAATAGTTACAATCTACCTAAATGAAAAATCACTTCATATCAATATATTTTTTTGTTTATTTACTATTTGTGCACACATACTACGTTAGTCAATTAAATATAACCTCGTGATATTGTTTTACTCCTTCTATAAAATTGGTAAGCTGTCATAAAGCTGAGATGCTTTCATCTTCAAGTGTGAAGGTTGTTGGGTTTTTCCAAAGCTCTATATATTTCTGGTTTTAACAACATGTAAAGAAATCCCACAACTCTGTTTTTCTCCTAACCTCAGAAGAAAGAAAAACTCCCTCCCAGCAAAATGCCAGATAATGTCTTGGTGTTTATAAGGGGCAGAAATGTGGGAGAAGACAGTTGCATCTCTTTGGGGAAAAAATTTAGAAAAGGAAATTCTAATTCTCTCATCTCCTCTTAATCATTAATTTCTTTGAATGTGATAACAATATACTAAGAAATTTCAAATTTTATTCTCGTTATATTAGGAGGAGCAAGACATTAAAGGTAGGGTTCTTGCAATGGGAGAAGAATATGTGGCTTTTCTAAATGGCAAAGCAAGATACTGTGACTTCAGTCATAAAAACTTTGCACCCTCAAGAATAATTAATTTGAGAAGTTGGGGCTGGGGGATTGGCCTTAGAGAGATTTGTAAAGCTTCAGAGGAGCAGGTATATGTTACAAGGTACATTTTTTACCCACTATAGAACTGGTTCTGTCCCATTAATAAGGATGTTTAGAAGTGCTGCGGATGGTGGAAGAAGGCCATATAGAAGCCCAAAGACAGAAAGACACAGCCTCTGAAGGCACATTCCACAGCCTTTGGTCTTCCTTCCTCTGCTCTTTGTTCTTTCAGCCTTTAAGACTTTTTCTTTAAAATGTGCTGAGGAAAACAGAGCTGTGTAATCTGTCAACTTTACACCAAATATTAAGTTCACATTTATGCTCTTCACATATATTTTTCATAAATAGAATGCTTTTATATTGAAATGTCTATGGGATCCTCTTGTTCTTTAAAAAGAACAGTGTATGAGTTTCTGCATACCCTTTAATGCTAGAATTTGCTCTTAAGTATCTTAAAACTTAATTTCAAACCAGATGCCTTTTTTCACCATCTACGTAAAACATCAAAAATTCATTTCTTCCTTTAAGACATTAGAAAACAGGTGAATCATCTGAGGTCATAATTTTGCTTTCCAACAGATAAGGTGGCAAAAGACCAACAGGAAAAAAATAGATTTCAGCAAAGGAAAGCAATGCCAGGCCTCCTGGGTGCCCCCACTAATTGAATTAGTGTGCTTCCCTTCTTTCTTTTTCTCTTGCCAGCTGATCCCATCATGCCAACTCTGCAGGGAGTTCTCTCTGGAAAAACGAGTCTACCTACATTACAGCAAGATGAAAGTAACCTCAGAAAAGTTAAAACCAGTAATAAACATTTATGTTAACTTTCTTACAAAGAGTAAGAGCAGTACTTGTCTTGTGGAGGGGTTGTTTACATCAAAACAATTTGTGGCTGCAGTGCATTGTGCCATCCTTACATTTTCTTGAATGTTGTCAGTGTCAATAGTGTTTAGTGTGAAACCTATACCTTTGTAAGAGTTGTTCCACTGAAGTTTCCTTTTTTGTCTTGGAGTGGGACTATAATTTGATTTTGAGAATTGGATAGAATAAGAATTTGGGACAAATTCTGAACCTCATTCTTCAGCACATAACCATTTATTAATGAGACAATCAATACATAATGCCCACAAAGTGTTTTGGAGCTCTTTCCTCGAGTGTCTATGAGGTAGGATTTTAAAAACCTGGATCTTGTGGGAATAAACACACTAGTTTCCACTTATTCTTCAGCACATAACCATTTATTAATGAGACAATCAATACATAATGCCCACAAAGTGTTTGGGAGCTCTTTCCTCAAGTGTCTATGAGGTAGGATTTTAAAAACCTGGATCTTGTGGGAATAAACACACTAGTTTCCACTTATAAAAGAGCAGTTGAAAGATGTCTGTAAAAATTATCCTGTGGACAGCACAGAGCAGAAGAAGGAAGAAAATATTTAAAATTATCTTCTCCTTATGATATAATGATGGCAAACTGAATCTGTTTAAATTCTGACAGATTTGAGTGCTCAGAGACACCATTTAATAAATTATGCACTTAATTCACTTAACACTGACAGTGATGCAGGAAGAAAAAATCATTGCTTCTGGTTTGATTCAGACAGTTTGCATCTTAAAATGTATTTGATATTCACCCTAAAAAATCTAAAGTAGTCCTCTCCAGTACTTGGCACAAGTTAAATTTCAGCTCTCCCTAGAGATATCAGGAACAGGCTCAGTCCTGTGAAGAAGTTTCTGTGCAAGCAGAGACATAGCATTTTGCATATACCATTCTTTATTATTTGATACAAATCTTTTGACAGTGGTATTTCTGAGTGTTATTTGTAGCTAAGTGTACTGAGTGTGAGCTTCACAGTGAATACATCAAGTGGGTTGTTTCTACCAACTTCAGGACTGTAAAAATAGCAAGAAAATATCAAGAGGATGGAAAAATATTCATTGTAATTTTTCAGATTAAGATTCTTAGAAAATTCTATTAAATTCTTTGAACTCCTAGTAAAATCACATTATTTGAGCATAGTTTATGGCTTTCAGTCATTTTAATAAAAAAATGTGGGAAAGGAACAGAGATTTAAGTTGTACATGATAGATTTGCTGAAGTCTGCTACTCTTTTGGGAAAGGATATGGAGGTTGTCTGGTGTTGATCCCAGGAGTGCTTAGGAGCAAACATAGGTAATAGGATATTAATTTATTCTTAATTTTCTCATGGTTGATGTCTTGTATGCATATGTACCTTTACTGGACAAGAAAATTTAGGAAGGAGTTATAGGGATTTTAGCCTCCCACTTCTACCTCTGAGCTAAACATTATCAGCCCATTTATTCCCAAGCAGCCTTCTCTAAATTCCTCAGTCCCAAATGTCATACGCAGCCTGTCTCCTCAGCTGCACTATAACTGTATCAAGGCAAAGGGGTTGCAACTTCCTCATGTGAAGGGGAGAATTTTGTGCTTGACATTTACATTACTGAATGGCACAGATCAGCATCCACAGATATATCTTTTACTGAATGTGCTGTGCATATGGACACTTGTCATCCTTGTATTTTAATACAATAAAATCATTAAGAAATCACATCCTTACTCAGTGGTATGAAATAACCTACATAACTATCAATCACTCAATCACATTTTGTTTCTTTTTTTTTTTTTACTCTCAAGTAAAAATCAAAAGTTATAATTCAGATAGACCAAGGGAGGCTTAAGGTTAAATTGATTCTGGATAGTAGCTGAGGAACATTAAAGCCCTGGCTTTTCTTCAGGAGGGGAAAAATATTTGCTTGCAGAATTCTGTTCCTTAGCAGGAGCCTGGCTTTTTTGAAACACGGAGGACATTTACCAAACTGAACAGAAAGATAGTGCTTGGGATGATTATATTGTAGAAAACTTAAAGTCTAAGCTAACATTTCTGCAGTCATCTGCCTTAGGAGTTGCTAAGCAGTCTCTGCTCAAAACTGGACAGCTGGTGATTTGTGGGCTTGCTGAGGGATTGATAGAACAGTATCTCCTTAGGGTTTTTGTTGTTGTTGTTGTTTTTTTTTTTTTTTTGGACCTTTGGGGTTTGCTTTCCTTCACTCCTCTGCCATCTAGTTCCCTCCACATAAAATTGAGTAGGCAAAGTTTGTAGACTGAAGGACTCTGGTACAAATGAGGATACATAGTGTACTCTAAGTATAGTAGATAGAACATGGAAATAGGGATCATGTGCATATCAGTGTGTTTGATGTGAGTGGTTATCTGACGCATCTGGAAATCTAATTGTAATTAATCAGTTATGGTTGTAGTGATTGCCAAGAGTGGAATCTCAGTTCCACTGGAGTTTGTGTCAGAAAAAGCATCAATTTAAATAACACTATAATTTTGGCTGTAATATGTTGGCACTCTCTTGCTTTCCTGACCTCTTCAAATTCCTAATCTCCAGGTTGTTAAGAATCTGTTGGAAGAAAATCAGGTTTTCACGGTTTACTCCAGAACATAAGACTGGACTAGTCAGACACCACCATAGAGGAGTCAACTCAAGTCATTGCATCAGAATTTGATCCTCAAGGCATTCATTCCAGAGTCAAATGCAACTTCCTTCACTGAGCCTTGGCAACCAAGTAGGAGAGGTTGTTAGGAAATTTGGACTCTGTGTTTGGGATCAGGGAATTTATAGGCCTTACAACAGACTTCTCCAATTATCTCAAGTTTTCTTATGTCTTTCCAGATGTCTGGATAAATGGGATTATATGCTGAATTGTTTTATTTAATTGTGAACTAGTGCTTGTTTAGCTGAGCTTTAGTGCTTGGAAAGTCTTTAGTTTTAGTTTTTATTTTTTGATGTCTCTACCAATGCAGTGTATCTCTAGCCAGAACTTAGAGAAATCATACAGTTGCTCTGCCTATAAGTAATACAAACATTGTTTTTTGATTAAATGAATGTCTAAAAGAATTTTCTGTTTGGATTTATTTCTAATCTCCTATTCACTTTGGATGTGCTTTGATCTTGACTGTTTCCAAGGGAGTATCTGCTGAGATGTTGGAAATTAGAAAAATCTTTCTTATAATAAGGAAGTGGGAGTAACAATTGTAATGTGCTATCAAAATCCTTTTCAAACAAAGCCCTTCCTTTGTCATTTTAGTAATTAACTGATCAAAACCAAAGAACCTGTGCTCCATTGTTCAGCAGTTTTTTGACATAGAACAAAATCCAAATCAATACAGAGTAGCAAAATCAAAAACAGCACACGCCAGTCTTTTTCCAAACTATCATGTGTTTACTGCTGTTATATTAGCAGCAATTCTTGCTTTGAGATGACATGTTATACTCTTTCCTCACTTCTTGCTACATTTCCAAGATAACAGAAGGAAGAGCATCCAGGAATTTGGGAGAAAAAGAGAAGAAATGAGTTTATATTAAGAATGTTAGCAAGCCTGTTTGCTTTGTAGTACAGAGGTTCATGTGTGAGATATGATGGATGCCCATTGGTATTATGACAGCTCTGAAATATGTGCAGTATTTCAGTATTTGGATCCTCGTCTTTTTACAATATATTTCACTTTGGCAAGTTACAAAAAAAAAAAAAAAGAGAAAGTGGTAGCAGCCATATTTTTAAATGGAAAGTATAGAACTGGGAAGGCTGTGTTATGTTGGTAAGAACTTAACCTTTCCCTGTCTCTCTCTCTTTTTCCTTTTTTTCTTTTCTGTCTTTTTTTCTTTTTATTTTTAATCCTGATGTCACTATCCAGCAAGATATCCCTATCTCTTTCTGCTTGGGTCAGAGCAGTTTAGTAAAAGCTTTCCACAGATCTTATGGAAATTTCATCATATCTTTTCTCCTTTCCACCTAACTGGGAAAGTTGGAATCCTAGTGTTATTTCTTGTCTGAAGTTAGACACTGCAGTGATAGACAGTCCTTGTGCTGCCTAGTGAACCAGTCCTGCTAATAACTTCTCACTTGGCTACAAACATAAATGTCATCTACCATCTGGTGCTTAACAATATATAACAACTACCCTTGCCTGTGCTGAGAGGTAATTAGCCTGCCTTCTATAGCTTTTCCACATTAACAATAATAATAAACATTCAGCCACTAGACTGGTACAATGAAAAAGTATGGGGTTTAAAGAGCTCTAAAAAGTCATCTAGTATAGCTGTGCTTTCTGTTTTTGAATAGAAATAAAAATGCTGGCACCCAAGAGGTATTAAAAGTAAAGAAATTTCAGATAATAAAAATCAAAGCTAAATCTACTAAAAGAAACCTCACAAGCTACTGAACAGTTAGCATTAGGAACTGACACCCTTCTTCCAATTAATGGTATATCTTACCAAATGGAATAAACTGAATATAACCAATTAGCCGGAAAGTATCTATTTCTTACAAGACACAGAATATCACAATTACTATGAAGGTAAAATATAAGATATTATCAAGAAAATAAATTATAGATCTTATTAATAAATAATGGGTCTTAAGAATTGCTGTAATAAAATAGAGCTGCAGCTAAAATCTAAGTTCATACCTTTTTATTTTTAAGTTTATTTTCTCTAAGACCTGAGCCTGTACTTAGGAATATGTAAGCCAGCATTCTTTTTGAGATCTCTGCCATGTATCACTATTTGAATTTGGTTGCTTTATATTTTTCAGGCAGAAATTGGCCTAATGGGGGTTGAATATGGAAAAGAGCAGCTCTGAGAGTTTGATCTGTCGCATTCAAGTTTTGTAGTTTTTGTAGCTATAGGACGAATATCAATACTTCATTTCTTTCAAAATTGGTACATGCAATCTTTATTAGGTGGAACTTAATTATAATTTTTAAATTACTGCATATCCTGCCTTTAAACATAATTTGATTTACTGAAGACTGAATTAAATTCTGCTTCAAAAAATGACAGAACTCTTCATATTAAAAATATTTTGTTTTCTATTAGTGGCATGGGGGAAGACTTTTGACTTCAGTAAATTTCATTTCAACTTCTTACATCTTGTGCATTACTTCTGGACCCTATGAAAGGAACACTTTATACAGTGAATTCTGGATTGAGGTACATTTTACCTAAATGTAGCTTTTATACATATGGATAATTCAATTTTGTAATTTGTACGTGCAGTGTCAGCATGTTTTGAAAACAAATGTAACATTTATAAAATATATCCTAAATGTATATGTTAATTACATTATTTTATTGCCTATTTTAATTGTATAAAACTGTGTTCTCAATTTCATATGATGACTTTTTAAAATTTATGCCATATATTCTTGGAACAAAAATATATTTGACTAGGATATTTTTATAGCAGCCTTCTTCAAGCAGAAGAGGAACTGATTCCCACTTAGAAATGCTTATTCCATCTCTGTGCTGACAGCTGGTCTTCTTCCCTGCCTTAAGGCCAGAATTAATTTTTGCTTTACTACACTGACACTGGACAGACCTAGGGAAACCCAGAGTCTGTTCTGGTTTTGCATTTGTTATGTAGACCCTGTAGTCAGATGTAGATTACTCCCCATGCTCATCCTTTTAGGCAGAAACCTATGTGAACAGAAGAACAGATGTCCTCTTTCTCAAATGACTGAAGAGTTTTGTCTGTAGTGAAGGAGGACATAATATCAGCTGAAATTAAAGGTATTCAAACAGGAACCCATGAGGAACTTGAGATGAGACATCTTTCAAGAAGTGTTTTGAATGATTTTAAACTCCAGTATTATTTTTTGAAGAAGACTAATTCTTAGAAAATGGATAGTATAGAAAAAGATAAAGCTTTGGGATGTGTATAGACTAGTTATTCTGGTACAGATCCCTGGAAATCATTTAAGTGTCATAATTCAGTTTAGAAATACCATATGTCATGTGATGTGAACCCACCATGTCAATGTGAACCCACCTCAGTTGTATGAATTATGTGTTTATAAACAAGACATCCTGGTATCCATGTCAAACATCTAATTGATACATTTGTTGGAGTTCATACAGCATACTCAAATTCTCTAAATTATCTGCTTTATCAGCAGTATTTTGATTCAAGAAAACTTGTTTTATTTATCATCTCATATTAGGCAGATTTAAAAATGAAATTGTTAAATTGTTCATTAAAGGGGTAACTTCAGGATTACCTGAGGGGAACAAAAAATATCTACCTAGGAATCAAGGCAACTTTTTCATATTTAGTCGAAGTTTGAGTAATTAAGGTTTGTCCATAATCTTGTATTGGTAAAATGCAGGTCAAATAAATACTGGGAGAGCATGCAGGTGAAATATATATTGGTTATATTGTAATTTATGAGAAAGGCAAGGCACAGCTAGTAGAATGATCCTCTAATCTATCTCCTAATGAAAGTAGAGCAATTCAACAGAAGGAAATTTAGCACTCCAAAATTACATTCTTTCAGGTTCCAGTCTTCTCTTATGATGGCACACTTTTTTTTTTCTGAAAATTGCTCTCTCTATAAACTGCTAATGAATCATCACAGAAAATTGCCTCAAAAATAAGTTTCAATACCCTAATATGACAAAGGAAAAAACCCTGAATTGGTCTTTAAATGTGTAGGAATGGGACCAAAAAAAAAGAAAGCAGAAAGTGATATTATATTGGTGTATATATATACAAAGGCCACTATTAAAATATAATGTATATCTCAGGCCAATTTATTGCCAAAACAATGTGAAGAGAACCATGCAACTTTTATACATTAGTTAAAACAATTATCCAAGATAAGAAAAAGAAGTCCCCTGTAACAAGAGTTGAAGAGTTCAGTTTAGTCCAGCATGATCTTTAGAGATAGGAACAGTGTCAATAGACGAGATAGATGAAAATTACAGGTTTTACCAGCCTTAGTGACAAAGTGTGACAATGTGCGTGATTGAAAATTGTCCAAAATTACCATTTTACTTATATACACATTCTACCTGTCAGGATAATTAACGAAACTGAATTAATAAAGGTAAGGAAAATAGAAAGCATAACACTATTGTGAAAATGAAGTAGGTTTCAAAAAGAGAAATTTTAATCCTTTTCTTGGTGTGATTTTTAGTTTGGGGCATTGGGGGAGAGTTCTGGGTGGTTTTTTGTTTGTTTGTATTTTGTATTTTTCCTTTTTTTCCCCCCTTAAAATACTTATCAGCTTTGTTGTAAACTCACAGGTCTGTAGTTTACAGCAGAGAAGGAGATCTAATAATTCCTGCTGGATTGTGATAATACAGATCTAGAGCAGTCATAGCATACTCAGAGTCTGCATATCTATGTGTACTTCTCTGTTTGCTCTAGTCATCATTTGTTTATTTTTTCCTACTGTCTTTAATTTTTTCCTTTACTGTCTTGAGCCCATGGGTTGCAGCTTTTGTGCTTTATAGTCACTACATCAGCATCGCTAAAACACAGAATACTGATGACTTCTGTACTCTTGGAAATATTGTGTTATTTTTAATTTTCTATGCTTTCTCCACACTAAGGGCTTTTTGCTTGGTAAAGTATTTTAACCATCTGCTAGAAGATAGGGTAGCTTTCCTTAAGAACCAGTGCTCTCTTTCAAGTTTCCTTTCAGGGTGTGTGAACTTCACAACATGTGAATTGTTCAAGAACCAGATGAGAGGGACTGTTTGCAGTTGAATATTTTGTGAATGAGCAATCCCTTTTCAATCTTCTGTCCTAAATCTTGTTTATTGTTTGTATAGTATCTTTGTTCTATCGTCATGTAGAAGATATAGAACTATATTTAAGATATCTGAAATTTTAAAAATTGAATACATAAATCATGAAAAGGGTCATGGATTATATTTAAATATTGAAAGGTAATTGACAGCTTCAATTGTCTGTAGCAATCCTGAGAAGAAAGACTGGGAAATTTCTGCAACTTGAAACTTTAAGAACACATCTCTTTCTCAGAAATTTTCATCAGAGTTTCTTAACATCAGCTCAGGAGGACAGAATACGGGAAATAAGATTACAGTTAGGGTTTTACCTCTAACACTTGGGTTCAAACTTTTGCTTGACTTACTCAGACTTAAAATGAAGAGCCTTGTTTGTTTGTGCCCTTCTTGCCCCAGTGCAGTAACTAGTGCACTAGTTGATAGATTCTCCCTGTAAAATAACTAAAAAAAACCAGAGGTGTACAAGCATAGTGAAAAACTCAAGACTTTAGGAACGACAGGAAGTAGTAGCAGTTACCAATTTCTAGTGGACTACTTTCTAAAGATTTTGCCTCGTACTTTGGAGAGGGAGATAATATCAGAACAAGGAGGGGAATCAGGCACAGACTACACACCACAGAGGCTGGAACTGTCCAAGATGAGGATAGCCTTTTATGTGCTAATGGCTGAAATTTGATAAATTGATATAACATGAAAACTGATTAGACTGGTTATGCTTCGTGACAAACAGAAATAACTGTAGATCAAATCAACATAATCCCAGAATCCTAGGAGAGCTGAAGCTTGCTGAGATCTCTGAAGGTCACCCAATCCAAAACCCATGCTCAGGCAGGAACACCTAGATCCCGTTCTCCAAGACCATGTCCAGACAACTTTTGTGTATTCACAGGGATGGATACTTCACCATCTCTCTGGCAAAACTTTGCCACTGTTTGGTCATTCTCACTGTGAGAGCTTGTCCTGGAGGAGATGGGCTGGAGACTGGCCCCACAGCCACACCACAGCCTACCAACAACAAGCCTCAAGAAATAAGAATAATACCACTAATGGCATCCAGGCAGCTTATGGTGAGGACCAAATGATTCGCAAAGGACTCTGGGACCAACTGGAAATGGCCATGCAGATCAACAGCCTATGACTGGCCAGAAGTCTTCTAGAACACTCTATGGTGGGGGGGGGGAAAGTGTGTGTGTGTGTGTGTGTGTGTGTGTGTGTGTGTGTGTGTGTGTGGGCCCCACTTAAGGGTCTTATGAAGCAGTCTCTTTATGTGTTGTTTTGCATTCTTGTTTGTGCCCTTTTTATTTTTTTTAATAAATATCTTCAGTTTTGGCACTTCAGTTGTACCTCTCCCTTCCTTGTTGCTGTGCCACGTGACCACACGATAATCCATCTTCTGAGACCAGAGGATTTCCCTGTGAGCCCTGCAGACCCTTCGGGGTGCTGTTGCCAGCCTGTCTCCGGCCACTCTTCTGTTAGCCAGGTCAGAGAGATCACCGGCGATTGGATGCATGCCACAACGCTCACAGCTGACAAACTGTTTCCTGATGTTCAGAGGGAACCTCCTGCATTTCAGTTTGTGACCACTGTCTCAGGTCCTGCCACCACTGAGATCCCTCCCCCTTGCACCCTCCCTTCAAAAATGTGTATGTTTATTGGTGAGACAACCTTGGGCTCCAGTGCATTGGAAGCATAGAAAATGGGATCTATTGCAAAAGTGCATCGTCTTAATGATCCCTGTATCATTTTGCTTTTTCATCAGCTCCTATTGTGTCTAACTAGTTGTAAATCAACGCATTTTCATGAAGAAGCTTCTTCTAAATTACTTTTCCTTACCTGCTTTCCCCCTCCCCCCCCCCCTTAGGTTTCTTTTTAAAAAAGAAGATATGTATTTTCATCAAAGAATTTAAAGATATATTTAAATCCCATTTTTATCAAGGAATGAACTTTCGTATTATATACAGAGATAAGAGATAATAAATATCCCAAACATCTGATTTACATAATTTTATCTGAAGAACATGGTACACCACAGTATCAAAAGTCAAACTTTTTAATCATTCAATTTAAATTAGAATGGCTTGTTATATTGTAAACTTTTTATCCTTCTTCTTGTATCTCTGTAAACTGGGCAACAGATAGTCAAGTTTGAGGGATCAGTCAGGCTCAGAAAAAATGGATGCAGTTAAAAATATATGAGGCACCTGAGATCTTTGTTTCTCTAAGTTTTTTTAGAGAATGTTTCATATGGGATGACCTCATCTGTTTTTGTCTCTTCAGATTATCCCAAACAAAATTCCTGTCCTTCTTGTGTAACAAATAAATTCCATTCTTTCCTCATCAGTCAATTACTTCTCTTGAGAATTTTTATTTAACGTGTTTTGAATTCATGGAAATTTTTCTATGCCTTTCTGATAGGACATTTCCCAAAGACCAGTCATCCCAAGCTAATTTCAGAAGCATTTATGTTGGTGTTAGCCTGCACTTATGCCAAAAAGATCACTCATTCTTGCTGTTTTGTCACTCATTATCTTGCAAGCATTTGTGTGATGTACTATTTTGTGTAGAAATGCACAAGTAAATTTAGGTTTGTATTTATATCAGAGAAGATGCAACTGAAGCTGCTTTCATTTGAAGCTCAATGTAATGAAAGCAGTAGCTCACTTTATGGTCCCCATCAGTTCTCAAGAAAGCTCTGTACAGACCACAAAGAACTTGCTGTACTTTGGCAATAGAATGGGCAATTCACAGTCTCCTCCTCTCAGTATAGCCAACTTTAAAGAATCTTGGTATTCAGCAACAATTGTTTGAAGCAACAATTACAAAGAGGGAAAAAGAGATGGTACCTTTTTCTTTTAATTTTTTAAACCCATTCCTTTGAAAAGAAAGAGCATAGGTAAGGAGCCCAAAATATTAATTTTATTCCAACACAGCTTTTATAGCTAAAAGAGTCTTGTTAGTCTTGAAGGAATAACATAATGCTGTAGCAACCTTACTCATCCAAAAAAAAAAAAAAAGTGCCAGTAAAACAAATGCATGTAAGAAATTACGTGAATTTCAAAATATGAGATCAAATGAAAGAAATATCCTCAGGACAAAACAAAACAAAACAAAACAAAACAAACAAAAAAAACCCCACCAAACCAGTAAATATTTGCAAGTTTGCATTTCCTATACTGAAAACAGGGGGAAAATGTAGAGGAGAGAATGAAAAATAGCAATTTAGAAGAAATTTTACATTTATACTAAAAATAGGAAAAGAGGATATAGTATGAATAAAAATAATATCTGAAAGCTTTGAACCTAACTTTATTTAGCACCTATTAAAACATTAATACTGAAAGATAAAGATGAAATTCTAATTCTAAGAGCATAGGAGTTCGCTGAAAATCTGCAAGAGCTGGTGGCAGACAAAAAGGCTGAAAAATAAGATTTCAGTATTCTTGTCAAAAAGTAGCCTGTATAAGAAAGGAATGCTAGGGAATTGAATGGGACAAAAGAAATAAAAATATATATCTGTTTCAACCCTAGAAATAAGATAGAAATAATGGAAAAAACCCAAGTATTTTATATTGCATTATATTCTTTGACAGATATATAGAGAAGTTACCTTAAATCATTTCAGTGAGTCACTTTTGTGAGTGCATCTCAGTATCTTAATTTCATCATGGTGTGGTCCCCAAGTACCTTTCTCTTGATTTGGCAATCAGATGTATACACATGTATCCTTTACAGCCACATTGTCTGAAAGTTGTTTACTCCTAGAACATGCAGAACACTGTAATACTTCTCACATACAGAAAATAAATCTCCACAGTAGGACTATTTTACCTCCAATTTGTATTCTGAAGATATGTGTTATTTTGTCTGTCTTTAATCTGTTGGCATATTTCCATCTTTCTATATAGATTCAAATTCTAGATGGACCCCAGCTATAATGTAAATTTTTAAATGGCATGTGGAAACAACAGTGAAATTTGTTAACAGTAGCAGGATTTAATTCCCAATTCCCATTCCATTAATCTCTGTATTTTTAAGAGGTCCCACGAATGAGTTCTTCCTGTAATTAATCATGTTGACACAGTTCAAAGTAGATGATTTATATCTTATCTGAGAAGTAAAGAGTTGGCAAACTCTCACTTATTTTAGATTCAGTGAAGTTAATAGTGAATTGAATGTGCTATGGTGTTCTCAGTGTAATACCATACTGGACTTGATCTTGAGTTTGTAAAATATTTAGCACAAATTATTTTAGTGTATATCTACTGTTCACTGCAAAATGATCTCCAGTTTGTTGCTGGAGATTTTTTTTTTAGCATTGTAGGAAATACATAGATTCCAACAAAAACTTTTTTTGTCACAAGTGATTCCTGCTAACTATGACATTATTTTAACTAATTAAGAAATAGTGGTATGTATCTGAAAGTTGCAGTTTGTGATAACATTTGTAAAATTTAAAGTATATAAGTGTTCTAAAAGTGTACTATTGCAAGCAGTTCAGCAGAAACCTTTTAGAGATCCTGCAAGCACATGGAAAGTCACTGCAATCATGGAAGCTGCTCATGCAAATAATTAGGCCATCCATATGAATGTTTTAGAATCCAGGGGCTAATCTAGTATAATGATGACAAAAACTAAAACTGTATAAAGCACTAGTGTCTCTTTTGTGGTGTATGATAGCACTGAAATTAGCAGAATTTAAAGAAACAAATTTTAGAAATTCACAAAGTGGTACAAATAATGACCACATGTTCCATTGAAAAATTTGATATTGAAGGTCTCGTTTGCTATCAAGCAATGGAATACAGGAGATACCAAAGATATTGCAAAAAGGGATTTCCTCAAACCTTCTGTGTTGATAAAGATATTTAGCATCCCAAGAAAGCCTAGATCCTGTGCCCAACCAGTCTGTCATCATCCAGTAATGGGGACCCTTCACTGGACAGTC
Source organism: Chloebia gouldiae (assembly GCA_003676055.1). Taxonomy (NCBI): domain Eukaryota; kingdom Metazoa; phylum Chordata; class Aves; order Passeriformes; family Passeridae; genus Chloebia; species Chloebia gouldiae. The sequence goes on from QUSF01000106.1 coordinate 943,656, forward strand.
TTCTGGATCAGAGAGTGATTGACATGATCAGGGTCACAAGCCAACAGAGAGACCCCCTCCTGGGTTTCCACATCTTTATTTGAGTATGTTACCTGCTGATAGTGACTGCCAGCACCCATGAAGGACTCACACTAACAGTTTACAGAACATTCTTTATTAATAAGATTATGACAGGTTAAGATAGTCAGTGATAGTATTTTACTGAAAAAATGTGTTCAAAGCAATATACCGAGAAGCTCTAATCCCTAACACAAGCTGCCTTGAGATAATCATTCAGCACATATAAGAGTACAGTTTTCACCCAATAGGAGTCCCTATGGGGAAGAAGACAGGTTCAGCCCATCAACTGGTTCCAAAAATTACAATAGAGTCTTCCCTAAATCTGTCTCATTCTTAACTTACTTTTATACTTGTTTTTTATGTCTCAGTCAAGCTGGAATAAGTCCAGTAGTACATACATTTGTTACTGATTGGTGTAAAATTCTAAGATGTAGTCAATAAAATATAGAATTCTTCTCTATGAAGGGTGGTGGTAACCTTGGAGATAGGTAGCTTTGGGATAGAGGTGTGCATCAGCATAACATCTGTGATCTCACCATGATTGCTGGTTCAACAGCAAGACATCTTTTTTCTCCCTTGATTAACACCTCATATGGGGATTATCAGCTACAAGGTGCCACCAAGATCCTTCCCTTGCAAGGGTTTTAACAAAGCCTGGCTGCAGTGTATCCACTCTACTCCACCCTCCATTTCAATTCCTTTAGCATGTCACGTGGGAGGAAATCAGGCATGATCAGTGTGTCCCATCCAAGGATGCAACTGCATTTCACCCTAAAATTTCTGCACTGTTATTACTCCTGTTAGACTGTGAATATAACTTCTCAGTTTTCTCTGAATCCCGGAGCCATTTTCCCACATTCTGATACCCTGAGAAAATAAATGGTGGAAAAGGGCAAAAAAAGGAGAGGGTCATAATGAAGCTAAAGATACTATAGAAATGAGGATTTCACAGTTGGAGGCTTTACAGTCTCTTTTGACTGCTTCTTAAATCAGAGGAAAGAAATAAACTGATTTCAGAATTTGTCGGAAGACAATAGGAAAAAGCAAAAGTACATTGGTGATGATTGTGCATCTTTCATCTGGAAGCTATGAAACATAGGAAAAGTGTCTTAAATTTTGAGGATGTCATCATTGACACTGACTAAACATTATTATACTGGCAGTTATATCCAATTTATGAGGCAAGCCAGGAGTGTAATCTCTGTAATCATTTCAGTTTTTTTCTTTAAAAGATTGTGAATGAAGAGCATTTTGTTTGTTTTGTCTCTAGAGCCTTTCACTCAAAACATCAGTTCAACATACTAGTCTTCAAGAAATGTGATAGCTGAAAAGACAGACCATTGCTTACTGATACCTGCAATGTTATAAAGACAGTTTATCTACTTTAAGGTACAACAGAAATGTCTTCAGGAAATGTTTTGGGTTTACCTGAGAACTGCATGGGAGGAAACTTCCGTGTGCACAAAAATGGTGGTATCTCTGAGGCACTAATAAGATTTGAATCTCTAAAAATAACCAGTCATGACTGGTTCCTGGTATTTCTTTGACATTATGAAATGTATTTATTTTACAAGTCAATTAACATTTTTAGTCACAGCAGATTGATATGAGTAATCAATTTAACAGTCCTAAATTTTGTCATATTATGCATCAATAAACTTGCCTTCTTGCTCATTCTTTTCATAGATAAGTCTATTCGATTTTTTTTCTTTGAAAACTCAGATCACATCAGCAATGAAGATATGGGATCCTATTTTGATAAACCATATAACACAGAAGACATTCAAAACCAGAACCAATTTCAGTATACAGATGATTGACTTTCTTTCCATTGCAAAATACAATTAAGTTTTGTCTTAGGTATAGTTAAGAAGAAAACCTGGTTTTCAGGAATTACTGTGAATTTTTGTTGAAAAACAATTTTTAAAACTATTCAGCTGGGATTTTTATTTGCAGATTTTCCTGTCTATGTGTGATTATTATACAGTTATTACTTTGCTTTAGTTGCATTTGTTTTAAATGCTTAAATGGCAGCTTTATAAATGTAATAGTTCTCTTGCCTGTATCAGGCACAAGTGTTTGGTTTTATCTAGAAAGTTTTTGCATTACATATCATTGGTTTTGTTTGGGGGAATGGTATAGTGAAAGAAATGAGACTTTTTTTTTAAAAAAAAAATCCCTTTCCTAGATCTTGTCAAAGTTCTACCAAGGCTTTTTAAGTTGACTGTTTACTTTTTTAATTCATTCATTTATATGAATGCTTCTCCCTGCTATCAGCAGTATAAAAGCTATCTTATCTATCAGTTCTGGAGCTGGCTTTTGCTGGTCTGAAAGCCAGATGGTTTTGCTTTCTGATGTGTTCTCCTTTCCAGAGCCATCCCCAGTGCTTGCTCATCCTTTAAAGATGCTAAGGTCAGAGTGTTTCCCTGTTCTGTTGTACTGCTGAACTCACTAAGTAAATCTAACTCAGCAGGAGGTCTCCCATTGTAAAAAATGAGAAGCAAATCCTACTCATGGGAAGTAGAAACGTGACCAGCTTAAAAAAAGAGTAAAAAAGGAAGAACATTTCTGTGTATCAATTACTGTCTTGCAAGTATAAGCCCTTGACATGGGCTATAGGTATTCAAGCATCTTTCCCTTGTGTGTCTACCCCTGGCTTGACTTGTGGTGGTTGGTGCAATGCATGCAGTGCCAGCAGTTTTTGTGATTGCTGCATGCCTTGCTGCCCTCAGGCGTGCAGTTCCCCCGGGATCACATCAGTGCAGATGGCTAGTGCACTTTGTACATCATCTGGCTTCCCCCTCCAGGCATGGGAAAGGTTTTGGACAACCTTAAAAGGCAGCTGCTCTCAAGGAGGGTTTCTGCTTGTGGATGTTTCTTCTTTCCCCTTTTAGTAATATAAGGACTTGAGAGAAGTTCTAGGTAGAAAAGTGTGAGTTGTCCCCTGCCTAGTTTTGAAATAGGCTTTTTGAACTTCGGTTTCCATAAAATTAACCTAGGTTTCTATAAAATTAACAAAAGCATGTTAATAATTATCATTAGATAAGAGTGTTTTATCTTACAACTTTGGTGATACTTATGAATCTTTTTACAGTAGATAGGCTTAAAAAAACACTACAGCAGAACCAGGAAATTAAAAATACATTATTAATTAAAAGGCATATTAAAGGACTTAGGTCTTGGACACAGAAATAAAACTTTAAATTTAATAATGTCTGTGTTGGAATTTAATAATGTCTGTTTATTAATACTGATATTGCATTGGGGCAAAAAAATGAGTCCTGGAGATTGATTTTTGCCTATTCATTTAGGTAATGGTGATGTACTGATTCCATTAAATGCCACTGATAAAAATATTTTTAGATGTCGTACAACACAGCATGTAAGGTCAAAATCAAATTAATATTAAATTAAATTAATATTACCTAGTATAAGCTTAAAACATCAGAACATGCAATAGTCCACATACTATAACTGTAAAAACACAGGCATTGTTATACGCATAAATTTATGCATAGTGTACACTGAGTTTTCATTTACAACAATAAAGCTCCACTTCTATTGAGTCATTCAGAAGAATTAGAAAGGATAAGTGATCTATAGCCCTATATTAAAAAGGATTAGAAGGAGAGACATAAATAAACTTAAAGCTTTGAAAAATGTGTTAAATATTTTTATCTTAAAAATTCTTGAAGGAACAACTGGTTAACTCTTCTTTATCAATTATAATTTTAAATAGTGTTATGGGTTTAGATCATGCTTTTCTGTTGCACTAAAAATTAATATTGTAAAACTACTAGTTTTCTTACAGCTCAATCTGTTGTTACAAAGTTTTTGTAACAAACTTTGCTAAGTTTGTTAGACTTACCTGTACGTAAGTCTACAACAACTGTCTACAAGTTGTTGTAGACTTAGGTACAGGTAAGTCTAACTCTTTTAGTAATACATGAAAATTTCTCAGGTTTTTTTTTTGTGTGTGGTTTTTTTTGTTTGTTTGTTTTTTGTTTTTGTTTTTTTTTTTTTCTCATAGCAGATCCTATAAATATAAGAATATGACTTGCTGGTTTTTAGCACAGCCAACTGAGAATAAAATTTCTTACCACGTTGAGAAAATTATACTGGCTGGTTCATTGGGTGACTGGCATACAAAGATATTTTAAGTGACTAACATGAAAAATGCTTTTCTATTGTCAGTGTAGGAAAGAAAAAAGGAAGTACTGGTCTGTTTTTAAAATATCTAGCTTAGCTTTGCAGTTTCAAAGAACTTTCCAATGCAGTTTCATCTGTCAACTTGCATACTATCCTATTGATCATGTTGTTGACAAAGGTGCTAAATAGTGTCTAGACCAATATTGGCTCTTGATACATGTGATTCTGAGAATCTTGCAGTCCAGACAGACTTTCACTACCTTATGTTATATGCAACCAATAAAATCCTTAGTATGACTGTGCGGATATTGGGAGACAATGTGTCAAAACCTTAATCAGGTTGAAGGAACGTGTTTGTCCTGTTGTCTACATCCACTTATTTCATCAGAGAGGACAAGCTTGTCAAGATTTTACCAAGATTTTCTCTTGGTAAATCCATGCTTGCCAGTCCAAGTCAGGCTGCTGTCCTGAAAAGCTTTTTGGGGATGACCTGCTCTGTAAATTATACAGGGTTGTGAGAAAGGTTGACCAGCCTTGTGGTTCTGTGGATCTTCCTTGTTACTGTTTTTGGAAGATGGACATGGTTTGCCATTTTTCAGTTACTGAAAAATTTCTCTATTTGTTTAATAGATAGCAATGTACACTTGCAGCTCCGACAGCCAACTGTATCCTGAACTGCACTGAAGGAAACATGACAAACAGGTTTAGGAAGGTGATTCTCCCCTTTTACTCTGCCCTTATGAGATCCTGCCTGGAATATTGAGTCGATCTCTGGGCACACCAGCAAAATAAGGACATGAGCCTGTTTCCATTCCCTACTTCTCAGAGGAGAGAAATGAAGATGATCAAAGGGCTGAATCACCTCCTCTGTAAAACAGGCTGAGAGAGTTGTGGTTGTTCAGCCAGGTGAAGAGGAGTCTTGGAGACACATTACTACAATCTTCCAGTATGTAAAGATGCCTACAAATTATTACAAGGGCATGTAGTACTAAGACAAGGGACAATGCCTTTAAGAGAAAAGAAGGTAGATTTAGATTGGATTTTTTTCTTCACTGGGAGGGCAATGAGACACTGGCATAAGTTCCACAGAGAAGTTGTGGATGCCCACTACTGGGAGTGAAAAAGTCCATCTTGGATGGTGCTTTGAGGAGCATGACCTAGCAAAAGGTGTGCCTGCCCATGGCCCGGGGGTTTAAACTAGAAGACTTTTAAAGGTCTCTTCCAACCCAAACCTTTCAGTTATTCGGTAGCAGGGAGTATCTCCCCAGTGATGACAGTCACTCCACGCAACACTGCTGGAAGTATCCTGTCCCATTTTGTATTTCTCCTGTTTACCTACACACCTATAAAATGACTGAAAGAATGAGGCATTTTATCAGTAGATGGATTTAAAACTCCTGAAAGCCAGTAAATTGAGTTACCAAATACACAAAAGAAGAATTACAAGAAATACAGAAATACAGAAAAGAAGAATTATGTTAGAAAAGAAGAATACCAGGAGAAGTGGCTGACAATTAATTTCTTCAGTTTCTTAAAGCAAAATTCAAACCTTCCTGGACTATATGCATCAATCAAACCTCAGTTGTTAGGCTCACAACCAGAGAAAGTGAGTGGAGTCTTTTGTCTTGTCTTGCATTTGACTACCTACTTAATGGCTCCTTCTTGGCTAAAATCTATAGAATTGCCATTGCAATAATTTCCTCAAGGGGAGCCACTCTCCAGGAGCTTTGGTATAATGGTAGAAAGAATCAGAAGAATCAAACAATGACAACAGCTTACCTAATGTTATACCAAAACAGAATTGGATGACTTTTACTTATTGAAAAACTTTTTTTTTTTCCATTTTGGAAGATACGGGATCAAACCCAAAGTATTTTAGCAAGCCTTTTTAAGGGAATAATACTTTATATGATGTGCCTTTCCTACACCTTTAGCAAACAGATGGGTAGTAATTGGTTATGAGTGCAGGTGGAGCACTAAAGAAAATGTTGTCATTTTTTTCTCCTGCTAGCCATTTATCTATTTAATTCTTTGACAGAACAGAGGAAATGTAACTAAATGTTCTAATTAAAATGAAAGTAAATTTATTAGTCAGGGAAACTCTGTGTTCTGTTTATGCTTGCAGAACAGAATAAACATATGCCTCTGCTTCATTGTCACCATCTAACACGAAGTTATTTCTTCTTGCTTATTTGGCCTATTAAACAGATCATACTAGTCATAAACTTGATTTTTTCTTAATTCTAACTAATTACACTGGGCATTAATAAGTAAATGGCAAAAGAAAAGCACATCCTGAGAAGCATTCCAGTAGATGGTTCTTCTATTAAATAAATGGCAGCCATGACATTACATACATGGAAGTATGTAGTTGGTTTGTGGAATTGCAGTACTTCTTTACATGAAATAAAGAGAGTAAGAATCAAATTGTTTTTTGACTCTTATTTTCATTTGTTCAGCTGTCTATTGCCTGGCTAGAGGAATGAAAGAGAGGAGCAGCAGGGAGGGGCTTTTACTTTGGTAATATCAGAGACTTAACCCCAATGGAATTTGTAAATCTTTAATAAAATCTTATGGTCTACCACTTCTGCTAAGCACACTGGAGGGGGATAGGCACACAAGGCTAGGCATGCAGAATAGGAACATTAACCTTTATGGGGGGGAATCCCGATCAGACACAGTACTGAAGGGCAGCATTATATGGCTTTTATTTTCTCATTTGACACTTCTAAATAAAAATATTGTTAATCTAAGCTTTCAGAGTTTGGAAGTGACCAAGAAGTTTATCTTTTGTTTCACTTCCACTGTTTCTTCTTCTTTCAGAAACATAGATTAATCTTTTTTCCTACTCTAATTAGAAATTAGGTTAATCCAGTTAAGAGAACAACTGGGATTAAACATTAACTGACTTTACAGCCCTGCACTAAACACTGTTGTCCCACAAACTGTATGTGATTCAACATCTAGGAACTCTACTACAAAGCTCAGCAAATTTCAAAACTCAACTTTGGTCCTATGTTAATATTCAATATAATTACAAAACATGGCTCCTAAAATATAGTGCAAATTTTTCCCCTTGTGAGAAAGAAGGCCAGCAGAAACCTCAGCTGCTTTAGAAAAGCATTACCAGCAGCTTAAGGGAAGTTATCCATTGCCTCAGTCCTGGTGAGACCATTTGGAGTGCTGAGTCCCCTTCTTAACTCCTCAGTACCCAACTCATGAGCATGTACTAGAGCAAGTGCAGCAAACAGTCATGTACCTCATTCATGGATAAGAATATCCACCATCAGGTGAAAGAGACCTGGTGCTGTTTGGACAGGAGACAAGAAGGCTCTGGGGAGGTCTTACCAAAATGTAAAAAGTACCTGATGAAGCAGGAGAGGTAAGGAAGAGGAAACCAGACTCCTCTCAGTGGTGCGCACTGACTGGGAGTGAACCTATTAGCATATATTGCTATATTTAAGTATGTTGTTGGTCATACACCTTTTGGAAGGAGCAAAATTATATCTGTACACATTTTCATACTGGAAGAAGTGCTAAAAACGAATGACTGGAAAAAGATACAACTATAGTACAGAGAGTACAGGATACAGTACAGAAGGACTGCTAAGTTTCAGTGAAAATTCTATATCAAAAATTACCCAATTTTTCCTTCACATACCTTCAGCATCATTCAGCATTATGGTTTCAATGGAAAGGATATTCCAACTTCAGCAGAAGTTGCATCATCATCTTGTAACATTTTACATTTCCCTTTTTTTTGATCTGCCTTTAGCATACTGTGTGCTGAGTCTAAGAGAAGCAATATCTTTATCTTGGTAAAAATAAACAATACATAATATGCCCCAGAAATAATGTCTTTTTAGATGATATTATGAAAATCTGACTTTATATTGTCCCAGGAGCCTTTGCTTGCTAGTATTTTCCTACTGCTAAGCAATAATTTATTAAAGCTCTAGTTACAGTGGGAAAGAAGGTTGTATCTTGCTGCCAGCTGTAAGAGCCGAACTCCACCGAATATAATGTTCATAGTTTGAAATAGGACATATTTGTATCTGATGTTTTATATAGAGTATCTGAATAACCATTCACAATTCAGAGAGAACCTTGACTTGTGAGGATTTAATACCAGCCTGTGTATGAAAAAAGGTTACTTTTGTCTATATTAATTTCAAAACCATCAAGATAATTTCATTGACATATTTAAACTTAGAAAAATGCCACCCATTACACATGAACATTATACAGTTACCAGAACATATCCCATTTTACACTGGACAGTGCATGATCTACAATTTCATAATTGTATTAGTTTCCCAGGAAAAACCCCAATTAAGCAAGTTTCTTGATTGAATGGCGTATATTATAAGCATTAGTGTGAAATTCCACAGGATGTGCAGAAAGATCTACTAATGTCTAAGTAAATGACTTCACTGCCTTCAGCTGAGTCTTTTTTCTTGTCTGTTTTCATGCAGAGACTGGGAGATTGACACACCATGCCCTTTATATTTTTTTTTCCATCTTTCCTGCATTCAGAAAGGACTTATTAGCTCAGAGTTTTATGGTAAGAGGTAGCAATGCCAAGCATTATGTTGTTTTCTCCAAGTCTTGTCAGTATATTTTGCTTGCTGTTTCATGGAATACTAAAGGCAAGTGACTATATTATCACAAGTTTTTGTGACTGGCAACTGTTATTGGCGTCATATATCTAGGAACATCTGTTGTTGTTTTATTAGAAAATACTCCAGTGATGCTTAGTGTAGAAGGAGCCAAGGCAGAATCAGCAGTGCCATTCCCTATGCAATTAGTATAGTGTAGAATTTGATAACCTGTATTAAAAATTTACTTTTTCTAATCAACTATTTAAATTTTCTAGAGAAAATGCATGCCTTACAGAATATTCAGAGATATCATATGCAAAATAAGTTGTCTTAATCCTATTTCCTCTGAATATTGGACACATAACCAAATTAAAACTAAAAATATGGAGGTATGATATGAGAAACCTCCAATGAGTCTTCATTAGAAACATGAAGATAGTTCAGATGTATGTTCCTTTACTAGACAAGTTAAAGATTTCTGTCCCATGGTTATGCATCAGAATATGAAAATTTTACTGCCATGATCAATTTTGGTATGATTTTTTGTTAGCTATCTAGAGATAGAAATGTAACAATATTGTAACAATGTAACAATTTTGACATCAAAATTATTTTTGCATTTTTATATTTTACTACATTTAGGTCCTCTTGGAAATTGAAATAGCAGTAATGTGGTGAGTCAATTATCTCTCATTGTGATGCATCATCAAACTATATACATTATTTTTATATTCAACTTGACATATTATGCTTTTTAATTTGAGGCCCAATTGTTAATTTCACTTAGTGATATATTTTTGGATGACCATTTCTAAAGAACTGTCATTAGTAAACCATATACAAACTTTTAAGAAAATTAATTTCTACATAAATTAGTAGTTGTAAGAATATTTATTAATAACTCAGCAAGTAAAAATATTCATCTACTAAGACAGATATTGGTAGGGAGTGTCAAATATGTTCTCTGACATATGGCTGGGACCAGTTCCTATGCACTGCAGTTGAGAAGAAAAATAATGATTAGTGAATGTGAAATTTGTGGCAGGAAATGGTAGAATCCTTTGTTTTCACTCTTTCAAATCTAGGAAAAAGGGAAGAGGTTTGTAAGTTTTTGCAGACTGAGAAGTTGCTGCTGGATGTAGGGGTTACTATGTTATTCCTTAGTGCTTTTAAATGAGAACATGAAAATTTCAAGTGCAATTGCTCTCAGTGTGCGAGAAGAGGTCCCTGGCAGTGACTGAGCAAATTTTCCTTGGCTGCAGCTATTAGAGTACACATGTTTAAGAAAGAATTAGATTTAAACTTGGCAACATCCTTATCCCAATATGATATTAGCTATTCCTCATTTCTCAGTTTTGTGTACAGGAACTTTGTAATCTATAAATGAACTAGCATTTTCATTACTTTTTGTATAAATTAACCACTTAGTGTTTTTCTGATTGGTTGACTGGATGATTAGTTCTCTAGCAGTTACCTGCAAGACAATCAATTCATGTTTAGCATATTAAACACTTCCAAAGAGAGACTGATTTTGTGAGCATATTATGTAACTTATTAACAGGAGTAACAAAACAATATGTTTTTTTAAAATCTGCAGAAACTAATTTACTTTTGGTACAGCTATATATTTGCTACACAACTAGTCTATGTCTGTTGTGGCGCATGGGGTCCGCTCCATCCACCCTCCTCCTGAGCGGCGGTGGGATTTAGCGGCAGGAGAGGAGAAAAGTCAGCCGTTCTCCCCTTGGCTCTGCAGTATCAGTTCAAATGCGGAGACAGACGGAGGCAACATGGGACTTGGGGGTGAACAGGATGGTTTTATTCCGGAAGCCCCAAGACCACACAGGACGGGCGAATACAGATTTTACACTCGAATCTGAGAGGGGGCAGGGAAAGGGCGGAAGGCAACCCGGAAGGGGGAGGGGCAGGGAAAAACCCGGGAAACACGGCAGCTGGTGAGATAAGGGACCGGGGGGGGGGGCGGGGTGTAACAAGCAAGCCCAAAACAAACATTAATAAAGAGAAAAACCCCACATCAGCATATGTCCTTTTCAGTACTGCTTTTAAACATAGGAAGTCCACAAAAACAGCCCCTTCTTTTCTTCTACCCCTATAAACATTGTCACAAGCTCTTGAGTCGAGGAACGGAATTTAATAAATGTGATTGACGAAGTTCTGTATTTTAATATACTGCTAGAATTGTGTAAGTTTACTGGATTCCTTAGGCAAGACCCATGCATACAATGACATCAAGGGTTGTATGCAAATTTTCCTGGAATTCCTGTGGGAATACTGCTGCAGTCCCAGACAGTAACTTCATTTTGAGGTTCTTTTCACCAGACTTTTTTTCCCCATGACAAATTCAAATTCTTTTAGCATTCAAACTAATGAAAGGATTGACCTAACATCAGTAACACCAAATCTCGGTATTTAGTCTTAAAATATAGGGTTAAAAGGAATGTCAGAGTTCATTGAGGCTAGTTTTTTCAAATTGTCAGCATTTTCCTTGAAATGGTATAATTTTGAATTCTTAAGAAAACTTTGATCATTGTATATCAAATTAATCTGAAATAGTGATTATATCTTTAAACAGAGATTCTTTACTCCTGCCTCTGAGAAGTCTCTGAAATATATAAATACAAATGCATGTGCATGTATTTATTTTATATATATAAATATATATTCTTTATATATATTATTTATATATATATTTTATATATATATATAAAGAAAGAATTGCAGATTTTCACCTTCTAAATGCTTTTCTGAAGCATCAAGACTTCCCTCTGCTTGTCAAACATCTTATTGCAGCAACAAATTATTTGATGACATATGTTCTATCTGGTGAATATTCATAATTTTGTTTTATCACTGGAAATTACTGAGAAAATACCTTAAAATAAAATGTTTTGTTTCCATCTGTATCCCTTGATTGTTACACCTAAGCAGCATTTTATCCAAGAGTAGGTAGGCTGAAAGGTAACCCTGTTTTTTATCCCTTTCATTTTATGCATTGAAGTGGGAATCTTTGGAGGATGGTTTGACGTGAATTTGTTTTCATAGTATATCGTCTGGAGTTTAAAAGAATGAAAAGAAACATGTCTTTTCATTCCTTTTTTCCCTCCTTTTTTCCCCTCCCTGTTACTAATGCAACTACTTCCCTGGCAAAGAGATTAAAAATATGCTTCTGCTATAGTGCAGTAAAATAGTGAAAGCATCTGGATAGAAGCAGCCCATCCCCCAGATCATGAGATCTGTCTGAATCTGGATCTATGCACAACCTAACAGAAGTTGCATGAGAGGGAACACTTTGAAGACTGTGTATTAAAGCATTGATCCATATGTGCTGCAGCTGCAAGCCAGAGGACATATAAATAGGAAATTGAAGCAGCTTCCATTTCATTCCCTTCAAGAGCTTACATCCCCCAAATTCAAACAACTAGCTGCTTCTTTCCTTCAATTCCCTATTATGCTAGCAAAATAATTTTTAATGTATATTTCTGAGCCGCTCAGAGCGATTTTTTTTTTGAAAAATTCTCAAAATCCAGAAGTCCAAGTGATCTCAGTGAGCAGTGTCGTTCTTTCCATCTAATCTGGTGTAAGAGTTTCTCTTTCAGTTAGGTTAAATAGTAGAATTGCTCTTTTCAGCTCTGTTTTTCAAATGTAGATCAATTTTACATGGGGTACCTATCATTAATACTTCAGATGCTGCTTCTGACCCATAATATATATTAAAAAAAAAAAAGGCAGTAGCTTTCTTTTCTTTCATCCTGTTGTTTCCTGCTGGAGCTTTGGGACTGAAGTACATTCTGGTTTCATGGCTCACTCCAGGGTACATGTCCTGCTGGCTGGAAGCAAGGCTCCTTTGCGTCAGCAAGGAATGTGCCAGGGCTTTCACTTATATGTTAATTACATTTTTAATATGCTCCTTTAGCAGGTTGAGTAATCAGAGTCCGACATGGTTGCCCCATTCCTGAAACCCTGAATCAGGAGAATGCCATTAATCTTAATTTGAAATAAGGTATGTTTCGAGTAAAGCTGTTATACAAGGTCCAGATTTTTAAATTACTTTTGCATCAACCAGCCTGCCTCAATCCAGACCAACCTGAAAGGGCACAAATAATCCACCAGTTTACAGTCACTGGTGTAGTGATATGAATATAGGGGAGTCAGAGGACAGGAAGTCTTTAAAGGAGTGGGACTGATCTTGCAGGTGACGGGTTGCTAATGCGACACCTCCTGTGCCCCACAAGGATTGGAATGAGGCATTAAAGGGCATCATTCAGTCTGAATCTTACAGCCGGACCGTGTGTACGGCTGATGAAGGAGCCAGCAGTGGAATGTTTAGCAGGCTGTGACGACTTTGCACAGAAATAGGAAAATTTATCGCCGGCTTGCCACAGAAGTACCGTACTGCCCGCTTTCGGTGGTGTGCCCCTTCTGTGCACTCCCGCCCCGCTCGGCAGCCCAGCCGTCTCGGCTCCCGGCCCCCCTTCCCGGCACCGAATTTTGGGACTTGCTGTCACGAAGCTGGAGCCGTCCTTCTGCACCTCCAGCACAAACTGGGGGGTTCGCAGCCTCTGCGCAGCTACCGGACAAAGATATCCCTGTGCCCGAATACACCGGTTATATTGGTACGGGATCCGGACGGACGGACGGACGGATCGGTATGCAGATGCATGAATCGCGCATTTGTCCGAGAGGGGCTAGCCCAGGTCTGCCATTGCGCGCAGGACGCTGCCTGCATCCCCGAAGCGCTGGAAACGGAGAAAACAAGGCGGGGAGAGGAGAAGAACGGGGGCGGGCAGGGAGGGGAAGCGGGCGGGCGGCGCGGCCAATCGCTCGGGCTGCCGGCGCTGCAGGAGCGGCGGCGCGGGGCTCAGGGCTCCGAGGGATGCAGAGCCGGGGCCGGGTACCTCTCTGAGGACGGCGAGCAGCTGTGCCTGCGAAAGGTCCCCATTTCCTTCTTATAAATTAAAGTGCCTTGTCACCAGTTAGAGTAAGTCAGCCAAGGTAAGGCTTAAATAAAATGACACTTTAATATGTGGCAACATGGGTATTTCTAGACAGTGGTGCCGCTAACACAGCCTTCTAAGCAGCACAAAATATTTTGTGCAATAATGCTGTCGTAGTGGGTGCACAACCTGTAAGTTGCCGCTGGTATGTAAGCCTTACCCTTGTGGTGCTGTAGAAACGTGTTTGCTTGTTTGCTTATCAGAGGCAGTTGCAAAGGGACCTGCAAAATACAGGCATAGAAAGGTAACGGCGCTCTGTGTATGTGTTTGTGTGTGACCGTGTTCGTAATACCTACAGTTTTGCTCCTTAACTTATGGGGATAATGTGCAGATGCATTTCAATGGTGACAGCAGTCAGATTCTTTAGCTCAGCTCACATATGTGAGCCTTTTTATATAATAAAACCGCATGCCATGTTGAACTATATGTGAAGAACATTAAGCTTGGTATTTGAATAGCAATTTCAGGGTTTTGGGTTCATTCCTCCCCCTCCCCCCCATGTTTGTAACATTGTATGTGATAACTGAGGATTGAAATTGCAGCAAAAGAAGACCTCCTGCAGATTTACCTTTAGCTGCTTGTTAAAGCTTAAGCAGTCACCTAACTTTACTTTGTGTAAAGGGCACTGTAAATAATGCACAGGCAGAAATAAATCCTCACTTCATTTCCTCCTAGCCCACCCCAATAGTACCTCTCCTAACAAACAAAAACTACTATTTGCCTTTAGTTCACACCACATTTTGACTGATGGAACTGTCAGTGGTCTAGAACTGAGTGTTTTGGCAATCAAGGCGTTCCCTAGGATGACTTTGCTAATATGTGTCTCTGAAAACAACATAGTCCTGGACCTGTGTGTGTGTATATGTGTCTGTGTGTGCCTATGAGTCTGTTTTGTATACACGAGTGACAAGATACAAGGAGGACAGGGTACAGAAGCCAATGAAACGTGGCAAATGGATATGCCTGCATGTATTTCTCTGACTGGATCTCTGTAAAACCGTATGAGCATTTCTTATATATCAATGTAATTTATCATTCAGATTAAGGGTTGGGATAAATTCAATTTCATGTGCATCAATGCCCCATTAGTTTTTCACAATCAAAGGAAATACAGTGGAAAATACAGGTAAAATTATGACTTCGGGTAGTATAGGTAATAAAATCAGTGCCTATATTCAAGGTGCAGAATGTGTTTTTCATTCTGAGACACTAGGCATAGCTTCTTCTTTTCCAGATCTTTACTTCTGTGCTGCAGTGTGTGAAAACACTGAAGCCTCCCTTCTGAATAAATTGTCCTCTACTGAATAATAGTAAATGTTTGTTTTCTGGGCAAATATAAAATTAATTTAAAAGTTTGCCATGTTTGGCATTTTGCCTAATTGTAAAGGTAAGAAGATTTAGAGAAATAACCAAAGGCTTCTTTAATCTACCTCACTGCCTTTGACAGAATATTTCGTTTTATTCCATTTCATATTTTTCTGAAGAAGACATATTATTGTATAGCTACCTAACGCAAATTAAGATGTGCCTCTATTTTTTTGTTTTGTTTTGTTATGTATACCTATGGAAACAATGTAATATTTTTAATTTGTAGTTAAAGTTAGTAATCATCCTGCTTAAGGACTACAATAAATAACTTTTTCATTTCTACTTAGAAATTATCAAACAGAAAACAAACAAACAATCCAACAAAAACTCTACAAAATGAATCAAGAAAACAACCAAACCAACACATTCACTGTTACCTGTTTTTTTTTCTAAAAACTGACTGCAGAAGTAGTGTGTCAGACAGCACTTTCCTTTAAATAGAAGCAAATTCAGTGCACAAGCATGGCTTAGGGGGCACTGTGCTGCTGAATGAACCATTTACAGATGAGATGTAAAACTAAATACCTTCCACTTGCAGGTACTGAAGATCCTGTAAGACTTTCTAGGATAGGATTGTTGACTCTGCTGTTAGGAAAAAATGCCAATCAAAGTTTTTATACTTTGTCTAGTTTAATTCCTTAAGTAGCTTAATTTGAGAGCATTGTTCTTTACTATCTAAATTAAAAATGTTGTTCAGTCTGTTTGTTCTGCAATGCAGAGACTGTAACTCAGCCACTTTGTTGGTGCATGCTGTGCTAATTCATGGTAGTAGTTCTGGTGAACATATGCAAAGTTATGAAACAACTTGGAATAAATGTCTTCATCATCCAAAATTAGTGTATGAGGGTACGTGTGTGCATGCCAGAGAGGCACACTGTTGTTACTGCACCAGAACTGACATTCCTATGGTGCATAAAATTTACATAATACCCGTCAGGGAATAATCTGTACTTAAAAGTGCCTTTAATTTTTTTTTTAATAATTTTGTCTCTGAACTCTTAAACATTTAACATGTGAGCTCTAAACATTAAAAATATGAGCAATTGAATTATTAGTTCTAAATATGGTCATATGGAAGATTTCAACCTTTATCTCTGGCTGATAAATGAAACCTGAAAGGTATGAAAAATTCTGTTAATTATAGCTCCTGCTCCTGGTTAAGAGCTGCGTTTCTGTTAATACAATTAGTGCTAAAAATTATCAGTCTTATCAGATTGAATAAAACCAGTGAAATACCAGTGAGTAATCTGTTCCATACAGATGAACATGAGCTCGTGTTTAGACAGCTAACAGCTAGTTAGCCCTGGCAGACCTGTCCTGCAAAGGGGCCTAAATCAGCCATCATGACACCATGGGGCACAGTTTGTTTGCTTGAAGGCAATGCAAAATAAAGGTGGCAGCTGACAGGGCAGGAAGCAGACAAAATACAGTGATTACATTCATAGAAGAGATTGTATGCATCTCCTCTTAGGAGAAGATGATATATGTGCAAAGGTCATAAGAAGAAACTCCATATGAAAACCCCAGCATAGCCTACACAGGTTTATGTAAGCCAGCACATATCTCTCACTAGCATAATTATGGTGGAAAACTTATTTTGCATTATCATTAGAGATGCAGTTTAAATAGTATGTGTATAGTCTGGTGATAATTCAGGGGGAAGTGCTTAAACTTCATCATATACTTGATTGGCAGACTTGGATAAAGTCCCTAAAGGACTCTATAACTTCATGTATGACATGAGCATTGCATAGTAATTATAGAATGAACAATAAATATTACATGATATGGTTTTAAAAAAATATTAAACCTAATACTGAAGTGTATTGTCTCCATTACTCTAGTCCTACAGTTTTGAGTTATACACGATTTTGCTATCCATTTCCAGCAACTGAAGCTACATGGAATTTGGAAATTCAAAGAATGGAAGTGGAATTTTTAAGAAGCTTCTGAATTGAGGGTTAAATCATGTATCATATAAGGGATAACAAAGATTGGCAGGATAAGATTTTTTTTTCCTCCAAAACTAGGTTTTATCCAGAAACCAATTAATATTGAAATGTTTTAAAAGATGGCTTTTAAGAATGTACCATTAGTTTGGTTTTTTTAAATTGGTTTTAATATGCACAAAGAGAATCAACAGAATTTAAAATAAAAAAAAAAGTTTGAGATTTGAAAGGAATGAATAAGGCAATAAGGCTGATCTCCTGTTTAGGGGTTATGCTTATGTGGAGGAAGTTGTTGCTTCAGGGGTTTCTTCTGAAGTTTGGGGTTTTTTTTTGGGGGGGGGGTTTGTTTTTTTTGTTTGGTATTTTTTTAAGTAATGTCTTTGTGGAACGTAGTGGCATTTGCACATCGGCAGTCCTTATATAATGAAAATACATTCAGCAGT
Organism: Chloebia gouldiae; assembly: GCA_003676055.1. Classification (NCBI taxonomy): domain Eukaryota; kingdom Metazoa; phylum Chordata; class Aves; order Passeriformes; family Passeridae; genus Chloebia; species Chloebia gouldiae. The sequence goes on from QUSF01000106.1 coordinate 961,241, forward strand.
TTATTGAAGCCCGTAAGAAATATAGTTTTATTAGATGGCAATTATAATTTATATTTTTATGGAATTTATTCAAATCTGAGTAGAGTTAAAACTGGGTTTGTTACCATAGAAAAGACAAAGCATTACTCTAGTCCCCACTCCTTGTGAAATTGTTTGCTTCTTTTAAGAAGATCTTCTTGCAGAAGGAAGTATATTTAGGTCACAGACAAATTATTCCATTCTCACTTCACCTTACCTAGGTTTCAGTAAAATTTATCCAGTGCTTACAAGGCCAGTTTTTCAAGGCTGTTTGTGAAATGTGGTATAAAAATACTGAAGCTAGCTGAGGTACCAGCTGCATTTCTGTGATAGGACTGTAGTGAGGATCTGTGACATTGTTATTTTTGTAGTACTGCACAGTCTACTATAATGTTGAACCCTGAAATTACTTTGCAAGAGGAATCAGCCACACTGTCGTGATTTAGCAGATGGAATGAGTGATGTGATAGGACCAGAAGGCTTTTCCTCAGGACAGTCCATTGGATGGAAAAGTGGGAACTGCCGTTTCTTCATTCAGGTCCTCTCTTAGATGGGGACAGTGAACTGTGCATTTTCAAATCAGATATCTTCAAGTTTTTCATGTACTTCAATTACTTTGAACCATTCTTTGGAGAAATCTCCCTCTCCTTGCTAGTGATACAGAAGTACATGCTTCAGTATAGGTGGTCTAAATACTTCCTAACATGTCTTCTCCCTGTACAGTATTCCTGTTGAAAACAACCAACTCTATCCTCGTTTCAGTATTTCCAGGCATATCATACAATCATGAAATGGTTTGAGTTGAAAGAGACCTTTGAAGAATATTTGATCCAACCTGCTCTGTTCTGCCACTGATTTAACCCTTCTTCACTAGACCAGTGTTCAAAGCCTTGAGCGCTACCAGGGATGGGACATTGACACCTTCTTTGGGCAGCCTGTTCCAGTGTCTCCATCATGCACTGTGGTGTTTCATAATTAATTGCCATTCAGCTCTTACAGCGTATGCACACATATTCTTTGAGAAGGTACAAAGAAATTAGTATTAACTTAAGAAAAATACAATGTTTGGTCCTCTAAAAGCAAGTAAAATTTATGGGTAACATTGTGTGGCACTAGACTGAGCAATTTTTTTTCCCAAGATGGGAGTGTGCATTTTCATTATTATATGAAATTATTTATTTTAATTATATGATTAGTCAACCAAATCAGTAATATATTTTTTTACAAAAATTATTAATTTGGATTTGAATTCTCTTTATTTTACATCTTGTTCTTGCTCAGTGGTATGAAAGCTGTGAAGGAATTTTTTTTGGTTCAAGAGACTGTTGTGGCTTTCATTTTCAGTAATTATACTTTGTCCAGAGAAAATAATCTTGTCGTGTCTTTTACTTGTAAACATTTGTGCATTGGGGAGCTGTTTGAAGGAGACTTCAAATTGGAGTGAAATTTCTCAGGCTTGTATTCAGTCAAAGTTTCAGTCCTGTTCTGCTGTTGATGATAAGACAATATGATAGAACAAATAATTTTTAAAAATAGCAACATGAATACAATCTCTGTAATTGCAGGGTAAGCATTTGAGATATTCAGAGGCAGGTTTCAGACTGTCTCTGCGAGTTATGTTCTAAATGTAAAACAAGTGCTCCTTCAGTAGAGAATCTTTCTATTATTAGTGAAAAATTTAGTAGGTTAGCAATGGTTTCAGGCGAATAATGCTGTTATTAATTTTTGGGATGTTGGAGTGCGTATGCATGAGTTTGTGCATATTTGAAGGAAAGAGTAGTTCCTAAATGGGAGGTAGCTCCTTTAGTTTGTTCAATAGTGAGAAATATTTGACTGTAAAAAGGTATTATTAACACTGATGCATTGTATTTGCACCTGGTAAATGCTGACTGCTCTAAATGTATAATCTTGGCTTTCAAGAGAGGTGAAATTAAAGTAGGGTGTATGAACATTGTAGCATGTTAGCCATTAACTGCTCATGGCAACTGCCAATATTTAAAAATACCAGGAAAGTAATTAATGTCTGGATTACAGTCCTCAATCACTATTTCTTGTATATTTTATGTTTCGTCTTTCAATAAATAATAAGCTTTCTTACTGGAGTAATAAAATCAAGAAAAAAGCTACACATCATTTATTACATGTAATTTCTACAGACTTTGCTGATGAAGAAAAGATTTTATATATTTGCTGTTCATTAAAGCATGAATTTTTGCATTCATATTAGTGAATTTGAGCTTAGAGTTATTATCTTGACTATTCAGGGTAGAGAGATCTTTAATATTTTTCTATGTGCAGGAGGTAAGGTGTAAAATAATCAGTCCATTAAGCATTGCATGTTTAGTTCATTTTTGTATTTTTTTTAAGTTATGAACCATCTAATAAATTTCATCTAGAAAACTTGTGGAAAAGTATAATGTTTGCTTCTATACTCATTCATTTTCAATGAATGCATAACTTCCACTTTGAAATCCTGTGTAGCTTTATACTAGAAACTCTTCTAAGTGATTTTGGAAAATGTCAAGACAGCCAGCAAGCTAACATGTTTTCAAATGGAATTCAACCAGTTCTATCTGGTAGAGCTTCTTCCAGTGTTATTTTGTGTACTCTCAGGATAGCTATCCCAGGCATACACTTCCCTGTGCAATAACAGAGTGGGTGCACCAGAATTGTGCCAAGAGGCAGCAGAGTGGGAAGATAACTACTGATCCTGGAGCAGATGATGTGTCCTGCTGCCTAAGTCCTTTCAAGCAGCTGGTACCTCTTCCCAGGTGTTTAGCAGGAGCATTATGGGCATGCAGACTATGCACAGCTTTTAGATAGGGAGTGAGTTCCCATAGCCGACCAAGTCCTGTGGTTCAGTTCCCAACTTGTTGCTGGGACATAAAAGCATTGGCTTGATCATGCCACTTGGGTGCTAAAAATTGGACATTAGGTTTAGAGGACTTAGGGAGACTGATCATGTTACATGAATACTTTTCTGGAGGAGGCCTTTATATTTCTCAGATCCCACTCAATCAACTGCATCATTCTAATACCAACCATGTTTTAAAGTATTAGGAAAAAACATAATGTTGGAGACCTCTTATTCTGTTAAGGAGTAGTTAGTATATGGATATGTGTTACCAGAGAATTGATCCTCAGAGAGCATAAAGGAGCTCATGGAGAATGTATGCAAAATTATTCAGCCAACAGGTTCCTGCTTTTCCCTAGGATTTTTTTTTTCCCCTGGGTTAATTTTTTGCTGGATTTGAGAGCTATGCCATTTTATAGGAAGGTTTGTCATGTTCTGGATCTAAAGCAGAGAAAGTTGGTGGAGCAACAGGCTGGATGCAGGGGAAAAAACAATAGGGCAGCATTATTTTGATAATCTTTCTTTAGCCATGAGGTAGATGAATGGAAAAGATGACCAGAAGGATGTTCCTTTTTAAGAACCTTTGAAAAGTTGCCTCCTAAATGAAAACCTTTTCAGAAGGTTTATAAATAACTCTCAAGGAAAGCCAGCAAGAAGACAATGAGCCTTATATTGACTATGTAGCCTTGTATAGTGACTTGAAGGCTAATGAACTTGAGCTCTTTCAGACTAGGTAGGACAGGTGATGACTCATTTCCTAAAGCTATTAATACCTACTGTACTACTGAAACCAGTTTGGATTACATTGTTACACTGTTGTAGCATGTTGGCTACGCTATATCATGTCAACATACCTATAAATTTTCTAGTTCTGAACTGAGATGGGAGAGGTCCCCATTTATATTTGTTTGGAATTTTTTGTTGTTTTTCTTTTTTGTTTGTTTTTGTTTTGTTTTGGCTTGGTTTTGGTTTGGTCTTTTTAATGAAAAAGAGGTATAATATTCTTGAAGCACAGTGAGTTTCCTCCACATAACCATTGTATGATAATTTACTCATTATATTGTAATGAGCACTTGCTCTATTTATTGCGGAGATTAATATATTTTAATGATTGTTGTGATTCTCCCGTAGAGCAAAACTCAAAGAGTATCTCCATGCACATGATTCATTTAAGTGGATTTGTTAAAAGTTTTGTGACTTGTGAGCACATACATTTTTGCAACATACAGGTATAGTTCTGCTTTTAAAAGCAGAACATTACTTTCCTTAACTTTGGAGAAATCCCAAAACATAGATGCTTGTATATTTAGCATTAATATATTATATCAGGTGAAAGATATGAGTGGTTTCATTAAAACATTCTTGTATTAAAGGGCAGCTTGTAAAATTTTTGAAGTTTTTGTTCAGGACTTTGATGAAATAATTAAAAATTAAGCTTATTAATTAATATAATTTATTACATGATTCCACACACAACCTCCCCCCCAAAAAATAAATCTGTACTTTTTAGATTCAGGTATTTGTTTTTTGAAAAATATTAGTCAGCATTTGAATAGGTTTATGGCATTTGCAAATTAATTAGAGGCACATCAATGTAGAATTGGTTTTTGTCTTCTGAAGATTGTCAGCGTTCTGGCAATAACACTGTGATTGTCAACTGTCTGGCTATAACACATTTTCTCAGGAAAATGAGAACTGGAAAAAGAATGTCATACAAATTGACTTGTAGACAAGGTCTTTAGCCTGTCAGTCTGTCTAGTCAATCTTTGTAGATTTCTGGTGATCTTGCTGTGACACCAATGTTTTCTATAATTACATTTCTGTAATATCTATGTATAGTGTTAGCCCTAAAGGAAATATTTTGCTCTTCTCTATGCTTTCATGATGTTGCCACAAAAGTCAGATTCAAAATGAGGCTGTTGTTTGAAAAATACTGTTTTATCAACATTGAGACTTAAAAATATCAGCTGATTTTCTGAATTGGCAAAGTTGTTTATTTTTTGCAAACCTGAAGGCCAGCTTAATTTTCTTATTTTAAAAACTGCAGTGTTACTAAATTCAAACTGATAGATAGACTTTTAATCAGACCATTATTTTCTTTTCTATACACTTTCTCTACTGTGACATTTTTATTTGAACAACTCTTATCATCCCCAGAGACTTGCAAGCAGAAATTTACTGAATTTATGAGTACAGAGCAGTAATTTATTTGCTGATAGAAACATTAGATAGGTAAGCTGCTCCCAGGCAGAATGTTATAATGCCTGATTACTTTAATGTGAGGTCCTGTTGAGTCCCTGAACACCAGACAGCTACCACTCAGGTAGGTAATGGTGAACTTCCATGGCACCAGAACTTTTAACCAGCCTTCTTTTTAGTGACTTATCTTTCTTAAACCGTTGATTTTTATCCTGTCTCACCTACTTATCTTGCCTAGTTTAGGCTCAAATTTCTTAGGACAAGAGTATCTGTCAAAACTCTGTATAAATATGCTTCACACAGACAGCTCAGCAGAAGTTCTGCGTCTAATTTGGGATTACCCAGTACAATGATAGAGCCCAGCTGTCAATATTCACATGGAAAGAGGCATGGGGATCTGGTGGGATATGAATTACAGGTGGAAAGTACCCTTACAGAAAGGAAGGGCAAGTACAGCAGCAGGATTGGGGCACAAAATTGTCCTCTTTTATTGCAGTGGAACAGCTGTGCCAAATTTGCAGGGCTCTAAAACAAGAAGGTCAAGAAAATATAGTGATAATTGGGAGGCCTTGAGTTTCTGGCAGTAGTATTGCCAGGAGACAAGAGAAAGGGCACTGCAGGGAGCTAGTTGCAGCAGCAGAGGAGTCAGTCAGGCTCCCCTGGGAGGACAGCAGTAGGGCAGACGACAGTGGCCACAATGAAGGAGACTCCTGCTGGATTTGAAGCGGTAGCATTTCACAGGAAGTAAGGTTAAGCACTGGGACAAGTTGCTTAGAGAGTGATCTCCAGACTTAGAGGTTTTTAAAATTAATGTGAACATGGCCCAAAAACAACCCAAAACAACTTAGAAGGTAGCCATACCTTGGGGAGGATCTCCAAAAGTCCTTTCCCTTTTTGGATCTCCAAAAGTCCTTTCTACCTACATTTTTACTCTTATGGCTCAGTCTTATTTGCATCAAGTGTTGACTTTATAATTTGATATTTTTTAGAAATAGCAATCTGTAGAGTTCTGTGGATCTATTAGTGTTTTCACAAGGATAAATACAGTGCTAAGTCTTCAGCACTATATTTTCCTGACTTGGGAATGCATTGCATCTATCTAGTCAGATTGGATATGAACGTCCACTTCAAACTTCAGTAACTGGAGAAACCAAGTTAGAGAGATAGACACATTTTTTAAAGGATACTTTTTTTTTTACGTGCACTGATTACTAAATCAAGTACCCTTCCAAAAATATATTGTTTTGAGAGACATAAGAGTATTTGTAGAGAGGCAAGAGTATAAGTGAATGGAAAAATTCAAGACTTGGAGGAAAAAAAAGGGTAAGTAACTTGTTTGTCATTATGGCAAGAGCAGAATTGATTTATAGTTTTACATCTTTAAGGCCAAAGGAAAAGATGAACCTGTGAAGGTGAAACAAAATATTTATGTCATCTTGGGGTAAGATACGAGAAACAAGTGATTACCAGGAGGACCAAAGACTTGTTTGGCACTAGAGTACTATCTGAGGGAAAGACATTTAAGCTCGTGAAACAAAATTGCTCAGATGGACGCCAGATCACTCTAGAAAATAACGACGACAGAAACAGTCTTTGTGTGCTTAAAATATTTCCTTATCTGAGATAACCCTCTTGCTTAGTAGAGCAGAATTAAAGTCCTTCTTCTGATTTCTCTGAGTTTACAATTAGTTTTTCCCCTCAAGCACCATGCCAGTACAATTAAGAGTGTTAATTTACAGCATGGCCTGGCAGAAAATACTAATTTGTAGAGCTTTTCTTAGTGGGTTGGGGCCTAGCTGGCATTAAGCATAAGGAAGCATCAACTGCCCCTAAGGACAAACTTTACTGCTCCACTTCTGTATATGTTTAATAATTTCCTAATTTTCACTGTAGGTTTTGCTAATCCTAAATAAATGTTACATGTGTAGTGTATTGTGCAACCTCTGGAGAAATCTCAAACAACCTTATTATCTCTTCCCAGCAAATGTTAAATAGTGTAGAGAAAATAGGTCTTTTGCAGATGGACACAGAAAACAATGCGGACATTGCATTATTATAATCTTTTTAATTACTTGTGACCTTTTTACAAAAAGAATAATACCATGTTATATGGTTTTTTGCTTTAAGTTCTGCAGGAGTGTGTTTTTGAAACAAAGGACTTTTATATTATTCTGCTAAGTTGGTTTTATCCTTTAGTTTTAATGCATTTGATTTTTTTTATCTTGAATGCACGACCTATTCATGGGCAAGGTGCAGCTCAGCATCAGCTTAGTGAGAGGCCTTTCCATTCTGATTTGCATGGACTACTATATTTTATCTTCTCTCAATATTGAATGTATTAACTGGCACCTAATAGAATCATAATTGAGTTCAACTGCCAGCTCTGGCCAGCTACTTCAAAATAATAAAATGTTTCTATTTCTTGGAAGGAGCACATACAGTATATAATTTTTGTTGTTGTAGTGCCTCTTAGAAACATCTTTTTTTCTGCTTTTTTAGTGAGAAAGGTAGATTTAGTGAGAAGTTTAGATTTTTGTTTCCTTCCCAGCATAGAAATCAGAGTGTATTCTATCCAGACAGAAATTATACAAGTAAAAGCTTCACTCTTGCCTTTTCTTTGTTTTCCATGGAATCAGTGTGTTATATTTTTGAATATATTACAGATGGTTGACCATGGAGAAAGGAAACATTACATCTCTCTAGTGTTAATTAATGACAGCCTGTCTTTTATTTAATGTGAAGCGTTAGAACTACTGAATTAACATTTGAAAGTGCCTTTGATATTCTCATCTGAAATTTGTGGTTCTCTTGTACAGAACCAGGACTACAAACAACTCCTTATCAAGTTTCTGTAAAGTGACTATGTTAAAAGAATATTTACAATGCTATCTCAGTAAGATCTCCTTTTTTATTTTTAGCTGTTGTGAAATTAGCAGAGAATAAATTTTATTTGAAGTAAGCAGCGAGAAAGTACATAGGAGCTAAACCATGGGTCTGGAGACCAAGAAGAAGGCGAATTTGCCATTTCCTTACTTGAAAGATAGAAATTTTTTGCTTGTGTTGCAGTCAACATTTACTTGTGTTTAATGATCAGTCTTGGTTAGATAAATATCCAAAAGGGCTGAACCACTGCCTTTTACCCAGGGTCTGTGGGGCTTGGCAACAACTGGGTTCCCAGACACAGGGTTTACATGAACACAACGCATAAGCTCCGGAGCCAGAATTTGTAACCATAAGATGACCAAGGGAGGCAAAGAACTGCATAGTGAATTTTATATGCTATTAGGTTCAGTAAATGCTTCACATCAGTTACTTCCTGTAGCATTGTATCAATGTAGTGAGTCTTGGGAAAAAAATCTTATCTTGTAAGGATATAGTTTTATTACATGCTGCCATATGCCTTGTGAGAATTCTCATGGTTCCATATTTTTACTGGTTTTGATTATTCCATAAATGCTATCTAGCATAGAAAACTGAGGACGTTTGTTCTAATTTTTTAGTTCCATAAGACAGTTTTTGTCTTAAGCCATAGCCAATCTCCAAAAGAATTTAGTGTTCTGTCTGTGATAATCTGCCACTTCTTCCGTTCATATGTCTCGAAAAATTTGAGGCTGTGGTCTGAAATGCTGACTTGGTTGCTACTGAGCTTGGTGGAAAGATTACAGCTCTGAGCATATCTCAGTTGCTCTTCACGGTATCCTGCCAGAAATTATTATAGCCACCTGACTGCCAGTAGAATTGCATTTGTAGCCTCTCCTTACCATGTGTCTGTCAAATATCTTGAACTTAAAAACAAAGTTTAATTTGACACTAAACATTTTGATCAGCACCAGCTCTGATTGTGCATAAAGTTAAGCTAGTGGACTTGAGGGTCCATGAGAAGAAAGATGCTAATGAGCAACTGGGGCATGTTGTGGATGGTAACTTTTTGCTTTTTGACTTAAATCACTGTCAGCCAAAAAGAAAGCTAGCAACAACTGTGTAGTTCTAGAAGTGTGAAAAGATGGGTGGAAAACTAGCAAAATATGTCATAAGTTTGATGATAAAAGTATTTCTTTCTAGATTTCCTTTTTTTGCTTTTTTTTTTTGCTGTGATTGGATCCAAATTAAAGTTTTCTTCTTGTAACATTATATTTTTATCCCACGAGTAACTGGGCAGTGATGCCTCAATAGGAGATTAGTTTTTATTTTAAATAAATTTAGAGAACTAGGGAAAAACCCAGTTTAATGAACAGGTCTCACAAAAATTAACTCTGAAGATAATGAGCCAGAAATTTTGCTGATTAATTCCTAATGCAACATCAGTGAAGTCCAAACAGCTGCACAGAATGTAACTTGGAATAGCTTGAGAACATGAGCAGAAATCTCTCTTCGGATTTTTTTTATTATTATTTTCGGGCAGTTCCTGGTGTTACCTGAAATTCTGCATCATTGTTTTCAAAAGTCATTGCTGTGTCTGTAGGTTACAGGGCAGTTGAAATAATTTTGAGTCTAAAGATTTACTTTTTTTCTCCTCAAAGAAATGTCTGGTTAAATATTACTATGGATGTTATGAGGCATTGGTCACGATTTGGTTCCACTGCTTTTGTGGTTGTAACACGGTTAAATGTTCCTTGGCATGTCTTTCAGAAATGCACACTTAGTTTAGAAGATAAAAGGAGGTATAAGCCTTGGTGGACATATGCTTTTATGTGCTCATCTGAAGGCTGACTTTCTGATAAACTCTCACAAAAAATATATGGAGAGACACAGGAGCTGTAGTGTCTTTATCTCATCATATTATTGTTATTTTTAATAAATATAAGAATCCTTTAAATTAAATTTGTATGTACAGTTTCCATGTTCTAATAGGTCTATTAAATAATGCAAAACTTTTTGTAGCTAGATGTACCAGTTTAATTATTAAAAGAAAGGGAAAAAAATAGTTTAAAAGTGTGCACTTTTGAGAGACTGTAGCATTTTCATTTATTTTAACAATATTTTAACAGGTAACTGGTTGAAGCTGATAAAATCATAGTAGATTTCTTTCCTGTCTCAGATCTGTTTTATGCCTTAGTTAGCTACAGCAATATTTATGTTTGCACTCAGGTTACAGTTTTTCAGAACACCAATATTTTACAATCACTGTAATCACAGAAAGTTTACTACACAGATCAAATTTCATTTCCTACCAGAGATCTGAGAGATTTCCTTTGTAAAAGTGATTACTGCTCATACTTGTTTATTGTTATAGACTTATTGAAAATCATAAAGAGAGAAAGATCTAGGCATTGATCTTTACTTTCACAGATTCTTAACATGTAGTGTGTCTAATTGGAATAAGTCAGTCTGTAATGCCAGACATCCAGATAAACCTGCAGAAAATCAGAATTGGGTAACCTGCTGGCAAGTAGGTGACAAAGGCTAAAAGAACATCTAAGACTCAATGTTGTATCTTCTTTCCTTTCAATATATGTGACACAGTTGACATGAAATGGAAAGGTTCAGTTGTTAGATCTATAAAAATGCCTACAAAGCATGACCAAGATAAAAAGCACAGAGTGGAAGGTCATATTTTCTTCTCAAATGGATGGTTCCTTGACTATAGGTGGTTTAGCAACTAAAACTTGTGATAAAAAATATATTTTTTTAACCTTTCTTTTTTTTTCCTCCATGGGAGATCTTTTTGTTGTTATATCTTTTAGAAGAAAGGCTTTTCTTTTTCCTTTTCTATTATCACAAATCCTGAAGTGGCTGATTAATGTTGTAGGATAACTGTGTCTAACAATGTCACATCTGAAGAGGTGAAACAATGCCTAAAGGAATGCCACAGAGTGAAAAATGTCAAGATGTCAAGCATATCTTTTGGCTAGGTTAGAAGCTATGTTCAAGAGTACATATTGAAAGTGAAATTAAGTTTGTCAGACCTAAGTCCAAAATACAGTTTGGCTGTGAAAACTAGCAGTGCTTATACAGTGCGGCAGCTACCTGCCAGACCTCAGGCAGATGGGATGAGCTGGCTAGCACTGCCCGTATGAGGTCAGGAGGCCACCACGAGAGGCACCCCTGGGGAACGGTGTCTGCCAACCTGGTGGTGCTGAGTGCTGCTTGTGGGTGCGCAGCTTCGGTAGTTCCACACACTGAGAGGAGATGAAGGGATGAGAGAAGGACACTTGTATGCCAGCCCAAGAGTCCTTTATTTTCTCAAGTGGGGCAAGAAACGTGCCCTCTGAGTGGGTGCAGTGACAAATGCCATAGAAATCAAAGATTACAGCAACTTAAAAAGCGGGTGCAGACAGGGGTGCAAACCTGTCTTGCCCAATGGGGATAAACCAGAGAGGGATGGTATAAATTATAAAAACCAAAGATAACATAACAGGGGTAAGCACAAGGTCAGGGAACAAATAGAAAAGCTAAAATGGAGTGATTGATACAGAACTTTCTCAAAGAAACTGGGGTGGTTACAGGATTGACAACCAAAAGGGTATAAACAAACTCAGATTGATGGAACCAAATAAGGAGAAAACAGGGAGAGGTGAGAAGATTGGGGAGACAAGTGGCGGGAACTTTTGGAGTAAACAACTTGGTTCAAACCAACTGTGAGGGGACAAATGGGCGAGCATAAAGGCTAACTACTATTAAAAAAACCAACTGACTAAATCAAACCACACCACAACAATACAGCAAGAGGATTTTGTCTGAGAAAAACAACCAACAATGTAAGAAGAGCCTAAAGCAAGTCAGCTGTAGTTCAGATTTAACCTCATCATAAAGAGGTTAAGCATTTTTTCTTTTACAAGTGCAATGTTTATAATTTGATTTATTGTTACTCGTTTGTTGGTTTCACTGTGTTTTGGTTTTATTTGAAAAAGTAAAACCAAAAAAGAATAAACTGGATTTGTTAAATGTGTTTTCCTGGTTTAGGATTGCAGATTATCACAAGAAGGGATCTCTCTAGAGCTTTCAAAGGTAAAAAACTTAATGTAGACTGCTTTCAGAACTTTTATGAAAACCTTACTGGGGAAAAAAGTCTTGCAGTGATTGTTAAGGGTCTACCTAACTATGTGCAAAACATACGACAATTTCTTTGAATATTCAGGGCATAGTAAAAGACTTTTACATTTCTGTTGAATCTTTGAATATTTAAACAAATATCCACTTCCATTGTCTTAATTTTTTAGTCAAAGTGGACAAGAAAACAGAATGTGACACACTACATTGGGACATAGACTGTCTCGGGTACACTTCATTTGTCTTGTGATATAGGATATTTTGAAGGAAAACAAATACCTTGATTAAGCATATCACTGAAGGAAATTCAAACTCCCCAAATTCTTTAAACTTAATGCTGTATAAAGAGCAAAAAAAGATACTATATATTAATATAGTATACATTAGACTGTGTCAGTAAGAGCAGCAAAGTAATCAAAAAAGGGAAAGGGAGAAAAATGAATCTTGTTATATTTCCCACTGCTACATAAAAGCAATTTAATACATAGAAGAGTTCTTTTCGTAGTATTTTAAAATCAGTAATTATTTCAGGATTTGGCCGCAGTATATTTCTGATTTCTTTTTGTTTTATCATAAATATCTTATGTCAGTGGGAATAAAATTTTGGTATGACATTGTAGTATTTTAATTACAATCTTAGAGTAGGTCTTAGGACTTGCTGTCCAAGGCACTTCCAGGGGAAATACCAATTAATGTTTTATCTTCTCATAACCCTGTGAAGGACTTATTGTGTTTAACAAAAGTAAAACCACAAAAAAAATCCCACAAATATCTGTTAATGGTTAAAAAAAAAAAAAGAAATGAACATTTTATACTAATGATAAATTATCTGATTACACATTGGACTATTATAAGGAAAATTCTTCATTTAAATATCTCTTCCTTTATTGTGCTTATTAGTCAGACCATTGCACTGTTCAAAATGTGTCAGAAAGAATCTAGAACTAGATTTAGCCGAACCATTTGATTTTTTTTTTTTCAAAAGTCTTCACATTAAGTTTTTGAGTAACTAGCACCCACCACTGTTTTAAAAAAATTGAAAATTTCTCATTAGGATAATAAAGAAGGATAACTTAATACTAAATGTGTTAGATACATCTAAATAAGGGACTGCACCTTGGTTTTCAAATCAGAGGTGCATTTTATATCACAGATATATTATCAGCAGATCTTAAATTATGGGTTTATAAAGACTGATTATGAATTATGTTGGCTGTGGACATTTTTGCAGATTTTTTCTTTTGTATAGATTTTTTCCATTGCATGAAAGGAAGGGTAAAACTGATGTGTGTGTGTGTATATATGTATATATATATGTGTGTATATATATATATATATATATATATATATATATATATATATATTTCAGATAAGCCTGAGATACAGGAGGCAAGCTCCTACCTTAACACTCTCAGGTGCTGGTGTCAAGCAATGATGCAACTCAGTAGTATATGTCAATGCTTCTGTAATCTTGTGTGGTGTTTACTCATTGTATGGATTTACTCCATCATGTAAATTAACAGAATATTGAAAGAAAAGCAGTCACTATTTATGTAATGAAGTTAATCAGATGTTTGATACATACTACTGTGAATTGTGATGGTTTATGGTGTTTTCTCCCTTTCTACTTGAACATAGGTCATAAGTACAATTCTTTTGAATGACATGCTGTACATCCAAATACAGACATTTCAAAAGGGCACCTTGCTCTCATTTTCTGAGTGAAAAACATACTATATCCTGACATTGACATATCCTAGTTGACATTTGGAAAGGATGCCTATCTAAATTAAATTTGCTTTCTTTTAACCACTTATGTGCTTTACATTCTTATGTAACTTGTAGAACACATTAACTGCTTCACAATTGACTATGTCTTCCCAAAAGTGCAATGATGTGCTCAGTAGCACAGGAGCTCAGGAGCAGAGCTGCATTTTGTTTCTTTTCTTAAGTTGAAAACAGTATGGTTTTGAGCTCAGATTAACAGTAAGATTGAAAAATATGTATTTTAATGTGCAAGCTATGTTTAGAACTTTTTGCTTTAAGGCCAGTTTGTGCAAAATGATGCAGTCTATACCAAATGTTCAAAGTCATCTCTGTTAATCGCTTAACACTTAACACTTAATTTAAAGACTTTGTTTACATGTTTTGGCTTTTGAAGCACATTTTATTATGCCTTAAAACTTTTAAATTTTTTAATACAATTTACATTCCTCACATTCCTCAATTATCTTATATGTTGTCAGAAAAGTCTTTTACTTACTACTGATTAGGATGGCATGCACATGTAAAGTGAATAGATTTTCTTAGCCCCATTGATTGCTGGTGCTGAAGAGCAATCTAGTCTGTGTATATGTGATATATTTTCCATATATATAAAAGCATACCTTTTTTTGGTAAATACCATATGGAAAGGTGCCGACACTTCATGTCCTCCTTTATCTGTTTTTGTCACAAAATACTGTCTGAGATGTAGTGTTTGTGTACACATAAAAAGGCAGAAGATAAGCACATAACTTGCACTAATGTGAGAATTCAGCAAGTGGCCTTTTTGCAAGTATGGGTAGAAATGGTAACCTAAGTAAGTTGTCTGTTTTATTTAATTATCTTTCCCCACCAAAGAGGAAAACCTGCTCATGCTTGAAGTGCCTTTATAGTAAAACTGCATAAACATACAGCTTTAATTATAGATTCACATAATCAAAATAATAGTTATGGCAATTATGTGGATTTTTTTATCCCTCCTGTCTAGTAAAACTGTAATTGAAAAACAGTGGGTATGTTCATGATCAGAAATGTCTGAGATGATTATATTTATCCAGTTCAAGACTAAAATATTTGCATAGAATTTTGAGTCACCTTCTGAAGCTCTTGTCTTTTTTGATTGAGATGACAAAAAGAGTGTTAAATTATGTCAACAACTGCATGAAATTTCATATATGGAAATGTCAATGTACATATATACAAATGAGATATATTTATGCTAAAAAAGGTGTTTTTTTAGTCACAAAAGGTCACAGACATACCTACCCCCAACTCTCAACACTTCACTGTTTGCCCACTTTATTTTAAATGTTGTTCTCTTTTGTTGTATCACTTAGTCTTACTGCCCAAACTATATATCAAATTTTATAGTCACCTGATCAAAATGAAATCTAGGTCTTCCTCTAGAGAAGTAGGAGTAGAGCTGCAAATGTGAACCTGAAATCTAGGAGATTATACAGGGAGAATTTTATGTCAAACCCTCAAATGTACAGATTCCTTGGGGCTGAAGGGTTTCTTTTACCTCAGGAATGTTTTTTTGTCTGAAGAGTCAGGTTTATCAAAATGATTATCCCTGTTCTGTTCGGTTGAGATAGTATACATTAGTCTTAGTGGAACCGCTCTATAATGTCTAACAGCCTAATTATACCAAAGGCTCAATCTAATTAATTGCCTGGAGCTGACAGTAAGGAGCTGTTCTTTATCTGTGGTACGGTTAAATATTGTGCAGAAGTATACTTCTAAACCCTGTCTGCGTGGCTTGAAAGACTTCTGACATGTGCCAACCAAGTTTAGAGAAATCTCACCTGGATTCTGAAAATACTGAAGAAATTTTAAGGCTTTTTTCTTTCACTATACTGCATACTCATAATCATTGGATCATTATTGCTTAGAGATTTATAGAGATGTTCTTAAAAAATTAGAAAACTCAAACAATGTAAAAAATTACATTCACACACTTTAGCCTCTACATGCACAGGTAGATGGTAAGCTAACCAAGACTTTTTGGTTTGGTTTTTTTTTAGTATTTCACCTTATGGCCATTAGTATTTTCTTTTATACATTATTTGCATTATTTCTTTTATACTATTGTTTGCACTTACAGGCCCTTGTTAGTACAATGCATGGGGAGAGGTAATGTAGTGATGAAATTAAAATTAAAAAGCCTTTGTTGTTATTGCTGTGTCTCATAGTACTTTAGAGCATTTGTTATTTAAATATAATTCCTAGTGTGGTGTTGTATGTATGGTTGCCTGGAAATACTTTTGATAGAAGACCTTTTAAATTTAGCAAGTCAAAGAATCATGTGGGTTGGAAAGGACCTCTTGAGATCACCGATCACCTTGTCTGCTCCCCCAGCTCAAGCATGATCATATTGCCCAGAACATGTCCAGTTGGATGGTGAATATTTTCACAGAAGACGAATTTATGACCTCACTGGACAGCCTGCCTTACTGCCATGAAGATGTGTTTTCTTGTGTTCATTTGAAATTTCCTGTTTTTCAATTTGTGCCTGTTGCCTCTTGCCCTGTCACCAGGCAGCACTCAGAACAGTCTGTTTCCCTCTTATTCATTCTTTTCCTTCAGATATTTATACTCCTTGGTAAGATCCAATCTAAGCATTTTCTTCTCTAAGCTGACCTGTTGTGGTTCTCTCATATTTTTCTTGTAGGAGAGATGCTCCAGTCCCTTCACTATCTTCTTGGTCATTCGTTGAACTTTCTCCAATATGTCCATGTCTCTCTTGTATTGGGGAGCTCAGAACTGGACCCAGGAGTCCAGGTGTGGTCACTCCAGTGTTCTGTAGAGAGAAAGGATAACCTCCTTCAACGTTACTGATGACACAATGACATAACTGTAAAAGGGATGTGATATTGCAAGATTTAGTCTTTTGTTTTGCAGAGCCACTTTAAATACTATCAAGCTGGAAATGCCTCCCCAGAGATATCACCATGTTTTCAAAGTCAAAAAAAATCAATAGTTAGTAATTTGAACTCACTCAATTAAATTTTTCATGCTATGAAGTCCATAACTCATTAAATATATTTTAATGGAGCCAAGAAAGAAGTTAATTTCTTTTATAAGGCTGTGAAAAAATACCACTTACAATTAATTCATGCAAAATTCTTAGCAAAATTCTGCAGTCTAAGTAAGTTTATAGGTAATTTGATCCCACATGCCCGTAGTACTGAGAGTAATGAATGGCTTATAATGTCAATATTCATAAACAGCCATATTACTGCTAATAAGAACTCTGAACGTTTCCAACATGTCCTTTGCAAAATGACTAATGGAAAGCCATATAGTTACTTCTTGATAATTTAATTTCTGTGTGCCACATTGCATCATTTTCTAGTTTTTCTTTTGCTGGGAAAATAAAATGCAATTGAAAACTTAAACTTCCATTCATTTCCTCTTGCTAATGCTTTAATTTGGACTTGATATTATTGTCATAATTACAGCACAGAGATAAAATGAATGAAAACTCTAATTTTTCTGAGTTTGAAAGAAAATTTATGAGTGAGACCAAATCACCTGCATAGTTGGTGTGAAAAACAAATGTTTGTCAGTGGAATCAGGAGTAACAGAAAATAAAAAGTATTTGTCAGCATGATGCCTTAGGGTGCCATTCTTAGCATGCCAGTAAAATGAAAATTTAAGTGAAAGGAAAGGAACAGGCTACCTTTTACTTATCTAGGGATAAAAGTGTCTCTGGAAGGGCTGGCCACTTCCAACAGACCTTACAGAATTTTGTAATATGTGAGTGAGAGAATTAGCTGAGAAGACGGCGGAAAATTGGTGAGGTTTTTTTTGTTTGGTTGGTTGTTTTTTAATTATTATTATTATTTAATAGAAAATATTCCTTCATTTTGTTGCCTCTGGTCACAGATGGTACATATGTAACTTCTTAGAGAAAGGCTTGAAAGGTCAAAGTGTCATGTTGGAAAAGACCTTCAAGATCATTGACTCCAACCATTACCCTAACACTGCCAAGTTCACTGCCAAACCATCTCCCTGAATATCACACCTATGGGTCTGTTTAATACCTCCAGAGATCATGACTCCACCACTTCCCTGGGCAGTCTGTTACAATGTCTGACTACCTTTTCAATGAAGAACTTTTTCCCACTATCTAGTCTAAACCACCCCTGGTGCAACCTGAGCCCATTTCCTCTTGTCTCATCACTGGTTACCTTCAAAAATAGACTGGTGAGTTATGAAAAGACACTGAAGATGTATTGAATGATGTGTAGAATCTATGCTGCTATGTAGTACTGTGCTACTTCTGATGAGCAGATCTTAATCAAAACACTTAATTTGCACCTTTTCAAAGTTGCTATTCTCCATTTGCTATGTCCCCTATGATTGGGAAAAGGTTTTTGTGTTGTGTCCTGTGAGTCATCAAATGTAGGAAGGAAGTGATTTGCAGATTTTTCACATAAAATATCCTGCTATTTGTCACACAGACTGGAGTTTGGTTTTGTTGGTGGTTTGGTTTTTTCGCCTGATAAGCTTGTGATTGCGACAAATGTTGCTATATGAAAAGAGTTGTAGCAAACACTCTCTGGCAGAAGAAGTTTCAAATTATGTAAGTTTTCAGAGGTGGAAAATGGAAATGTAAACCTAAAATCATTTACAGTGTGAGGAACATCCAATTTATTAACTTAGCTCTGCTGTAGTTGCTCTTTCTGCATATTTCTGCTCTATGATCCTGTGCAGTGCTTATTTCAATTAATATTTTCTTGCTGAGAGTAGATAGAAAATATTGTTGGATTGGTATTTGAGAGGAAAGTTGAATGCCTTTTCCAGATACTGTTTAAAGTCAGTGTTCCAGACCCCTGCAGAATCTTGGGATTCAACATATCTTTGTACTGAGAAATTTTGAAAGCTAGGCATATCTTGACGCCCTTTAAAACCTATTTTCTTTTATAACACTGTTTTTCCTTTTCCAGAGATCATAAAAAGTTTATTAGACTAAAGTCGAGTGTGTAAATCTGTATTGGGGTTATGTACTTGAACTGTTGGACTAACCATACAGCATGGATTGTCTTTCTCTTTTTCTTACTCTCTCAATACTCACTTCTGTTAGGTGTACCAAGTTGTATATCTCTATATAGACTTGAATTATGAGGAGCACCTTACATACTTAACCCTCCCTATTCCTTAATAACTTTTAAATTATTCCATTTATACTTTTATGATTTCTTACTTTTATGATTTCTTTCTTGGTAAAAAAAGAAAAAAAGGTGCTGTCAGTAATATAGTGTCACATATGTACAATATGTTACTATATGTTACCCCCAAGAAACAGAAAAATGTTAATCCCCTTATACTATGTTCTTACATTTTTTCCTGGAAATTAAAGAACAACAGAGTTTGTCTTAGTGTATTTTGATGAACTTTTGTGAATCCTCACTATGCAAGACAGCCAACATTATTCAACCAATTAAATTGCCTGAAACAGGGGAAATTCTAATATCTAGTAGGTAATTATAACTTGTGCTGATTGCTTAAATGACTGTATAAAATTTACAAGGTTTGTACTGGCTAATGAACAAAGTGAGGCAAGATAGTATTATCATTTTTTTTGGCTATTTAGCGGTATTGAAATACAATTTCAGATGAAGTTTCTTCTACCAGCAGAACCTGTTTCTTGACAAGGACCTGAATATATATCTCATAGGTAATCCCACTTCCAAGTATCACTTACTAGAAGCAGCTTCTGCATAATAAAGATCATAATTAAGTTCTTTACTGGATAGGGAACAAACTGCTTTAGGTACCAGACATCCTTGGTGCTTATTGAGTATTGCAGTTCTTAGCAATACTCTGATTATTTTTCAGTTGTAATGATCAGACAGTAGTTAGTTGTACACAGAAGGGTGTTTTATCAGTAAAGGGAATGCATCCAGAAGACCTAACCTTAATTTTGATTCAGCCAATGTGGCTGTGTGTTCCATATATTTGGTTGATACCTGAGATGAGATAATTTAATACTATTATATTCCTTTATGGCTTTTATTTCCAGCTTCTTCTGTAAGGAGGGGAACAACACATACAATGACACTCAGATGCAAGACATGCAATCTGTATTTTAGTTAGAATTACTTTTTATTGGCATATGTACATGATTCCTAACAGACATGGAAAAATCTCAAGTAATAAAACCGTTGCTAACACACATAGTCTAATTCAGGTATAGTCTAACACCTAATCTAATAATACATACTGTCTATATGTCTATCTGTTATCCTCCACTGCTAACAACTTTTTAAACCATTGGCCAGAACTTGCCAAATTTCACAGGAAGGCTCAAAGATGTGAAATATCCTATCAAATTTACAAAAATAACTGCTACTTCAAGGAGAAAAGATTGATGTGTGATAACACCTTCTATTAAATATCTCACAATCCTGAAATATCTCAAGTTATTTTTATTTAGCTATATATTATTATATAGCTATGTAGTTCTGATATTTCCAGGGCTGCTGTGAAACAAGGTGTTAATTGCATCACAGAGGGACTGTCTTCAAAGTTAAGATGGTTGGCAGTTAAAAAGGACTTCAAATGATGCATTTTTGCCATTCCTGTGGTAAAAATATAATTTTATAAATATTTTATAATTTTTATGGGGTTTTTTTGGTTCCTTTTGGGGAGAGGGGTTGGGGTTGGTTTTTTTTGTTTGTTTTGGTTTTTAGTTTTTGCGTGTTTTTTTGGGTTTTTTTTTGGTTTTGTTTTTTTTTTTAGTTTTTAGTTTACCAGTGAAAAATTGTGCAAGTAATTTTCTTTCTTATTCATTCCTGGACTAGAAGCCATTCAATGTTACACCAGTGTGCTTCCACAAAATGTTAAAATTATTCCTCAATTATGCTAGTACCTATGGAAGGAGATTTTGTTATTTCCATTATTAGACTTTGTTGAAACTTCTGGCGTATTATTGTGATTATTTTCATCTTCTCTAACAGTATGATTATACATTAGAAGTAGATGAAAAGGTATGTAGCAACTTTCAGAATTGCAATTTGAGTGAATTAGAATTTATCATTCAGAAGCTGAAGTAAAATATAATTCTGAATGGAATACTGATAACTGAAATCAAATTCTAGATATGGAAAGTGTTTAGAACCTTCTGATACAAGAATACAGTAAGAAAATGTGCTTTAAATACAGAAAACAAATCTCCAAATTGAGCGAAAGTCAAAATGCTTTAATCTTTGACACCAGCTGAAGGGAGTGAATGTGGACATAAGAGAAGGAATCTGCTACAAGTATGAGAATTTAAGGACAGTTAAAATAAGGAATTGAAAATCTTATGGAAAATGTTAGGTAAACATTATTTACATCATGTGAAACACGATTTTGCAGTCAAATACTTATTTAAAACATTATTTACAGAGTTATTGCCTAAAAAATAATAATTTTTTCTTAGCTACAAACAAAAGGTTCTGTTCAATACAATGAATAATAAATATTCTGTCTTAATATAGGCAAGAGTTACTTAACAATGTCTTTTTAGCATGCATCACCTAGCACTATCACCAAAATATACTAATGGAAAACTTTATCTGATAGTCACTTCCTAAAGAACAAATGTGGAGAGCCCAGAAGTTACAGATAGCTTAGTTTAAATAATAGTTTGTTCAACACTTCAGTGATAGATTATGCTTAAGCAGAAAATGGAGGACTTTCCACACTATGGTTCATTGACTGGCTGACAAGTAAAGAAAGACTCAGATACCAGAATCAAGCTCTAAAAGTCTTATTTTGGATAGAGAATGAAAAATTAATAGATTTTGCATCAGGCTTTATAAGGAGTGCATATATTTTCTTTTAATGCCTGAACACAAATATTTATGAAAATAGCAGAAAATCAGACTCCAAGAGCTGGAATTTTGTCCTATAAAACACATTGATTTAGGATTATTTCAGCATATAAATATTTGCAAAGCATTAATCTGAATTTGTGCTTGTAGCAAAGAGTATCAGACCTTGAAAGAATTTGAAGCTCTGAAATTAAAATTTCAGGTAATTAAGCTACTTCTTTTGAAAACATGAATTAAGAACTTACTTAATTCTGACATTCTTGAAAACATCTTCCACCATCTCTTTCATGTATGTGATTTTACCAACATTAACACTACAATTTATTTATTTATTTATTTATCTTCCTAGTTATGGTAGGAGTTTAAAAGTTTCCTGTTTAATGGAAATTTTCATGGTTATTCATTAATTTGTACTTAAATTACATAACCAGGAAACACTCTCTAATGAAATTTTAAATTTTTCATTGAATAGCAAGTTGGTGTTGATTTTGTTGTAGCTAGTTTCAATAAGCCAGCACTTTCTCTAAGCCAGAAGATGAGTGAGCATGATGCTTATTTTGTACATAAATACCTGGATATTTTCCATTTTGGTTTTCACTGTACTTACCATCAACTATTTTCTTTGGTCATAAATGGTCTGGTTTTGAGGGAGCAGAAATCTTGAATAAAAAATGTCCTTGTGATCATATATTTTATTTCTCTCTTTTGGGAATTGTTTTACACTAGAATGTTAGAATGTTTTTAATTAGTATCTCCAACTAGACTTTTGGATATCACTTCCATCATTTCAGTCTGAATAGAAATGGAACACCCACCTGCTTTCTTTTCTAATCCTAAACTGTATGTTTTGGTAAATACACACAAAAAAATATTGGTAAAGCATTTTAGCATCTGAGAATATTGCTTTAACAGCAATTGTTAAAGCATTCTAATAAAAAACATAATTGTGTTTTTTAATTTTTTATAAATCTAAGTAAAGCATAATTGTTAGCATTCTAATCAAATATACAAACACTGGTTATTCAGGAGGTTTACATAAATAATTAAGGTGTTTTACCACATGAAAATATCTTGCTTTCTACTCGTGTGAAATAACACCCTTTTCAAAAGTAGTCAGTAAATACTGTTTCTGGAAAAAAAGCAATCTAAAGTCTTAAGAGCATGAAATTTTATCAACCACATGAGGCATTTTAGGAAAGGAAGGGTAAGATTTTAAAATCATTATATTTTACAGAATTAGGAAATATCCTGAATTGGAAGAGACTGTTAAGCACAGCTCCTGACTCAAAACAGAAAGTATTCCTGGCAGCCAAAAACTTAAACCACATACCTGCAGGGTTTGACCAGCTCTTTCTTTAATACTTACAGGTCTGGGGCCATGACTGGTTCCCCTGAGGAGTTTGTTCCTGTGCTGGACCACCCTCTCAACAAAGAACTTTTTCCTGATATCCAGTATGAACATTATATGATGCAGCTTTAAGCCATTCCCTCACACTGGGTCACCAGACAGCAGAGAGAAGGGATCACCAAGTCTCTCTCTGTTCCCGCTCACAGCAGGGGGATGAGGAATCCTTCAGTCTTTTCTAAGGGGAATACATACCTTCTAGACCTTTCGCTGTCTTTGTTGCCCTCCTTTGAACAAATTCTGGTTTTTTTTCTCCTTTTGATATTGTAGAGCCCTGAACGGCACACAGTTCATGCCAGTGAGGTGAGGTCATGCCAGTGCAGAGTAGAGCACAACAATCCTTTCTTTCAGCTGGTCAGCTGTGAACCATAGTCCCTTCATCTTCTGCTTATGCATAATCTATCACTCAGCATTACCAAGCTTAATGCTTCCCTGGACAGGGTTGTGTCGCTGTAGGACACGTGAAAGCACTTACGCGAGCCACTGCTATTGCGAGGTAAAAGAAAAGGGATGTTTATTTTCTGACTCCATCTTTTATACTTTTCCCAAGGTGATAGAGGATTGGCCCGACACTGGGCCACCTCTCCAAAGACATTGGATATAGTACCAATACATCAAATTTTCTCCACCCCCACGAAAGAATGTAAACAATATATTGTTTACAGAATCTGTGTGGGAAAATTCTCCCACAGAATGTAAACTCAGAAGGCTTTAGAAAAATCTTTTAAGAATCAGGGCGACATCTCATCCTTCTTAGTTTAAAAGAAAAAGGAAAAAGAAATTATCAAGGTTCATTGTCCGTTCACGGAGGAATCATCAGAGTGATCATTCGCATCGTCCTCAACTGACTCATCACTCAACAATCCATCCATTTGATGCCTCTCAGTTTGGTCACGGTCTCCATGTTGCCCGTTGGCCGGATTCTGTCGCTGCGGCTGCAGGTCAGGACGAACACACCTCGAAGGTACCCAGCGTGCCCCAGTATCTGTGGACACACAAGCATACCCGTGCCCCGAAGCTATAAGGTCATAGGGACCTTCCCATTGTTTGGTGACTAAATTCCCCACTCAAACTTTTGCCCGAGGCTGATGTGCCTCATCTGCAGCCTGCAACAAGAGATGATGATTTAAAATGACAGGGTTATTTGAATTCTGCTTCACCGTAAGATGATTGATGGTGTACAATGCTTTCTCCAACCGACTGTGTGGGGTCTCCCCCTGCATTCCCCGTTTTTGTTTTTGAAGAACCCGCTTCAGAATACCATGAGCGTGTTCTACAATAGCTTGGCCAGTTGGAGAATGGGGGATACCAAACTTGTGTGACACACCCCACAACTGCAGGAACTGCCGCACCTGCTGCGATGCGTAAGCAGGACCATTGTTGGTTTTCACAGTAGAAGGTATGCCCAGAGTGGTAAAGGCCTGCCTCCAGTGGGCAATGACATCACGGGCCTTTTCTCCAGTGTGAGCGGAAGCCCACATCGCAGAGGAGAACGTGTCCACCGTGACGTGCACATACTTGAGCCGGCCAAACTCGGCAATCTGGGTGACATCGGTCTGCCAAAGCTCCAAGGCCCTAAGGCCTCTAGGGTTTACCCCTGCTGGCAGAGGTGGAGCAAGTGCATGGCAGTCATCACAGGATTCAACAATGCCACGAGCCTCCGTTGGCGTCAGCTGAAACTGCCTCTGCAGGGTATGTGCATTCTGATGGAAAAACCATGCGATGCCTTGGCCTGCGCGAGTGTATCAGGCTGAGGTGCTGCCCACACTGGGTTAGCCAACTTGTCAGCCCTCGAGTTACCTTCTGCTACAAACCCTGGTAAATTGGTGTGACTTCTCACATGTAGAATGTAAAACGGATGCACCCGGGCCTGAATGGCACACCACAAGGTCTTCAGTAAATGAAACAAGGCAGGGTTACTGACCTCCTTCAAAACTGAGTGACCCAACCGCTGCGCAATATCAGTCACATAGGCAGAATCCGTGACCAAATTGAAAGGTTCCGGGGAAAATCTCTCAAATGCCATGACAGAAGCCCTCAGTTCAACCAATTGGGCTGACCCATTCTCATGACCTTCCAGAACCTGCCACTCAGATCCGTCCTTCCAAGTAACAATGGCCTTTCCTGTTTTCCCCGACCCATCAGTGAAGACAGTGGGTCCTTGCATGGGTTCCTGACTATTTTTGGGCCACAAGGAGATCTGCATAATTTTTGCCACCTCCAGTAGCTGGTGGCTGGGCAAATGATAAGTGATTTGCCCTGAAAAATTTTCCAGAGCACACTGCAGGGACACACAGTGCGCAAAGCTCCGGTCAAAGTCCTCCCAGAATACCGGGAGTATGATCTTTGCAGGATCTGCACCCATCAATTGCAAACACCGTTGCCGGCATTTACTTATCAACCGAGCAATCAACTCAGCCAATGTCGTTGCCGTCTTCTGCGGCTGATGGGGCAGGAAAACCCATTCCAAGATGTGCAAGGGATCGGACCATTTGTCACTCCATTGACCAATGATACCTGTGGGATGCAAATCTGGAGTGGTAACAAACACAGTGACATCAACGGAAAGATCAATGCAATAAACTTGACGGGCAGAAACAGCCTGCTGAATTTCCTTCAGCACCTGACATGCCTCAGGGGTCAATGTGCAAGGTGATTTTAAATCAGAGTCTCCCTTCAACAAATCATACACAGGAGACAGTTGTGCGTCGGTTAGTGCCAAGTATGGACGTAACCAGGTGATGATACCCATCAGTTTTTGAACATTGTTCAGTGTCTTCACCGAGTGAGCAAATTGCAACTCCTGGTGTTGGATCAACCATTCCAGAATTTTGACCCCCAAATACTTCCAAGGAAGTTGTTGTTGAACCTTTTCTGGAGCCACTTGCAGCCCATGAGCATGCAAAGCATCGAGCAACTGAGGCTGAATCCTCAGCAGCTCATCCTGGGTAGACGCAGCCACCAAAATGTCGTCCATATAATGATACAGACGTGCATCAGGAAACTGCTTGCGAACTCCAGACAAGGCACGAGCCACGTACCATTGGCATATGACTGGGGAATTTCGCATCCCCTGTGGCAAAACTTTCCATTGATATCGCTGTGCGGGCTCATCATTGCCAATTGCTGGCACCGTGAGGGCAAATTTTGGTCTGTCATCGGGATGCAAAGGAATTGTAAAGAAACAATCCTTCAAATCCACAATGAAGATCGGCCAGCCTGCAGGAAGCACGGTAGGCGATGGCATGCCCGCCTGCAACGTTCCCATGCCTTCCATGACGGCATTGACCTTCTGGAGGTCCTGTAACAACCTCCATTTCCCAGACTTCTTCTTGATGCAGAAAACAGGGGTGTTCCAGGGACTGTTAGAAGGCTCCAGACGACCCTGGTCCAACTGTTCCTGCACTAAATTTTGAAGGGCGATCAATTTATCTTGAGGGAGGGGCCACTAGTTTTCCCAAACAGGTGTATCCACCAGCCACCGTATAGGAGGTGTAGAACACTCTGCGCCCTTCGCAACAGTGGCCCCCATCAAAAACCTGTCCCGATGCGCACCCCCCACGCAGACAGAACATCCCTCCCCCAGAAATTAGCAGGAGGAGGAGTAACATAAGGCCTAATCCAGGCCGTCTGTCACTCTGGGTTTGCGACCAGCACGGGCCGCTGGCTCACGTAACATCGTGCTGTTCCCCCCAGACCCTCCACAGACGTTTCTGCTGGATCCAGGGGCCAGTCTGGAGGCCAGGCGGCAAGGGAGAGAACCGTGACATCAGCGCCACTGTCAAGAAGCCCGCAGAGGTGGATCTCTGATGGCGTCACACCAGGGATGGACAGGGTACACAGCATCTCGGGACGGTCTTTGGTCAGGAGAGTGGTCCAGTGAACCTGACGTGGTCCAGTAGATCCAAAACCGCCATCACCCCGCAATCGGTCAGCCATCCTGCGAACAGAAGACTTAAAGGGCACAAGGTGAGCAAGCCGCGTCTCCTTTGGGATCGTAACGGGGAGGTGTGTGTGGAAACCATTGCACAAATCTGCCCTGTGAAGTCTGCATCTATGAGACCCAGGTGCACAAGAATGCCTTGAAGGGTGGCACTAGACCTCCCCATAAGAGCACTCATGCCTTCACCTAAGGGGCCAAAGGCATCCAGAGCAACCTTGTGCACCTTGCAAGAGTCTAAAACTACTGTTGCTGCTGTGCAGACATCCACACCTGCTGACCCAAAGGGGCTGGTGACAAGCTGGCTGAGCAGATCTCCATCGGCTCCGGGGTCTGGAGAGGAACTTGTGTCTGAGCGCGCCCCCCTTTCGTGCTCCTCTTCCCATTTCCCGGGCCTGGGAGTGCTTGGCCACTAACATGAGCAGTTGCCTTGCAAGCATCTGCTGGATGGCCTGGCCTTGCGCATCGGCCACACACATATGAGGGAAATTTTCCCTTCTGTGCTTTCTTCCCCCGTTTGTTTCTCGTCTGAGCAGTCCCCCGCGGCTGCTGCCAGCCCTGCGGCGCTGCCCAGACCGCTGCGCAGCAACAGCCCAAACATCCACCTTCTGAGCCAAGGGGCCTAGGTCTGCACATGCCGCTGCCATCTGCGAGAGTGTTGCCCCTTCAGGAAGAGTCCGTATAACACTTTTGCATTCTGCATTGCATTGCGTTCTAACAAGGCTCGCAATGGCTAGGTGCCTCAGCTCAGGTTCTACTATCTGTCTTTCCACAGAGGCTATCAACCTCTCTGCAAAGTCCATAAACGATTCATCATCCTTTTGAACAACAGTCAAATAGGATTCCTTCGGAGCGGCCATTTCTAGGGTCTGGATCACAGCTGCTAAGCCTAACGTCCCACACTGTTCCAGTACAAGAGGATCCGTATCCAGCCTGCCCCTGAGGATCAACATAATTGCCTGTGCCCATCAGCATGTCAATCGTGACCACACGCCTGGGATCCTGCTGCCCCCGTGTAGCATTCTTCTGCACTGCTCTGGCTGCTAAGGCAGACCACTTGTCCTGAAACATGCCAAGTTGCACAGGATTAAAAAGAACCCATGCCACAGAACGAATATCGGAAGGCGTTAGCAGGTCATCAACAAAGGACCGAATCATGTGCATAACCTCATCAGACCCAAGACCATGCTGTGCAACGGTGTGTCGGATGTCCCTCAAGATCTTATACGGAACAGGCTGGTAAGTGTTATGAGTAACACCCCTGAGCACAGGGAAAACTTGGGGACACCCCATTAAGCCTGTATCACCCACTGTGTCACATCCCATGGACCCCGGGACAGCGGCAGCCCCTGGGCTGCGAGGCAGTGCAACATCACTGGACACCACACCCCCGCAGCATCAGCAGAGCCAAAGGAGCCTTCCCCGTGATCCGGCAGGCTCCGCGGGGGGGGCAGAGTCACACATCTCCTCAGCCTTATCCAGGACCTTGTGCCAAAATCGCCCGTGGTCCTTTGGACGCACAGTCACCTGGCAGGCAGGGAGAGTCCACAGAGTTGATGGGAGGATCCACGGCCATGGGGAGTCACCGGTCTCCCACCGTTCGCATCAGCAGTTGCGGTAAAGTTGAACACCCCAGCGTCCTGCCACGCCGCAGCCCCAGCCCCCGCGGCGGTCGGGGAAGGTGGAGCCGAACCAGCCGGCGCCCTGGTGCTGCCGTCCGCAGCATCAGTAGAGGGCACCGTGGCGGGCGCCGGCCACAAGCCCAGCGCAGAAGGAGACGCGGCCCGCGGAGACACACCCCCACGGGAGGACACAAGAGAGTCCGACACGCCTCCAAGGAGTGCCTGTTCCATGATGCGGAGCCTCCCAGCCGGTACCGCCCTCATCATGTGAGACGGGCCAGGCTGCCTGCCCGCTGGGGCGGGGCCCGATGGAACAGGGATGAACGCCCTGCCCTTGGCAGCCCCCACCGCCTGCGCATGCCCAGCGGGCTGCGCAGACTGCGCAGGCTCTGGGATCGGAGCCGAGGTGTCCTCGGCAGATGAACCCGAGACCAAACCGGGCGAACCCGCCTGTGTCGTCTCCAGGGGAAATGTAACACCACAGTTCAGGCAATGCACTGTCACCGAGTCAGGCGCAATCCGAGACGGGGGCTGAACTGTGGCACCCCGTTCACCTCCGAGTGCCGGGAAGGTACAAAGAGAGATCTCTTCCCCTCCAGCCCACTACGCCTGCGACGCGAGACGGGGCGAGGTGGCCGAACCAGCTCCTCCGAGCCCCCAGCAATCCCTGGGGCTTCATCCACCGACCGGACGCTCGGAGCCAGCGGACTGGGGGCCCGAGCCACACCAGAGGAGGAGCCATCTTCTGGCTCACTCCCCGGGGGGCACGGCAAATCAGGGCTACCCCAGAGACACTTGGTGTCTCCAGGATCCACATCCGAGACAGATAGGTCCCCCAGAGAAGCCTGGGAACTACCAGTCTCGGACCCCTGCCAAATGGCATCCAACCTCTTCCACAGTAACACCAGTGGCCCAACATCTTCAAAACGACTATCAAGCAGGGTGTCCACGAGGCGATCCCCCACGGGAGACCAATTCTCCCAGGAAAGGGCTTCTTCAAGCCTGGGAAAAAATCCCTGCTCCCGTGCCCGGAAAAACAATCTCTCAAAATTCTCCCAAAAAAGGAGAAGGCGTTTTCGCCTCAATACATCGCTCCAAATTCCCAAAATTACTTCTACAGTCTCCATTACCAAGACAACAGCAGGCAAAGTGCCGAACAGAGAGAGAAACAGAACTCAAACGCGTTCCCAGCCTAAACTGCAATACACGCGGACGGTCACCAGATGTCGCTGTAGGACACGTGAAAGTGCTACGCGAGCCACTGCTATTGCGAGGTAAAAGAAAAGGGATGTTTATTTTCTGACTCCATCTTTTATACTTTTCCCAAGGTGATAGAGGATTGGCCCGACACTGGGCCACCTCTCCAAAGACATTGGATATAGTACCAATACATCAAATTTTCTCCACCCCCACGAAAGAATGTAAACAATATATTGTTTACAGAAACTGTGTGGGAAAATCCTCCCACAGAATGCAAACTCAGAAGGCTTTAGAAAAATCTTTTAAGAATCAGGGTGACAGGGGTGACCTTTTTGGCCATCAGTGACATTGTTGACTCAAGTCGGTCTTACAATATCCATTGTACAAATACTGTTCATGCAGAGTATCTTTGGTTTTTTCCCAGAATATAAACAGTGAAAACTCTCAACCTTTTCTGTGAGATAGTTGGATAAAGACACTGCAGTTCATTTTTTTTTTGCCTATTGCCTATTAGCGCTATCCCTTATGCAGTAAGAGCTTACTGCATGGTACAAAATGGAACAGCCTCAGCAGTTGGGATCATCTGCTATAGAAAGAACAATCATTTTCATGCACAAAGCATTGGACAGAATATATTTTCTATCAGGCTTACCTTAGGAAATTGGCCTTCCATGAGTTTATTTGTTCAGTAGATCTCTGTATTGCTCCAGATTTTTCTTCTTGCTTCGGGTGTAGCAACAGCAGTATCTTCAAATTAATTTTTAAGTCTTTCATTACAACTTTGATTTACAAATACTGAGGTAGTGGCTGTGTAGCTCTATTGCTGGCTGTATAGTCATAGATTTTTCTGGTTGTACTTTTGGCTCCTAAAGAGTTGATTTACACTAAATAGGTTTGAAAAACATGATACAAGTGTTTGGAAAATATAACATAAAGAGAATTCTTGGTAGTAGGTACATTTCAACCAAAAGCCCCCATCTATCTTAGACGGGTCTGACTGATTTACTGAGCTTTTACCAGACTGCGCATTATCACTCTACTGATGTGTTCTATAGATGCATTTAAAGCTTTTGAAAATTATTTGGGTGTAGTATGTAGACTTGGCATGGAGCAGTGTGGGTTCTGGTAGGGTGCTCAAAATCCCAAGCTGTAGTAGATGGGCCTAACATCAATGGATTCACTTATGGAAAAAGCAGGTGTTTTCCTGTAATGTGACAGAAAACTACAGCTGCATTATTTTCATATGGAAGCCAATTTTTTCTCTTATCAGAAAATCAATATAATTAGAAAACTTTTTATAATGTTACATCCTAGCTCTCAATAGGAAAATATTTGAACAAAATTCTTTGATTATTCATCTCCTAATAAAGTTTTGGTTTGTTTTACTGCAATAAATATTCTGCAATGGAATTCATGTTTCCCACCTTATATTATTATATTGCCTTTTTTTATCTGACTTCCAATGGTCTAACAGAATACAACTATTCATTTTGAAAAATAATGCACTTTCTTGTGCATTACTGAATAAATAAATACAACCTTGCCGCTAGTCTGTGACAAAAGAACTGCTTGGTATTATAACACTTCAATTATGAAGAGGTTTCCAAGCATAAGAGATTTGAAATATTATACAGGATTAGATGGTTTTTGTTGGTATTTGATGTTTTCAATTTTTCTTTTTATTATAATTTGTCAAATCTATACTCTGAATTTTCATATGTGGTACTAGAACCATTGGATTTTTAATTTTTTTTCTGTTTTTGATGGTCAAAATGGGAAAATATTGTTTTGGAAGAAAATGAAAACTGGAAAATGTGGCTTCTAGTCATTGAAATCATCAAATGATTGATTTTTGCTTAAATATATATTTTCAAATATTTTGGAAAATAATTGAAAATGAGAAGGCAACATTCTAATGTAGATGTATACAACAATTTTCTACAAAATTCAAGCATTCTACAACAAAATCATTCTGACTTGATTCAGTTGATGGCTATGTAAGTGAAAAGCAGAAAGAGTTTTGTGACCTGGGACCCATTCTCTTTAGTAATTTTGTTTTGAAGATGGTGGAATTTACTTTTATCCTTGGCAAAATACTGATCATGAATTTAGTTTGGCCATGACCCTTCATGGTTATTTAAGCTGTTGGTCGACAATATCTTAAATTATAGAATGGAACAGCATTTATTTCATTACTGGTACAACAGCCTTAATAATTACAAGCTTATTTAAAAACTATTAAGGTTGATGGTATTCCATGTAAATTCTTAGCAATTATGAAAAAAAAACAAACAAAAAAAGAAAAAAAAATAAGGTGAAAAAATCGAGAATCCAGTCCAAATTAAGAGGAAACTAAAATCCCTTAATTTTACAGTTTCACAGCTATGGAAGCAAAATTATTTTTTTTAACCTCCACTTAATGCTATTTTTTTTTATATTTGGGAATATGACAGGGATCAACATAATCAACTGAATTGAATGATAAAATTGCTAATGATATAAACATGTGCATTCATTTCTCACCTTTTTTTTTTTTTTGTTCTTTATAAAAGACCATATTCTTTAGTTTTAGAATAATATTAATGTGTTGGTGAGGAATAAGGCAGCTGAAAGGGTGAATAGAAGTTTAAAATGAAACAGTTTTTTGTCTTGTAAGGTAGGTATTTTTTACTGTTTTATCTAGTAATGCTTTGAGCTTCTCTTCTGGATATTTAGTTCAGATTGAATCAGGAATATTTCAATGCAGATAAGAATAAAAGAGAATGTGCAGTACAATTTAAAAGTAAGGAATTTTTGCCATATAATATGTGTGCTAATGTGTGTGCAAAATTCAATTCATGCTGCAGACTTCTGTTTTAAGATACCTTCTTTGAAATTTAAGGAACCACAAGATATTATAGATATTATAGACTTATATTTGAAATATAACATGAACATGAAACTGAAATACTGCTTTCAGCTAAGAACTGAAATTCCATCTGCTCAGCTCAGTTTTATGCAATTGCTCATCAGGGTAGGCTTTGTTGAATGTTTCTTCTTTTTTTTTTTAATCACACATCATGTGAGAAAGCAGTTGCAGGACCTATTACAGAAGAAAACATCCGGGCAGGTTGCCTTCTTAGTTAATATGAAAAAAACTTTTTATTATAGTCAGGTTAGAGTTTTACTCCTTTTTATCTGTCAGCCAAGAGTAATTTCCAAAATTCCTGCGACCAATGGGCATTCAGCCATGATTCCTGGCATCACAGGAACGGTTTCCTTTAACCTGGAACCCTGAGGAGCCATGTAATACACGGGGTTTTTGCAGATAAGGAGTTTTGCTCTTTTCCTTCCCTCCCATTCATATCCCGTCTTCAGTCCACCTGGAACTGTGATCATGACTAAAAGAGAAAGTGGGGATTTTACCTGTGAAAAATCTCAAAAATAGTTCCTTTTATATCCATGAAATGTTTAGGACATCAGTGGCTATTTGCACTTATACTATATTTTCTGAGTTTCACATAAAATTTCACAGTCACTAGCACAAAGTAAGGGCTCCTCTTCATCTGCATGCCTTTTTTTTTTCTCTAAGGAATCAAGGATTTTATGAACCAAGTCACTTATTTTGCTCTCATGTGTGTTTCCTGCTCCATTTATTAAAAAGCTGTGAGCTATTTCTTCAGAATTTGTTTGAGGGAGAAAGAAAACAAAACTTGCAAGAAACAGGGATGTTAAGTTAATGTTACTGAAGTCAATCATACCAATAAAACTGATTAAAATATGACAAGTATTTACTCCTGATTTTCTCTATCAGCTCAAATGGTAAAATTCAAATTAATCCATTTTTCCTCTTTTTATTATAATGTTTATTTTATATATATATATATATATATATATATATGTTTATTATAATATTATTAGAAAAAAAAATCTCAAGTTCTCTGGAACTACAGGCTATATAGAAAAAAGATGAAAGAAGATTCTTCCTAAATAATACAAATCACAATGATTATGCATACAAATACCCTGTAAACTAACTGTCCCATAAAACCTTTCCCCCCCTGTATTATAGGCATCAACACCCCTGCTGTCACCTCATTGTGTCTGCAATTGTTCTTCCCCTTCATCTTTAAAACATCTTTAAAGGGATGCTTGTTTATTTTGGCAGCACCATCATTGGAATTCTATTTAACCTATTTTGACTTAATTGGTTATCCAGAGTTTGCAGTTCCACAACTTGATCCAAGAAACAATGGAAATTATGGAGATATTCAAGAACTGTCTGGACACAATTCTGTGGCGTGTGCTCTAGGATGACCCTGCTTGAGCAGTGAGGTTGGAACAGACAACCACCTGTGGTCCTTTCCAACTTTACTAATTCTGTGACTCTCTGATATTGAGGCATGAAGAGGCTTATTGATGTTGTGTAGAAACCTGATTCTCAAAGACACTTTTTTATTACCATTTTCTGTTCTTCTTCTCTCTGCTACTTTTTACATGTCTATAGAAAAACTGCAATGCATACTTGTAAACAGAGAAAGCTGAAGGATTAGTTGTTGCCTATGTGATTATCTCATTGTATTTTAGATTTGGCATTTAAAGAAGCAAAAATCAAAAACCCCAAACCCTTCAGCACACAAGATCATCAAAGATGTTTTTATAGAATGTGATTTATATTCATATTTTTGTTATAAGGACAATATCAGATACTGACTGATCCTATGCTTGAATTTGTTGATTCCACTTGCATTTCACACATGAAGAGTTTCTTTCAATGACCTGAGGAGAAGACCTTTTTCTACTTGGTGTATACTTATATAAAAGGGATCCTAATTTTTTTTCATTTCCTTAAAATATGAAGTCACAGGGGCAAAAAAAAAAAGGTAAAATTTTAGTAATAATAAATAATATTTCAAAGGCCATTCAGGTTTTAAACCAGTGTGAAAACAGCTGGCTTTGTTTTGTGTTAACGGAGAGAAAAGAACATCGGAAAGGTCTTCCTTACACTGAAGTAAGAGGTCTGTGCCTCAGTCTGTTCACACCATGCTGCCTTTGTAGTAAATGACTCCTTCACTCTCATAGAAAGGGTCACTGCTGAAGTGGGTTAACGATCTGTGTTACTCATTCAGCTTCCTGAAATTACTAACAAAGGACAGGTTTTAAATGGCATGAGGTGTATCTCAGTGGAAGGAACCCCTTCTGATCCAGGGTTCTGATTTTAAGACCCAACTCCCTGAGGAAGCACAGGGAACCCTGTCCTGGGTTTTCCGTTGTAAAAAGTGCAGCAGGGTTCACTGTAGATGACACACATTGCAGCAGTGCCATCTGAACCACTTTATCAGAATTAACTGGAAAAATTGTATGTTTAATTCAATTACATATTCCTGTAACTGAGGCCTCCAATTCAAATGCAGAGTGCCCTTATATTTTTTGCTGTGTTTGAATGGAAGAAATGGGAGAGAGACTACTGAGAATAACACTGTAAGGTACAGAAAAACTATTTATATGCAGGAATATAAATACAGTCAGAAAGCAAAACCTGTGTAAAATTGATGTAGAATATATCATGGATACACATAGATGGATAGAAACTTGTGCATGTTCAGCTATAAATAAGAAGTTTATTAAAAATGTGCACTTTTTCCCTGTCTTGTGACCTTTTCCCAGTTCCATGTTTTCCACTAATATATATATGTACAACAAGGAGACAGGTGCTGTTGTATATAGAGAGATTCCAATTTTAGTTTGATTCAATGTTCTCTGTTCTGTACAGCCAAATCTGAAGGACACTTTCAGCCCATTCAAGTAATCAAAATGAATCCAAACAAATAGTTATTTATATCTATGTTTTGTAACTTTGGTGAATTAGTGTTACACATACAAGATACATCGCTTTGTCCAAATAAGCAAAAATACCATGCTGTTTTCCCTCAGCAAACAGCATCACTTTTGAGAATGTTTCTCTAAAAACCTCATTTCACAGCAGCTATCACACAAATTAAAGACATATATGATGAATGCACATAACAAAAGCTACAGAGATGTTATGGGCTATCTGATAGAGGATATTTTTGCTTTGAACTCAGTTTTGAGAGGTAGATTTAACACATGAACAGAATCTTGTGTGCTGTTGTATTTTCAAGTGTTGTCCTGCAGAGTGATTATTTACTTTGCTGTTATGCAGACTTAGATGTTAAAGAGATATTATGATGACAAAATAAATATTTATTTCTGTTACAGGTACAATCTGGGGAAAAAATAAAGTTGAAGCAAAAAAGAAAGATTATTTACCTCTTAGAGAATCTTTTTTTGTTTTACATATACTTTTTTTCTTTAATTATGACAGGAGTAGATTGTGAAATTTGTCCTTAAAGAAGCCTTGAACACTATGGTATCTAACATTTCCCTTAATGGTGAGCCTTAAGAACAAGAAAAAATTTTATTACTCATATGGCTGTGATTATGCTCAAGTCACTGTGGATCTTTTCTAAGTAGGGAAAACATGATTAGCATTATCCTTTATTTATTGTGGAGTGTTCAAATGAGTATATCAAAGACCTAAAAATAAAACTGCTTTTTTTTTATTTTCTTTTGATGCCTTTGTTAATATTTTATAAACCTTTTCAAAATAAAGCAAACCACAAGAAGTGTGTGCTAGCTTAGTTGAATGAGAACTTGTATTCGTGTATAGGTACAATAAATTATTAATTTTTATTTCTGTAATTTAGAGTGAGTCCAAAGAAGCAAACATATAGAGGGCTAAGCGTCTATAATTTGACCTCTCTGCCTGGTTTCTACACTTTGCATCTCACATTTGATAAACTTCCGTATTATTTGAAAAAGTCGATGTATTTCATCAATTAATGTATATGTGAGATAATTTTATTTTCTTCTGTGAGCTTATTTTTGCACACTGTTTTCTATTGAACATATAAATTCATGCCGGTTATGTTCATTATAAATAGACAGGACGATCTGTGGACTCAAATGTGACAGAGCTGATTTGCTTATGGCTATGTCTTAGGCAGATACGGTTAAAAAGTACACTGAAGAACATGCAAAATAATTTTTCTTTTATTCTTAGTTACAGTTCCAGCTTTATTTGAGGTAACTTGTGATACATCTCTTCCTAGTTAACATTTTTGAGCTGAATCCATCCAGCTTCTTCAGCTGTGATCTTCATGCTTCTTAGCCATTAACAGTGCCTCTGAATGTGCTGGAGAACCCTAGGGTGGATCTTAATGGGGTTCACCTATTCTGTGTTTAGAGTTCAGAGTAGACTTGTCTGTGCTAAACATGTATTTTGGGTGCAGTTAAAACTGTGGCCACACTTGCTATCTCTTTTGCCCAGCTGCAAAGTCCAGTCCACAAACCAAATATTTTTATGGCAGCAAGCTGCAGATCCATACGCAGAGAGTCTTGGTCATCCACGAATGTAAGCAAAGAGCAAAGACTGAGACTTTGTGTTCCAGCCTGCACAGATGAATGAACAGCAAATTAAATATGGGGCAGCCCTGAGAAGAAAGGAGGAACTGACGTGTTTATACACTTTGTATAAATATTTTTTCACTTTTGTGGCCTTTTTCCATTCCGTCACTCTGTTCCTCTTGTTTTTATTTTAAAGGATCTTTTCCGGAAGAATCATTTGGCCTGTAGGCTAGTCAGCTCCTCCTGAAAGTGTGTGAGAGAAAAACATTCCATCAATATTTTCTTCCCCTGTTATGTGTGCTTTCTTAAGCTCCAGTTTCTGGCAACAAAAAATTTATTTTAGAATTACAGCTTAAACTTAAAAATAACATCAGGAGGATTTTTCCTTTAGCATGCAAGAAAGATCTAAAACATTATTTCATTGTACTCTCCAGACTCAGAAACCAAATTCTTCTTTTTTTTTTTCTCCCAAAACTGACCTCCGATAATTTAGTGCTCTGGGTTAGCCTAGCTTCTGTAAGAATTGCAGAAACTTTGAGGTACTAAAACAAAATTTGTCCTCTTGATAATGCATATTTCTATTTAAAAAGGCATCAATATTTTTGAATTAGTGTGCAAAAGAGAAAGAAAGAGAAGCTGGAAAAAAAAGTATCTATGTTCACTTCTCATGGGAGAATATCTGCACATGCATTATATGAGGCAGAATAAAGATACAGTGGGGCATTTACTTACTGATGTTTAGATTGCTTTTTATTTATTCCCTTATGTTATACAAATCCAAGTTTGTCATCCCAATTATATATATACTAAAAAATATTTTATTTGTAAAAATACAAACCACCCAAATTAAACCTCCATCATCCTTTTATTTCTCTAGCTGACCATCTGCCTGCCACTTGAGGGAGGGGAGTAAATAAAAGAAAATAAAATGATATAACAAAAATTTTTATAAGCCAGTTGATTTAGGTAAGTGACATACCTGGTAGGATTTAGCAAACTAATTTAGATTAAATGAACAGTTCTGTATCTTGTAGTCATACATAGAAGCAGATACAAATGTCACTTGTGTTTAACCATATAACACCTCTGAGTAAAATGTTATATGTCATAATTTATGTGAAATAGTTTTAAAAGTTTTGATGTATTTATCCACTGAGAGACAAGAGAAAAAACACATATGTGATTTCATGGTATTTGAGCTGTGGATCAAAAAGAAGGAAAAAACCCAGCACCTGAGGTTCCAGTTCCCATAGAGTTGTAGGATTAAAATAAATTGTTTGAATTACGAAAGTGCTTGGAAGCTAGAACATTCTTTGAGGTTCGGGCAAGTTAATTAGTGCAGGAATAGTTCTTTTCATAATGAATGGATACTGTGATATTTTATGTTAGCAGTCACTGTAATCATCTGTGCTGAGTGGCTTGACTGTACAGAGCTTCATCTTGGTGCAGTTACAGGCCAGTAAAGAGTTGTCCCATGGCATCAGTAATTGTCATGGGACAGACCAGACTCAGTTACATAGTGAAAAGCATCTGCTACAAATCATATGCCAAAATGGAGAGAGTACATAAATTCTCTGACCAGCTTAAGGAAGTCTTGTGACTAGAAAAATCATGGAAAATCTTACCAAATTTTCTATCTGCTGCAAGGGCAACATAAAATGACAGAGTGGAAGAAAAGATAGGCCTGTTGTGTGTTAAAGACAATTTCTTGACACAAGTAATCAATAGGGCATTTACAGCAGATGTTCTGAAGACCTGTTATTCACAAAAAAAAAAAAAAAAGAACTGGTATATGTATATATATATGTATATATATATACACATACATATATAGATACATATATATATATACATATTTAAAAATAGGAAGATAGGAAGGTCCCTTAATTACAGTGACCACAAGACTTCAAAGTTTAAAATTCTGAAACAAGCAAAATTACCAAGGCAAATAGAATCACATGGACTTTAGGAGAAACACCTTTGGCTTGTTCAGGAGTCTTCTTGGCAGGATCCCATAAGAGTCTGAACTGAAGAACAGAAGCACCATGGAGAGCTGACTGACCTTTAAAGACAATGTCATCAGTTAGAGTGGTCTATGCCAGCATGCAAAAAGAAGCCACACA
Organism: Chloebia gouldiae; assembly: GCA_003676055.1. Lineage (NCBI taxonomy): Eukaryota > Metazoa > Chordata > Aves > Passeriformes > Passeridae > Chloebia > Chloebia gouldiae. The sequence goes on from QUSF01000106.1 coordinate 1,000,586, forward strand.
GGTATTGCAGAAGACCCATAGGAGTGAACAGCAGAATCTTGACTGAAGATAAGAAAAACTAGAACGTACACAGAAGGTAGAATTGGGAAAGGCTTCCTGGTTATTTCTGACAGAGGCATTGCCCAAGCGTGTAGAGGTGAGGTTAGGAAATCAGTAGCTCAGTTGGATCAAGAACTATAAAAGAAACAAGGCTGACTTTTGTGAGTACATTGGCAGCAAAAGGCAGCCTAGGAAAATTGGGCCCATTGGTCAGTGGGGCAGAGGATTTGATGACAAAGGACACGAAAATGGTCAAACGGACAGAAAGTTCATGAATTTCAACAAAGGTAAATGCTGAGTCTTGGATGTAGGTTGGAATAATTTGCCATGCAGCAATATGGGCTTGGTGCCAGCAGGGCAGAAAACATCTTTGTAGAGAAGGTCATGAGCAGGTCTTGGTAAAGACAGCTAAGGAAAGAAAGACAACTGCATTCTGCAGAATATTAGTAGGAAAGAAGCCGATAGGCTGACAGGGGTAAACCTCTATCTTTATTAAGCACTTGTGCATCTGGAGTATTGTGTGCGGTTTGAGCACCCCATTTACATAAAATACATTGATGTCTTGGAGCAAAATGAAGGAAGTACTGAGATGGTGGGGGTGATTGGAGAGGTTAAGAGATCTGGGTTTGTACAGTCCCAAGAAGATAAGCTTCAGGGAGAGTCTTGTTGCTCTCTTCTAGAGTACAGTGTACAGAGAAAATGGAGATTCTTAATGGTGCATGACAGCACCATTAAACATGGTGCATGGTACATGAGAAATTTTGGTCAGAAAAACATAAATATAATGGGAACAATCAAACACTGGAATGGGATTCCCAGTGTGGTGTGAAATCTCCACATTAAAGATATGCTAAACTTGACTAGACAAGTACCTGAATAACCTGATCTCCTTGTCCTTACTTTGAAAAGAGGTCCCATGAGACTATGTAATTCTACTGCTCTATAGAAACTGCTTAAAATAAGATAGACCATGAAAAAATAAAAGAACAATGTGTCATGAGTATAAAATAAATATTTAAATACCTAATTTTAATGTTAAAATTTGCTTTATTTTTTGAATGTAAAACTTTGCTGTATTTCTGGGAAACCAGATAGAAATTGAAATACAGCACTGTCACTTCATTTCTAGCACAAATAATAAAAGATGTGAGGAAAAGCTCCTGTTAAGAGCTCCTGAGTTTTACCTTCGGCTTTTCAGAAAAGGGCAGTATGCAGACATATCAAGATAAGCACTGAAGATGCTTTATCTGAATTGAACTCTACTGTCAAAAAAAAAGTCAATATTTATTGAATTATTGAATTATTTATGATGGTCCACAAATTAATTGAATGAAAACCAATCATACAGTACTGTTTTTTTGACCATATTTTGATTTTTTACAGTTGCTAAAATATCAATACAGCTTTTCGTATGACAAATATTTTTGTTACATCAGAGCATCATTAAGTGAAAACCATTTCCTTCATTCTTATTAAAAAAAATTATTGGAAGTAGAGCCAGGATTTTAATATCACTTTGTCATCTCACTGCACAATTTAAACAGAAAGAAATAACAAAAAGATTCCTGGTTCACCTGAAAGTGAATTTGCAGTAAGCATTCTTAGTCACTAATATTTCTAGCAGTATAAGTGTATTTTCCTTCTAGTAAAAATATCTAAATATTTGAGAATATAAATAAATATACTTCCAGTGGTAATTAAGGCTGACATGGATTTTAACAGAGGCATTGAGGTTTTTTTGTTGGTTTCATTTGTTGTGGTTTTTGTTTAATCCATTGAACTGAGTAATGTACTCTTATCTAGAGAAAATATTCCAATGCTGCTAATTTTCCAGGAATTCTGGGCTATAAGGAAATACATAAATAATAGCCAGATGTTTATTTCTTTGTGTAGAACAAAACTGTTTCTATTTAACTCTAATGATTGTACTGTACTTTGTCTCCAGCCTTTCACAGTTTTGTAAACAAAACTGAATTTCTTTCAATGTGCCTGAAGTACATGAATGCATTTGCATTATGTCAATAAAGGAGTATAAGCATTATTTATGCCTATTAAAAGAAAGATGTATTTATAGAAATTTATTGAAAATTCTTGATCCTGAAGTGGAGGAGACACAAATTTTTATATGTTGTTAACTGCAACTTCAACAATATTTTGATGAACCTTAGAGGCTTGACTGTCAAAATTGTCAAAATTATAGCCAGGGACCCGTTAATAGCAGTGGTGTTGTCTTCTGCCTAGAGATGGACTGAGGGAGGTGACCTTACTGTGAGATTTATTGTAAGACTTTGCACAGGATAGAGGATCAGACTGTGGCTACAATTTTACTTCCCACTAGCTGTCAGTTAAAAAATCTGCTGGGAAGAGATTTTTCACAGATTTTTTATAGTGCAGCCTAAAATTATATATTTGAGCATATTCAGCTGACAGTTACATGAAAGTAATGATACAGTTGAGAGGTAATAAATACTTTGAAGCCAATGAAACTTGGTTCCATAAGTGAATGGAAATTTTCTCAGAACATGTCCTCCAAGGGATGAATATAATTTAAACATAGATGAAACAAGAAATAGTCTTATAATTATACATATTTAAGGGCTATTCTAACATTAAGCAGCATGTGATAATTATCTTTTACAGTTTTATTCTTATGTATTCTGCAATTTTCAGTTTGCACTATTTTGGTCAAAATATTGCAGGCTAATGACTTTCAGACATGATAGTCAGGGTGTGGTATCCCTGAGAATCCTCTAATAACTTCTTACAAAACAGTAAACTTGATTGATTGACTACTTTGCAGTAATTGTCGAAGGTGGGGTGGATAGGAGGAGTTAGTTGATGGTTGGGAAGATTTTGAAATTGGCAGACAATTTCTCATTGAGCTCAAGTCAGCTTCATGCTGTGTGAACCAGCAGCCTCTCTGGCTTTTTCAAAAAGAATGTCAAATTACTTTTCTGAGCTATTTCAGTCACAGATGCAAAAAATGTGGCTGTATAATTCCAGGGCATTTATCTTTGACTTACACTGAGAGATGGTAATGTCTGGCTCTGACGGGGATGTAAGCTGAGGGCAAGGAGTGATTTTCTGGATCAGAGAGAATTACATTTTTGGTAGAAATAGGGAATGCCTTTAGAATCTGCCCTATGAGGGAAATTAAGATTGAAGTTTTTTACTCTGTTGAGCTATAAGGCTAAACCCTGGGACTTGACATAGAATATATGATGATTTTCAGTGATGGAGAATCACTTTATGGAGAAACCCGCCCAGACAGCAAGAGAAGCTGGAGCAAGCTTTGTGTTCTTTACTTTTTGGGTTTGGGGGTAAACTGTTGATGGAGTTAAAATATTCAAGAGAGGAATGGGAGACCCTGCCTGTTAACTTAAAAATCAACTAAACAATTGTAAATTGATACATATAATAGACATAAATGAATACATTTATCAGGGTAGTATTTTTATTTTTCTTCTTATGTGTACTTTAATTATTTGTGGTACCTATGCAGATATATCTCTTCTAAGCACCACAGAAGATATATTGAAAAAAAGTAACTATTTTCTTCTTTTGCATATTTTTTTCCCAGCATATATTGTTACTGGGTATTCAAGACTTTGGTCAACATTTTGTGCCTTCTTTTTTGATGATAAATTATGGGCATAATGTTTTATAATCCTTATTTGGGAAACTGCTTGAGCAAAAGCATTTGATTTCTCTGAGGGCTGTCTCTGTGTTAGAATATACACTGTTGGGGAGGATAGGTTAACTTTCAAGGTGTGGATTCAAACTGATATCTCGTTTGCATCCCAACTGCAACTCTGTGTTCAGCTAAAAAGAAAACTCATTACCAGGTTCCTCCATCTGACTTGCACACTGTTTAAATAGGAGCAGAATGTGTCATGACCATGGCAAAGACAAGGGAAGCAACACAGTGAATATACAAGGAATCTCATCTGTTATTTGAAATGGCACTTTCCTAAAACAAAACTGAGAGGTTTTACATTTTCTAATCCACAAGATTAGAATGGTGACAGCCATTGAACAACACTATGTCAAGTCACTGAACCATCTCCCATGCAGATCTTTATTTTTCATATGATTTTTGGACTGCATGGAAAACACTGGAAAATTAATGAAGATTGTGTTTGATGGAAAAGTGTACAACAGTATAAAATAATAAAGAAAAAAAAAAAGGAAAGCAGGACTAAGAGAACTTAACCTCTTTAATGACTAATTGTGTCTAGTTAACTTTCCCAGTTAACTACCCTTGTGAGTTAACTATCCTTGCAGTCTTTTCTAGCAACAGGGAAGCATTTTTTAACTTTACCCTATATCATGTTATTTAGTTATTATCTAAGTGATCTTTATTAAAATAATCTTTATTTATTTTAGACCTTGCCCCCTAATTATTCAAGCCTGAATTGATATGAATAGTCCTTTCTTTCTGTATTGCAGTTTTTGTGCAAGTAGAATGAAAGAACTGTGAGATGCTAAGTATATGGTTTGTAGATTTACACAAAGATCTTTGAAAACTTTACACCACTGAAGAAAATGTTTTCAATATTTTTTTCTGCTATATAGGCAAAGATCATATTTAAATTTTTGTGTATCAGATTGACATTTTTTGTAGAAATATTTCTTTCAACAGAAGAATTGTGCATTTGAGATTGAAAGAAGTTTAGAAGGCCAGCTTTGACTATGTCCATTAAAAAGTCTTTACTTTCCTTTTTCTGAATTCCTTGAAGTAAATCTTTTTTTTAGGGAAAGTAGAGATCAGGGTGAAAGAATAATATTTGCAGCTGATTAAAACCTTTACTTCCATTTATAATTCTATGGTTTGCTCTAAAACAGCTAGACCTCAAACATCAAACCTTAATGCACAATCCATTGCAGTTATACTTCTATAAAGCTAGAGGGTTAAATGTGCACCAGAAAATTATACTGTGTCCCAGAGATTCCTCAAGGTCAACAGCAGTCACTAGGAGATGCTTATGTTTCCATTTGCCCTGTAGTATCAACTTTCTATATCCATCCTCACTGCAGCCCCAGAAAAGGAGGAAGAAATCTATATCTGGGGTTCTCATTAGGCTGTTCCATGATCCAGTTTGTAGATTTTAGACACACTTAGGTAAGGGTTAGTTTGTTATCCAGTTGCTGCTAATCAAACTCAACAAAAGCAAAGTTAAGGTAAAATTCAAGTGCTAGCATCTGTCTATAGCATTCAAAACAGTCTAGACCACACAGTTTAAAACATTTTTAGGCTAAAGTGAGAGGCGTTGCAGTTATCCTTACTGCAAAAACCTTGCATCAAATATTTTGTTCCTCAATCCTTGAGCTGAATTATATACATGCTGTCAAAATGGCAGTCAATCTTACACTATTTCTGCTTGTATTAAATGTCAAATTACACTTGCTCAAAAGGTTTTGTAAGGTAATTTACAAAGCACACTTGGTGGCCTCTTACATTTCTTTGCATATGAGTTAACACTGTATAACAACCTGTACTTTAAAACTGTGTGTTGCAAAGATCTCAGTAGAATAACTGAATTATAACATTTCATTGGAACCAGATGTATTACATGCTGAGATCACCCCTACTAGACATAATGTGAAAGTAAAACTAACAGGAGCACAAGAAACAGCAGTGTTCATGAAGTATGAAAATGCATAAAAAAGTTGATAAAAATTACCAGTTTGTGCTTATTTATTGGCATTACTGATGAGAATGCCTGCCTGAACCATGTTTAATTCTTAAGTACTTGCACAGAGAAATTGAAGCATTTTGATTGTATTACTGTCTAACTGTACTATTAATATCAGAACTGTTCACCTCTTTATTTCTTGGTACAACATTTTCTTGAAGGTCTAAAATCTGTGATATAGAAAAATCATTCAGTTCAGCCATATAGTCTATTTTTCACAAAAGATTTGCATCATTAGAGCTATATAGAAGATTTTACCTTTGGACAAGTCCCTGAAATTCCCTGCTAGGATTCACATTTAGTTTACAATTTCTGTATCAAGAGAATGCATATGTTTGGTCTGTAGACAGAGCAGCTCTGGCTCTTGCATTGTAAAGCTAAGTCATGTCATTGCATGAATCATTAGATTCATTAGCATTCATTGCCAGAGGGATTTTGGTCACTTAAAAACTTTTAACATGTGACAAAAAAAACTTACAGAACAGCAGAAACCAAGATTACTTTCCTGTGTTTGAATTCAAGCATGATAACAGTTGACTGTACAAAAGACCATCTAGCATACTTCTAGCAGACACCATACTTCTATGCACCCACCTAAGGGAATTGGACATTAAAATTTTTTTTTCTGTGAATGATCTGTCATTTGTGTGAACTTATTCCTCCCCAGTTGCAGGACTTGGTGTTTTTTCTTGCTGAAATTCCTGACATTGATCTCTATCTATTTCTCCTGCTTGTTGACATCGTACTGAGTGGCAGTACAACCATCTGGTTCATCTCACACTCCCCGCACCCACCCAGATGGTTTTATAGCATCTGCAATCCCCAAAAGAGTGGACTATGTCCCATTTTTCAGCTCATTTATGAAGATGTAAATAGTACTGTGGCCCCACTACTGGCACCTGGGGTACAGCACTGGCTTCCAGCTGGACTTTGTGCTGCTTACCACAATCCTATCTGCCTGGCCCATCAGCCAGTTTTTAATTCACCTCACTGCACTTACATAACCCAATACTTCATCAGTTTGTCTGTGAAGATGTTACAGCAGTATCAAAAGCCTCCCTGATGAGGATGAGGTAATCAACACCACTGCTGCTCCGTCAGCCATCAAGATGGTCTCCTCATTATTGAAGGGGAATCAGGTTGGTTAACCACAATTTTCTCTTCATAAATCCATGCTGACTACTCCTGATAATTTTTATTGTCTTTCATGTTTCTGGAAATATTTTCCAATATTAGATGCTCCATCACTGTCCTAGTGGTGGAGGTGAGGTTGATCAACCTGTAGATTCATGAATCTTTCCCCTTCTCCCTCTTGAATATTGGAGCGATATTTGCTTTCTTCAAGTCTGCAAGAACCTCTTCTGGTTGCCACACAATGACATCAGTCAGTTCCCACTGTACTTGTGGGTGCTTTCTATCATGCTTAATGTTCAGATTATTTAAAATTTCCCTAATATTGTTCTCCTCTAACAATATCTTCCTTACTCCAGACTTTACCACTGGACAAAGATGCCGGTGATTCCTGAAAACTAGGTTTTAAAGAAAAGGCAGAGCTGCAGAAGTCATTGAGTACCTCAAGGCAAAATATTTAATGAGAACTATGTTTGGTTTGAGTAATTTAATAGAAAGTTTTTCTAGACCATTGCCTACATTTCTACTACAGTGTTGTAAATCACAGGTTTTCCAGGCCATGTGGGTGTTGTATCCATGGAGTTAGAAGTCTGCCTACACCATGTGCTCATGTCTCAGTGTCATAGCATAAGGCATCAAAGTGCCATTGGGTTTAATGGTTCCTTTGCATGGAATGCAAAAACAGCCTAAAGGTTTGGGAGGTTACAATGCACTTTGCAGCAATGCACTTTGTTTTTTTCCCTTGTTCTGAGAATTTTAAAATACTGATGTCAGATGGTAGCTAATTTTATTTGTTTTGCTTTCACAGTGATTAACCTACACTGAAAAGAGAGTTAAGTAACTTACTTAACTTGTAAGTGACTTGTTTATTTCCTGTACTTCTTGAAATTTAATGGTTTTATGTTGTGTAAGTGTATAGTTAATGTTGGTTATGTGTAAACCTTAGATAATGGCTTTCTAAAACCTGCTGCATATTTGCCTGGTAAATATCTTCCCTGAAATGATTTATATTTATTCTTTTCTCCCAGCCAGTGTAGGGAGAAAAATTGTCACACTAAAAGCCTGATTTTCTTCTGCTCTTGCTCATGCAATCCATTTGCTCAGTGGGTTCCAACTATGTATAGAAACAAGAACATCACACTGGGGAATGTATGCACCTAACAGAGACCTGAAAGCTTCCAACATTAAGCTTTGCTAAAGAAAAATGATCTTAGTGATCTTACTCTGCTCTATCTCAGGCAAGAGTTAGAGAAAAATGAAAAAACTTGTCTTGCTCACTTCAGACTTACTTGATAATATATGTCATATTGTTTTAAATTGTTACCTGTATCTTGTAATTTCTTCAAGACACAGAAGGTACCATTGAACTTTACTTCTTTTCTTAAAAACTCAGGAAAACCAACAAAAACTTTTTTTGTTGGCACAGTTGGAATATGAGTTAAAATATAACTCCTTGCTCTGCTCAGGGGTGTGTAGCAGACCACAAAATTTAGTGCTGTGTGTTCTGCTCTGTACAATGAGCTTTAGCCTGTTTCTCCAGTAAGCCCACTGCAATTACTGGAGCCGTTCAAGGAATGAAGCCTCTCACAGTTCAAGTTAAGGCTTTGATTGCACCCTATTTTGTCTAGCACTTGGTCAAAAGATGTACTGAATTTTTTCAGACACTTGGTTTTTTCTTTAATCATAATTGAAAGGAGTAAAGACATGTAGTGTTTGTTTCTCCTTAGTAATAACTTCTGTATAGTGGGAGACATGACTTAAGAAGTAATTTAAATAACCCTTTCAGAAACAGCATTTCAGCAGTTTAATTTGGTTCCCAGAAGTTGTTAGCTAAAAGTTTCTTCTGTCAGTCACTGTCAGGACTGATGAATATATAAGTAGCCTTTCCTTAGCAAACACTGAAAATACATCTTTTAGTTAAACTGTTTTTCTTTCTCCTGTGCCCAAATTTTATAAATATTTTAGACTTCCAGAGGATCATTTTGGATCATTCTGTTAGCAGAAATTATAATTAGGTGCATTGTAACTGGATTTGTGATGCTACACTATAATTTTCAACAGAACAATTGAGAATATATTAATAATGATACAAAGCAGATGGACAGTTCATGCTAACTATATTCTTCATTAAGAACTACACAAATTGCAAGATTATGAAAGACATCTCTAGGAATACAGAGCATTCAGCATCTTCTAAGAGACAACACATGGATGTTTTCAAATAAAGTACTTGGTATCTGAAATCAGTTTATAAGATTTTTATTTCTGCCCAAGAATAAAATATGTACTGATAAAGCTAAGCCATTTCTGGAATATCAGTGAAGTCTTACATAACAAAGAAAGGATGCAGGATGAGGAAGGCAAGCTGGAGATCAGACAAAAATAAGCAAAAGTTAGTGGGTTGTTCTAAAAAGTAGACAGATGATGCTTGATGTTGCAATAGTGTCTAATAGAAATTGTGGAGCTCATTCTCATTTTGGAAAAAAACAGATAAATCACTGACCTCAACCGAAAAAACCTTCAGGAACTACCCTAATATTTGTAAACAGAGTTATAAACTCTTATCACTTGCTGCCACTGTGAGAAGGTGCATGTTTCTTTATTTGATTGAAATAAGCATAGTTACCGTAACTGATGGAATGAGATATTTTACTAGAGCCCAAGAACAGAAATATATAATTTCTTTTCAATATTACTAATTTTTCAATATTAGATTGTTTTTTAAAAAATAATTTGCCAGATGAACCCTACAGTATTTTGTACTTAAAAGCTGAAAGAGGAGCAGGTTATGCAGTTTAAAAATTGTTTATGAATCTTCCTTCAGGCCCTCTTATTGCAAAAGGTACACAACACTATTTGGAATACAGAAGGTGGCAGATGTATAGGTGGCTGAGGTCCAGCCACTGAAGACTGAATGTTAAGAGCTTGGTTCTATTGGGTAGATTGCTTAGCCCACTCTGTTTTCATCATTTGGTGATCTAAAAGAAGAAAATACCAAAATGCTGAAGAAATCCTTTTTGGATTGTTCTTTTACAGTTTCTCATTCAAACAATTTGTCTTGGCTAAATCCATTGAGCTGCTCTAATGTCCTACTGCTTCAAGTGCTACTAATCTTCTTGATAACCCTTCTGATAACTCTTTTTTTATTTCCTGAACCAGTTCGTTAGCGAAAGTTTCCTAAAAGCAACTAGTTTCCTTAAGGGTAAACAGTTGCTTCCACAGAGATCGTGGAATCGTAAAATCATAGGATGGTTTGAGTTAGAAAGGATCTTTAAAGGTCATCTAGTCCAACCTCCATGCAATGAGCAGGGACATCTTCAACTAAATCAGGTTGCTCAGAGCCCTATCCAACCTGACCTCAAATGTTTCCAGGGGTGGGGCAACCACAACCTCTCTAAACAGCCTGTTCAAGTGTTTCATCATGTCATTGTAAAAAGCTTCTTCCTTGCACTCAGTCTAAATCTACCTTCTTTTAGTTTAAAATCACAACCCTTCTCCTACAGACTCTAGTAAAAGATTTGTTACCACCTTTCTTATAATTACCCTTAGTTATATACAGTAGAAGACAGGAGTCTTGTAGCATGTCTCACTCATGATTTTCCCTGTGATCTAATGGCAAAACTGGTTGGTAGCCCCATGGCCTTACTTTACCTCTTCTGCTTTTCTGTTGGTGATTTGCAAATTCCTTTGCCTTTTTATCTCTATGAGTTCTGAAAAAGAAGATAGAGAAGTATTTCACCCTTTCTATGCCTTGACATTTTTTTTCCCAGGTCTTTTCTGCAATATTATAGCAATAATATTTTATTTTTCCTGGAGTAGCCTTGGGAATTAGAGCATGAAATAACTCTTAATAATGTCCTGGTTAGTGCCCCTCCATTTTGTCCCAACTCCAGTTCTGTTTTCATTTTGCAGAACTTGAGCACACACAGAAATGCCAAGTAAAACAGTTGTAATGGCAGTTGTCATTCTGGAGATGAGAATGACATTAAATTGAAATAGGTGAGGAAGGCAAATTACTTAAGCACTTGATTAAGTACTCTATCTTCTGAAAAGAGGCTTTTTTTTTTTTTACAGGATCTCTCCTCTCTAATTCAGGTTTTCTGCAGTGCAAGAATACAAATGTGAATAACAGAAAGTTGAAAAAAATATTACTCCCAATGAAAAATACATAAATATTTATTTTCTTGATAAAAATTTAATTGTAGCCTTGCAAGGATACGAAGTTGGTAGCAGCTCATCTGTGTTTCTGTCCTGTGCAAAGTTACTCAAGTAGAGTGGGTGAAGGGTCAGATCTCATTTTATCTGAGTGCTGCTTGCATGTAGATTTTACCCCATGAAATTTGGCATGCCTCATTTTTCTGTTTGTAACATGGAAATAATAGTCATTTTCATTCGGGAGAGGTGTCTCTTCAAAATACATTTTTTAATACATTTCCACCTATGCAGTACAAGGGCTGTCTCCTTGCAGTGTGATTGTGCAGTGCAACAGGAGTCTGCATGTTGTCTGTCAGTATCAACCCCAGCTGCTGTGAAGAGAAAAATATTTTGTGGCTGGTGGTGGTCATTTAAAAGCTGTGTCTGGTCTTGACAGGAGGTGTGAGAATGATGCTGACTTTTAGAAAGCAAACTGTTCCTATTTCATTCTTTAGTCATGATGCATTTTACATAGCTTGTGAAATAGAATTGTGCTCAACAGAGTGGCATGTCTAATATATGTTACATTTGAAACAACTATTTATACTTTAATTTTTTAAGATGCTATCTGGTGTCTTGTAAATGAGGCTTACTGTAAATTGTAGGTGCTTCATCACACTAGTGTTATAGGAATAATACCAGCACATTTTACTTCTGCTAGAATGACAGCTATTAATAACTGTTGAATAGCCAATGTTAGCACTGCATTGCTTACTGAAAACTCTGGGAAATGCTAAGCAATCAGCAGCTTTCAGGTACTGCAGAAAATGTTTTTCTTACAGTTGCTTTTTTTTTTTAAATTGTATTTTCTCCAGTGGAAATTTTCTCCAGTGGAAATTCTGGGGAATGCTAAGCTATCAGCAGCTTCCAGGTACTTCAGAAAATGTTTTTCTTACAGTTGCCTTTTTTTTTAAATTTCCAGTGGAAATTTTCAGGTTTTCTATAAAAATAAATAAATAAATAAATAAATAAAGCAAAAGTATTTTCAAAGAAGCTTAATTCTGTATCAAGGGGAAAACTTTTGCATTTGCAAATAAAAAACAAAGATACTAATATGGTGGTAGACAAACCTTGGTTAATCCGTTAATACAGTTGACCAGTGGAGTTGACAGTGGAGAACACACTAGAAAAATATAATTCATTGTTGAATTTTTGATACTTCACAGTTTGGTAAAAAGACAAACAATTGAGCTAGTTTTATATTTATTTATTTATTTTAATATAATTTTTTGTTGGTTTTTGTTTGTTTGTTTGTTTGTTTGTTTTGTTCTTGTTGTCCAAAGATGTTAACTCTGTTTCCCACCACAGCACTCCTGAGATGGGATTTTTTTGGTCAGAAATTCTTGTTAGCTGCTATGAGAAAAAGTTGAAGGGTTAGTACTACCATTACACTGCTCTTTCCTTTCCTGAGAGATTTTTTTTAGTAAAATGTCCTCTCCCTCAGTTCCTTGAATTCTGACATGTGTGTGGGTTTTTTGTTTTTTGTTTCCCAGCAGCTAAAGAGCCAGTAGATTTGATTTGGCAAATTATTTGGAAAAGGAGGAGTGAAGTGCTCTGTAACTATTGAACAGTAAGTGCCAGTTATGTGCCTGCTATTTTAACCATAGATGTAAATAGGATATGCAGATGGATTGGCACGAAACTTTTATAACTGAAAGGCATTAAAAAATATGCACACATAGGAGTATAACTACTTTGAAATACTTCAAAAAGAAGGCCAAGAGATCTGCTTGAATGTAATTATGGATCAGGTCATGAGCAGTGTTGAGGTATACAGTATAAATTATTGAAAGCCAAAACTGAAAAGTACCTTAAGTGGCATTCTGTTAAATTGATTTGGATACTAAGTAGTCTGAAATATTCAATATACAAAGCCTCTAAAATTAGAAAATGCAGTTTGGATGTGTCCACACTGCTCTGCCCTTGGAAACTAGGAGCTAATTGAGTAAAGACATGCCTGTCAATGATATTTTCATGCTATTAAAAACACTGCTCTGTTTTATACTAAAATTTACTGTCAGCTTTGTTTGCAGCATGCTTTTCTGTTAATTTTTATCTTTTTTTGATTCATGTAAAATTAAAATTTCAATTTCAAAATGCAGATGTTAACTTCTTTCATTTTCTCCACAGCAGAAAATATCTCTGTAGCAAAAAGCACTATATAATACTGAATATTATAGGATAGATTTTGATGTAAGAAGCTGAGCTATCCTAATGAACACTAATGTATGACGCTCGGTCTTAGAAGCATTTAAACATATTTGTGAGTGTATTATGCACTTAAGCTGTTGTTCGAGAACAGTCGCACAAGAAAAATATTTAAACTCTGCACTTAGTATATAATACATTAAAAATTTGATTGTTGAACAAATTAATAGAAAATAAAATTTTTACTTTTCTTGCAATTAAAAATATTACGGCAGCTGAGGCAGAACTTCATAATGCTTGGTTGTACTTTGGTTAGCTGAGGAAATATGAACATGGCTTTAATATACTCTACTGTATTTTGTTTATACACGCAGGGAAGGAGAATGCCATAAGACCTCCCTGACAGTAGAACAAACAGCTCCCTGCATATTTTTGAATACACAGAATATTGATCCTTTTAGAGCAGCAAAGAGCACTGTAGGAAATTAAAAGAACAGTGTCATGTGTTAGTGGAATAGGATTAGCTGGAAAGAGCATGGAGTTTTTTTTTTTAATGTGGATGTACCTAGGAAGCAGATTAGACCTCAGTAAAATTAATTTTCTTGTTCACTGCTAGTATATGTATGGCTCTCAGCTATGTTTTCTCTCTCATTTTTGTACCATATCTGATGCTCATTTATTTCCTTGGGAAGTCAGATACACTTGGGAAGTCAGAAGCACAATAGCCAGAGAAAGACTGAGTCAGATAAAAAAAGATGAAGGGTTTTCTGTCCATTAGGTGAAATAGATTAAAGTGAGAGGGCAGGAAATGAGAAGAAATCCAGAGGAAGTAGACCACAAATTTCAATAGTTTCAGAGTGTTGAAGGAAATCCTCTGTCTTGCCTAGCTGCAAACTTCTTCCATCCACAAAACTTAGTTTCAATACTTCTGCCTCTGAGGGACTGCACACCTTCTTCTGCTGTCTCCTTGTGTTTTGGATGGAAGCTAACTTCAGCTCCTTAGTAATGAATATTGGTTTGCTAGAGAGAAAGGATAGAACTGAAAAAGTGAGAAAATTTATAAATTACACAAACTAAAAGGGTTTTGGGATTTTAATGAACAATAATGGAACAATGTGTTTTGCTTTTTTTTTAATAAATATTACATATTTTAGGAATGGCTGTGATATTATAGGATATCTCTTATGGCTGGTAGAAATATGGCTTGAGAAATTATATGAAAGCAAGTTGCCATGGCTGCAATACTGTATTAGCAATCAATGTCAAGGCTATGTTGTACACAGCAATCACTGAATTGCAAGTATCATAGAAATGAAACCAAAAGATTTGAATAAAAATTGGAGAGAATGATGAAGATTGCAAGTCTTATAATCCATTTACCAGAATTTTGTGAGCAGTAAATAGCTGATGATCTTATTTTCAGAAACAAGATTCTGATCCTAGGTTACTTGTAAAAATCTTGTCCTGCCTAGCAGGATCAGAGGAGTTGCGATCTAAGGGTTTTTCTATGCACTTGGAATTAATTATGCTCATATTAAAGAATTTAATTGAAGAGATGCTAAAAAGTACTTGTGTTATGTGCCTGTAGAATATTTTCTCCTGTATTTCTCTAAAGACTGTTTTTCAGGACACAACACATATGAGTGAGTTTGTGTTAGGGATAAAGACTGATTACTTTGACATTAGTTGTTTGAGGCCTTGTCTGTGCATATGAGAAGGTTCATCATTACTGAGAGTGCTCAGTCAGTGATGAACAGTTGTTCTGCTGGTCTGTAATTGTGCAGAGTGGGAGTATATTGACATCAGTAGTACATAGCTGTTACTGTTTATTTAAGAAACACTCATAAACTAAAATAAGCTGTATTTTTTGTGTGTTGATGTTATTCTGGTTGTTCATGATATTTTGACATGTAAAGTTTTGATGCATTGGATTTTATGGTCAAGTGTTGAAGTAAATAGAACTGTCCCATAAATTGTTTGCTTTTAGTAATTTATTTTTGTACATATCAAATGATTCATATCTTCTAGGTTGCGTCTTACCACTAGCATGTGTAGTCAGCTTCCCTGGAGTCCCATTTCCATTCTCCCTAGTGAAAATGCAGTAAAAAATGAATTCGAAAAAAGTATGGTCTCTAGTGCAGCACTTTCATATCACTATTGCTAAAAGCAGCTGTAGTAGATGAGATGGAACTCCACCTGTCTATAACTTCTTTATTCTAAAATATTGCTTATGAAGAGCTGTTGTTTTTTTTTCTTTGCCATCAAGAGAAAATAGATGTGCAGTAGAAAGTGAATTTTAGAAATGCAGCAATATTTTTCCCTGTATTTAGAATGCTTGCATTTAGTATAAGATAGTGTATGTATATAACCACATTGCATTAAAAAAATTATTTTGATTTATTACAGTCCACATAATAAAAATAGTGACGGGCAGAAGATGGATGAATTAAGCACTGAATATTACATTCTTTACTGGATATTTTGTCTGGTGTGTGTATCTTTTCATGTGTCTCTTTTCCTTCTCATGCATAGATCTGCATTATTGCAATAATCATATAAGAGCCCTTCATTTTCATGCAAGGGGCAGGCACAAGTGTTTAACACCTGTCAGTGTTGCTTAAATCTGACAAAGGTATCTTTTACAGACTGTTCAATCTCAAGATGTGTACAAACCCAATAATGTCAGCACCTCACAATTCAGAGTTTTAGAAACAAAACTTATATTCAAGTTTTAAATTTACATTAAGCTGAATGATGATGATGGTGAGGATGGTGTGTAGGAGGTGATTTCACAACCATGAGAAAAAATGCAGCTTTATTCTGCTCCTTGAAAAGTGATGTCACCTCAGAAAACATCAAACAAAACATTTAATGGCTATTTTTCCAATATAGGTTGGGGTTTGGGATGGAGGATAGTTGCTATACAAGCTCTTATTCCATCAGCCATTATCTGGCGTTAAAGATCAGCTGGGGTTAAAGAGTGGCCCTTTAGTCGCCTATTTGCTAAGTTGCTTAGTCTCCTGTGCAAACAATTTGTCTATGAAGAAGAAAGACATTTAAAGCTTCCTTAATGCTATTAAATCTGCATCAGATCAGGATTATGAATTTTATTAGCTTTTTAAGCTTTTCTAATCACTGTGGGTAGTTTTGGGTTTTGGGTTTTTTGTTGTTGTTGTTTTTGTTTTTTTTTATAATGACCTGTCTTCTGCTGAAAATTGTTGCTTGTTGATAACTGAATCCTTTTTTATTTTCAGAGGCTGATGAGGTTTTGCTAGTAGTCTCAGAAATAACCCAATCCATTCCTAGTAACAGTAGCTCTGTGTTAGAATATGTGGAAAATCATTCATTCACTCTTAACAGTGAAATATTTATTAACTTTAATCAAAAGTAGCAGGTAACAGATGAAATTATAGGTACAAGATTTTGGTTATTATTTGTCTTGATTGTTTTCATACTATATATTGCAAGCCTCTTAAAAAAAAAACCAAAACCAAAAAAACAACAAAAAAATTCATAACTAAACCTGGAAACTGTTGCACTTTAAAATTTCTTTTTTATTGTTCTATCGCACCTTAAGTAATTCTCTCTCTAGTAACTCTGCTGAATGACTACTTTCATAAGTAGGAAATAACTTATTGCAACTTGTTCAAAGATAGTTTTCCTGTTTATTTAGGTATCTTAGTCTACCATTTTCATGACTTGCTTGAATAACGTACTCTGAACACAGTGTAAGAACTGTCAAATAAGGCTCAAAATGGGCATGAGAAATGAGTCCCTGCTCAAATATGGATCCTTGCTGTAAACACTTTCCATCTTAGAAAGAGACTACAATTTTGATAGTCCTTCAGTTCTTTTTCTGTTGCACTTTTAGTGATTCTCAACATCACTAAACCCTCATCCTGGTCACTTGCAGAAACAATGCTAACTCCAGAAAACATTCAAGTTACAGTTCGAGGCTCTCTCTGGATGCAAAGAGTCCAATTTTTTTTTCTATAAAGCACATGGTGAATGCTTTCTTGAAAGTATTCAACCCATGGTAGAAAGTCTTGTATAACATACTGTGCCTTTATGAACAATGTCAAAGTGATCTTACATGTTTTCATTTGTTGTTAGACTACTATTGCGATAACGGAAAACAAACATATTTTGAAACTTGGATTCTGCATTCTTAAGTTTCCTGGTAAATTTATGCATATAATATTATCTGTGTATAGAATCTGTTCTTCTAGCACCATAAAACACCAATGACATGATATTTAAAATGTTCAATTTTAAGCTAAATTTTACTCAGACAAGCCAATTAATGTGAATGAGCTTTTCTTTAATAGGCCTAAAGCTAAGTAACTCTTTTTTTGTTTGCTTGATCATAACCTAAGAGATGATCCTACTGATTAACCTAGATTCTCCTTCCCCTTCTGTTTATGAGGATTTGCTGGTGTTAATGGCTCAAACATTAAATTTATGTTTATCTACCTGTTTATACGTTCCTGTGAAATTGTCAGGACAATAATGAAAGCTAAAATTTTCACAAGCATGAAATAAAGTTGGATATATAAAATCTGTGGCCATCAATGGGATTAGTATATTTTACACAGTTTTCTATTTAAGTCTTAAACTAGTTTGTGAAAATTGTCCACTGTATAAAACTGAAATTAATCTTAAGTCCATTAGTAAGGTGTGACTTTGGTTTAAATTAAAAATAACTTTTCTAGAATAACAGAGAACTTTTTAAGGAGGAACTGAGGTGACTTATATCTAGACAAAAAAAAAAAGAATAGAGGATTAACATAAAAGTTATAACAGCCTACCTTGTCTGGAATGAAGAACAGGCTCTCTGCATCAGAAAAGAAGCTTAGGAAAAACAGAAAAGAACAATTTGAAATAAAAGCATAGAAATCAGGCTTTCTGCTCTGAACAGATGAGTGAGAATGAACATGACTTTCTGTGTTTTAGTATTAGCACAAAACTAGTTTCTTAAAGATTACTTTAATATAACAGCATTCATTAATTAATGTTATGAAATATTATGTGTTTTACGACACTGTTAAATGAATCAAAATTGAAAGAGTTGATTTTTTTGTTGTTGTTGTTTTGGCATTCTTTCACCTTCGTGAGAATAAAAGTTGTGATGATATGCATAGATGTTAGGAAAAACAAGGTATCAAATAGTCAACAAACACAAGAAAATGTCACTGTCTTCCTCATGTCAATATTGACTTCCACTGATAACTGAACATTGTTATTTAACAAATACACTGTCATTTTATAGTTATTTTTACCTGTTTTACAAATACCATGTTGTGTAATGCACAGTTTCTTAAGACAGAAAAGACATTCCACTCGTCCTGTTTATGGATTCGCCTCCCCTTAGAGAAATAAAAAATAAGCCTATATGTATACAATGCAAAGCAGCATGCATACAAGATAATTTTCACTTTCTGACAGAAAAAATGCAAGATTAAAGAACCACAGACTGAGCCAGGTTGGAAGGAAGCAAAGTGGGTCATCTAGCCTAGTCTCCCAGCTCAAGCAGGATCATCCTAGAGCACATTGTGCAGGATTTTCTCTGGATGGTTCTTGAATATCTCCAGGGAGGGAGAGTACACAGACTCCACAGCAATTCATTCCAGTGCTTGGTCACCTTCCAGAAGTTCTGGATAGTGCCTACAAACAATTTTTAATGATTTAAGGTTTTTTGGTTGTGGAGTTTTCTTTTTTTTTTTTTTCTTTTCCTGCTCATAACTTTGAGTACTGGAAATAGAAAACTGGCCAAAAATTAATTAATCAGGGAGATTTATTTAGAAATTTGAATAGACCGGTGTGACTGCTTGTCACTGTTGAGGCAGGATGGGAATGAGGAGACTTTGACACAGAAGGCTGTGAGAGTAGGACTCTGGTTTATTCAAATGCACCGCTCTTTTATACAGAGCTTCATGAAGACCAGTTCCATTGGTCCTGAAGTGAAAACAACCTAAACTATTGGTACAGAGTGCATGATGCACAGTGATAGAACTTAACCATAAACAATGTGAATAACAAGGAGATAAAACTCTTATTTACATTCTTTTCTAATAGATTCCCAGGCTCCCGCCTGGTTAGAAACTTTCTGTTTCTCTCTTTGACTGAATCTGAGACTAACAACTATTGAAAGATGGAAACTTGTAGAAATTTTGTTCACATAAGTACACACATACAACATTCATATCTATGTGGAGACACCAGAGTAGCAAGATTGTGTGGTTAACATTGATTCTAGTATGTTTGGCTGAAGAAATGTCACAGGAGCAATCATAGACTTAAGGACGGACATCTGAGTTAAGATGTGATGTGATGATGTTATATGATGTGATGCGATGTGATGCGATGCGATGCGATGTGATGTGATAATCAGTGCCTATAATTCCTTTTCCTTATTTGTCTTAGTTTTTCTACAAGTACACACAAGCTCAGTATCTCTGGTAGCATTACCGAGGTAGTCTCAGCTGTAAAGAGTAGTACTCAGATAGTACTCAGTAGTACTCAGATAAGGCAGTGTGGACTTTGCAGGACTTAACTGTCCAAAAGAGCCCTCATACGCTTCTGGAATGATATGTGAAATTCATCTGCTTCTCTCACAGTTCTCTGTGAAATTGAGACATTCCTCTTGGCTGTGTCTCTAATTTCTCTGTTGCCTCTTCTTTTGCCATATTTGCTGTCTTCTGAATACCTAAATTTCTCTGCAGTTAAACAGTTGTGTGCAGCCTAGAAACCCCCTAAAATACTGTATATTATAGATTATTAAGATTTTTGTAACAAGATTATTAGTAGTGTACATGATTTTAAGGAGTTTAAATGCAGTGCTGAACTGCTAGCAAAGAACAAGAGGTAAATGTCTGTAACTGCTTCTGAAGCCTCAAACATCTGCATTAGATCTCTCTTCTATTTCTTTATTTTTTGCTAGTCAATGAGATGCTACCATAATGCTCAGAGGAGCTCTTGCTATTCATTTTTGAGAAATAATTTGTTAGGACAAACAGTACATGTGGACACAAGTGGGTTATTGCAAGTTATTTCTATTTAAACTAAGTAATAGCTCATCAGTGTCTCATGTATTTGCTTTGTTCCCTGATTGGGTGACCTGACCTTAATATATGGGAGGAATGACTCAGGAAATCAGTGAGATCTTTATTATGCTAGCAAGTTCCTTGGGAAGAGAAATAGCATAGAGATAAGCCTCTGCTGCTTTGGGAATATAAAGCGACCTTTGCACTGCCTTGCATACCTGTATTACTCTTGACTAGTACATGGAGCTAAGATACAGATGTAGATAGTTTCCTCTCTGGTTGAGGAACAGAGAGAGACGTGAGTCAGATTAATGAATCATCTCTCTGTGTTTCACAGTTGTTCCTTTCACAGCAGGTAATGGCTAGCATGACTATGTGTGCAATTATATTTACAAAAGCAGTGGCTGGATTTTATCTGACTAATTGTGTCGTTACTGTGTTGTGCTTCTGACAGTCTCTGTGCAAATCATTTGGATATAGTTGCAAAAATATTTCTCCAGTCATTGATTATGTAATTTCAGTTTTTTTATCCTGTAGTTTCCATATCCCTGCTTATCATAGGGAAAATAGTTTTCTATGCCAACTGAGGATGGCACTGAATCCCTTAATCTTGTTTTAATGTCATGTTTAGATTATTTGTTCATTGTAGCCTGTGTACATGCAGTGCTGTTTGCACATTAAGAACTTTTTCAGTCTTGTTTGCAAACTTTTCAGATTGCTTTTTGTTCCTAAAAGATCTGATTCATAATTCATTTAACTGTCTTTCCTTAAATAATTGGTCAACAGGGTACCAGAGCCACTGGTTTGTAGCGTTTAATAATTTCCTGTACCTCTTTATGAATATAAGAATGCTTTCTAATAACCATCTTCAACATTTTTTCAAAAATCAAGGAATCTTAAATCATCTCTACAGTTATCAACTCACATTTAGTGTAAAAGACAGCACAGCAGAACACAGCTTATCTCGCACATCATCTAACCAAAGCATCAATTAGATAAATTTTAAAAATCCTGCTATGACAATACAACTTTGCATAGTGGTTTTGGTATATTTTCAGCAGATGAGGCTGTTATGTGACCCATCTGTTTGTAGTCTGGCAATGATAAACCCTCTTCTAATGCAAATTTCAAGGGCTGATAGTGTTTTGCTATGGAGCATAGATTGTTTGTATATAAAAATTGCATATTTTTGTATATAAAAAACACTAGACTCCCCCACCATTTTTAAAGAAATTTTATTGTTATTGTTGATTAAAGGAAAACTGTTTTTCTTTGAATAATGTTTTATTTGAAATAGAGAGGTTTGTGTTTGTTGGTTTGGTTTGATATTTAATTTTTGTATCATATTGGGAGTCAGTGTGCCTAGAATCCTTTATTTGGACCATTTAGTATGAATCTCCCTGGCCATGTAAGGTGCTGGATTAATCACCTAGTATAATGTGTGGCTTTTTGTGAGTGGTGCTTCAGTTAATGCTTTCCATTAATAAATCCATTAAAGCTTGTGTTTGGTGATAAGCTATGCACAGTCCCAGAAGAAAGTACCCTCATCACTTCACGTTTATTTTTACAAATTCCATGAACTCCTATTAAATCTGCTATTTTAAGACATTGGTAAACAGTCTTGGCCATCTATTTTATTTTTCATGATATGATAAATCAGATGCTAGCCCAGGAAATATTCCGGAGTTTCTTTTGCCAACATTAAAACCTTCCAAATGTTTTTTATCTTCTAAGACTCTTTCAGCTTTTCATACTTCGTTCATCTTCATGGTACAGCTAGGTAGGATTCCAGTGTGTTTTCTTTCACAGTGAAGCTCATCTAGATAAAAGACATGACTAATCTTCTTTAATCCAGGTGGGAAGGTGTTTGGCCAGAACTGCTTACACAGGTTCAGCATTTCCGTGCTC
This sequence comes from Chloebia gouldiae, assembly GCA_003676055.1. Taxonomy (NCBI): domain Eukaryota; kingdom Metazoa; phylum Chordata; class Aves; order Passeriformes; family Passeridae; genus Chloebia; species Chloebia gouldiae. The sequence continues at coordinate 1,022,745 of QUSF01000106.1, forward strand.
TTTTAATTGCAGGTGCTGCTAGGCTGTCCTTAAAATTGTTTTTATAACAAAATTGGAACTACAGTTCATGCCTCCTTCTGAAAGGAATGTGGCACTTCTTCTATTAATAATTGTAGAATCACAGAATATCTCGAGTCTGAAGGCATCCACAAGGATCATCAAACTCCAGCTCCCGGCACTGCACAGGACATCCCCAAGGATCACATTATGTGCCTGAGAGCATTCTCCAAATATTTTTGGAACTCTGACAGGCTTGATGCTGTGACCACTTCTCTGCACCCTTAGGTGAAGGTTCCTTTCCTAACATCCAACCTAAACCTTCCTTGACACAAGTACATGCCATTTTCTCAGGCCATTGGTCAACAGAGACAAGAGATGAGTGTCTGCCCTTCCGCTTCCCCTTGTGAGGAAGTAGCAGACAGTAACGGGTTTGCAAAAGTTTTTATTCCTATGATGTGAATTTTCTTTTTTGGCCTCAACTTCAACTGATGCAACCCGTTCCAGCCAACGAGATAAGTTTTTAATGCTTACTAAGTTAACAGACCGTCTAGACTCTGAATAGTGTAATTATTTATTACACTTGAGATAAAATTTTACTTTTAATTCCAGGATATGGATTCTATATCCTGGATATGGATATGGCTATTCCAGGATATGGCTGCTGTTTTTTGTTTCTTCCTGAGCTTTTGGTATAACTCTTTCTTTCCTTGTAGGTAGATAGGAAATAATGGGTGAGAATAAAACAAAAAAGGAGGGCACTTCTTTTTGATTTTCATTTGGGCAATATCAGTGAGAGTGATGTATTCATCTAAATAATTAATTTTGTATAATGTGTTTCACTGATTGTAAATTGAATCTAAGAATATCCCAGCATTTTGCACATACTACATAAAACCTGGAATTATTAAGCCTCTACAGTTGTCCTTATACTGTTTTATTTCTTTGTGTGGTATATATTTTTTTTTAATTTTTTGATATCAAATGTGTTAGCAGTTGGATTTATCTGTGAATTATATGTGAATATGTGGAAGTAAGAAGAGCTTTTTGAGCATGGAATGTAAAAATGATAGGGAAAAATATATCAGCTTTCTACTTCCCTTGCTATTTTCAGCATACCAATTCCCAGAAATCTATATTAATTGTGGAATTTTGTTCCATGGTTTTTGTTACCAATTCATTTTTTTTATTCAACTGGTTTTTTTTTGAACTGTATAAAATGCATTTCTTAGATTTCATAGACATTTTACTGCTGAATTTTTTACATCATCTCTAACAGCTTCAGCTGTTTCCACTTGAACTTTCCAATCTGCTTTTCTGTCTTGATTTGTTTTCCAGTGATTTCTCAGTCTCTCTTTTTTTTTATTTTTCTTATTTTTTATCGTGCTATTTGGCTTTTTTATAATGTCTGATTTTTTGTTGGTATTTTTGATTCCCCTATCCACCCTTTTCTTCCCACAACAGAATTTATGTTGCCATATATGAAAGAATGGTCTTTATTTTTCATGGAGGTGCTTATATTATTTTTTCTTGTAGTTGTTGTTTCTATTTATTTTGTAAAGGGGAGTTTATGTAGAATAATAGGTAAAGTAATAGTTGGTATTAGATTACTGTAGACACTTTTTGGCTTTCTGCTAATAGATATGCTCTTTATCAAATTCTGTGTGTAAATGTGAATGAGTGGTACAAGAAATAGCACCCCTTGACACTGTACAGTCATCAGCTAGAAATGCTGGCTTAAAGAGGTGAGTAGAGTGGCATTCAATGCTCTTTTCTCTCTATTTCTTTAGGAAATTGATCAATTTCCAGAGTGATAAAGACTAGGTTTCAGAAGAATAATATAATTAACTTTATATTAATATAGAGTAATATTATCATATTTAAAATAAATATTATTTATTTTAATTAACAAATACATTTAACAATAATTTAGGAGTTTGATATCTCATGCAATTATCTTACAAATTAATGAAAAATTCTTTATGCTGTTGAAGTAGAAAAAGTGCAGTTTCTAATTTCTAGAAGATCTGCCAATATAGAACTATAGTTAAAACATTTTTGATTTTTGGAATCGCTATTTAACTATTTCAAGAGCATTTTCTTAATTAGAGTTTTCTTAGTTTTCAGTTTCATACACATAGCTATAACTAAAAACAACAAAGGGGCAAGACCACAACATGTAATACAGTTTTAAATGCATTCCAAAACAGTTTTGTCACTACTTCTGTCAGATTGACTAGCAAGTGCAGAAGACAGACAATTATATATTGTGTCTCTATTACCTAGGTTGAGAAGAACTTGCTGCTTCAGTTTATCATGTAACTTTCCATAGCTCAGCTCTACCAGCCTTGGGAGTAGAGAATGGAGATCAACTACAGATGAACAACTTTCCTTCATCTACCTAGAAATGTCACTTTTTTTTCTGCCAGTTACCTGAGGTCCTCAGTAATACTATGTGTTCTCTTGGCAATCTATCAAAGCATGCAAAAAAAAATCACATTCAATTTTCCTTTCTGACACTAGTGCATTATTCTGCCTTTGGTCTCCAGGCGAATGTACCATTGTTTCTGCAGTGCTGAAGGGTATAATATTGGCAGTAAACAATAAACACAGGCAATCCAGGATATAAGATTTTTCCAGGTGATTATTTATATATAAAATTGCCAGTGATTTGAAACTGTTCCGATTTTGATAATCAATTTTTTTTTCCTGAGAGGAGCTTTACAGGGCAAAGGGCAGAAAGAGAAGTCAGAAAGCATATAAGCAATTTAATTTATTACAAGCTCCATAGCTACTTGTCACTTTGTCACCATGGAACTTAAAATAGATCTGTAAAAGATAAGTTGAATTGTGCTAAATGTTCATCAGATTCAGGGAAAGTACCTATTACAAAGGATGCATCTCCTCATGGTGGTGAAACATGCACTTTTTGCATCACTATGCTCCTGTTAGTTTCCTGGGAATTCATTATAGGGTCTTACACGAAGCAGTAACTACTATGCTGTAATGATTTCCATCAATGTTGGTGGAACTTTCCCATCGCATCTCATTTAATTATTTATTTTGTTTTTAACTCACTCTAACAGTCGCTTGAGCTACACAACTCATTTTCATGAGGGGTCCCAGAAGATGGCTATAACAAGTCAACTTCGCAGTTGCATGCATCTTTATAACAAAAGCCATAAATCAAGATACTTACTCTGAAGCTGCAGACAGAGCAATTAACAGGCAGCATCTCAGTATGTTAGCTTCAATTCAAGGGATTTCAGAAAATTAATTTTTTTGTCCTTCTGTTCACAGTTTTCTTGTCTAGTCTTTGTTTTACTGTTTCCTCTGTGTTAACTGTATGAGCTGTTTCCATCTGAACTTTCCCCTGTAGACACACTCTGCTGTCTTCAAGGTAGATTTGAGGTTTTTTTGGGGTGCGTGTCAGGTCTTTATTAAATGCTTATTCCAGGCATTTAGTAGGAGAGCGCTGAAATAAGGACCTTTGTGCTGAGCATTAATTGGGCTTTGGCCTTAAAGATGTTTACCAGAGGTGTAACACTTCAAAGAATTCACACTTAAAACCCCTCCTCTTTTGAGTGTTGAATTTGTCTTTGGGGAAATCATTCTTTAGGCTTCATGTACAACTCAGGAACTATTGAAGTCATGAATTTCTAAGTATGAGTATAACAGGAAGTAAATATCGCAATGTTTTTTCCTGCTGCTGTTGTTGTTATTATTAGTATTATTAGTATTACTAATAAGCATATTTGTTCAGAATAAAGGATTTTAAAACTTTAATTTTCGCTTCAGGTGCTTAAAATTAAATCCCTTAATTGAATTTAATAAAATAGTGGTTTTACTAAATAAAAATGTATTGCCTCCTAGTTAATGTTAATGCTAAGATGAACAGACCTTTTTTAAGATGAAAAAACCCTTCATATCTTGCTGGTTTTTTGTCTTATTTTTTCCAATATATTTTTAATATTATATTAAATATTATAATACAAATATATATTATTTATAATATGTATGATACACATATAAACACATATATCTATATGCATATCTATATTGTTATAATATGTCATTAATATTTGTTCTGACTCATATGTGACTGTGGCATAACAATTTGCAACATCTTCATTGTTTTGGTTTGTTTGGTTTTTTTTTCCCTATGGATGACTTCTGAGAGGGAAGGGAAACAAAGTTCTGTTTAGTAAATCTTGATGTGTGTAGATTCTGCTGCTCATATATACATTTTTATGAAGCAAGAATTTTCCATCACAACTATTCCCACAGATTTTGTAAAAGAAAATTTAATAGTAATAGTCTAAAATACATTTTAAAATACACATTAAAAATACATTTAAAAATACATTTTAAATACAATGCACTTTACATACCATTTTTAACTTATTACCTGCTGCTTGTGGTCTTTAGATAACTGAAGAAATGGATACTTTAATGTAACTGTTTCTCTAAGGTTGAAGAAATATTTTACTTTCAAGGTACTTGGCTTTAAGCAGTACATCAACGTCCACATACATTCACATTTTACTACTGTAATAAAAGAGGTTACATTTTCCTTTTTGAGGTGTAGAAAATATTGTCAATATACTGAACATACCGATATCAAAACAACATGAACTTCCTGTCAGTTTGACATAATTTTATGATATCCTAGATGATATTGGTTTGAATTTATATAAAGCACAAAGTGTAAAAATGCATATTTTGACTGAAGCTTCCTGTCAGTATGCTCTAGTATTGAGTCAGAATTTTCAAAGCCCATTTTGGTGGCATTCATTCAAAACCCAGTATAGACTAGGTATTTTTCATCAAGTTGGAAATCTGTGTGGTGAATCAAAAAGTCATGTGAAATGATTCACCGATCACTATTTAATGACACTGTAGCACTCATTTTCTGCTACTGCCAGACTAGGTCAATGTTTTGTGGGTAAAAGCCAAAGAAACTGTTCTGAATCAATCAGGTTTTAATTATCTGAGTGTTTTCACAGCTTATGGGAGCCATGCTTAGTGTATTTTAACATAAACAATCAGGAAATGCTTTTACATGAAGGATTGAAATGAAATTTTAGTTCCAATGACAGTCTTTGACCGAGTGCTTAGTACAACTTTGAGTGTAATCTAAGGTCAGAAACCTGAAAATTGCTGGTTTTAGTGATGAGTAAGTGTCTTTCTTTCCTTTTAATATTAGATAGAAAATGGTCGGCCGTGGAACTCTATTGTGAAGACCTCAGAAGAAATACCAATTTTTCCAGTCAGCTTTTCATAATGTAAATATAATTTAAGCTTTCCCAAATGGGCAGCTAAACCATGAACAAGCAGAAAAACCATATTTGGACTGTATTTCTGAAGCAAACTTCACCTTCTCCCTTGGGAACTTATTGAAGGATTACAGCTGAAAAGGACAAGAGAAAGAAAACCTTGAACAGGAATCTTATCCTACAATGAGAATTACAAGTACATCTTGTATCTGCCCAGTCCTAGTTTGTCTCTGTTTTGTGCAGAGGTGTTATGGAGCTGCTCACCAGGGCTCCATCAAGGTGACCAGAAATCAAACCAAACACATAGAAGGCAAAACAGAAGTGCATCATCGTCCAAAGCGTGGATGGGTGTGGAATCAGTTCTTTGTTTTAGAAGAACACATGGGACCAGATCCTCAGTATGTAGGAAAGGTAAGGTGGTTGTTCTTTTTTGGCTTTGGTTTGTTTTTTTCCATTCCATGAAATGTTATACGAGGCAGATCATTTATTTCCGTAGATGGCACCTCCTCTTTTAACGGAAGACATCTCTTGGATTGCTACATATATTTACTGTGAACTTGCCAGTTGCCTATGAATACTGTGTTTATTATCAAAAGGATAAATAAAAGTATACAGGATGAAGATACTAAAATATGATAAAATAGTTTTTCTTCTGAGCTCAGCTAAACACAGAGTATGTGCAGTTGATCCTGTTACATCAATTTCCAGAGTCCTAAATGCATGGTGTCACTGCTAATGGCTTTTCCAGACTACTTCAGAATTACAAATGCAATCTAAGCTCCATAGGGCATTCATTCCACTCTGAGTGTAGGGTAGAAAAGGTCTCCTCCAAAAGGAAATACTCTGTGGCTTTTTTTCATATGAGGAGATACAAGGTGTGTTAGAGTTCCTCAGAAGTCTGTGAGAACAAGCTCTGCATTTATATTCTGATATATAGAGTGAATTTCAGACATAATGTTCAGACTAATGCAATTGAACTGAAGCCTGGCCAGCTGAAATCTGATTCATCATATGTGATGTTGTCTGTAGAGCTTGGGTCTTAATTTTTAACAACTCTCTATATAGTTTCAAGCCTTGATATATGACTGAGGAAGTTTTGCTCTCCTTGAACACTGTCTTGCTGCATTATGATAGATTTTTTTTATTAGGTAATCTACATGATTTCCTTAATGAAATCAGAGAAATACATAGAATATGATGGGTAAAGTAAGGTGGTTAATGGGGAAGAGGGCATGGAAAAAAAGAATTATTTCATTTTAGTTTCCCTTGAAATTAGAAATTCTGAAAATTAAATTGTATAAGGATATGCAAGGGAACCAGTAGCCTCTGAAATCACAGATGTCTGGTAGCGAGGGCTTCCAAATTTGAAGAGTATCTTCTGAATAAAAAATAGGAAGTGGAACAACTGTATTTGAGAGACTGTTAACACAAAGGCTGAAAAAAAATATCCTTTCATGCCAAACTTAGCAAAATACTAAGTATTTCAGAATGCCAAAAATTATTGAGTTATGTGAAGGAAATATAAACTGAGAAAGGACCTTTCAAAATGGAGGTAATGATTTGCATTGAAAGAGAAGCTTATAAAAGGGGTAAGGGGATGAGAAGATATGCCTTCAGACTGCTTTACATCGATTAACATTTTCAGAAATGATTTTGGAATAGAAAAAATTTGCAAAAATATTGATGCAAAGCTATGCAGGAGAATCAAAATACTGTCTGGAAAGAGCTAGATATTATGAATATGGTTTGGATAGAGAAATAAAGAGTAAACCTTAGGAATACAGAACAATGTCATGATTTTCTATTATACACTAGTCATTTATTGTAATTGACTGTGGAAGAGAAAGAGCTGGTTACCAGGTCTAATGTCATGCTTTAAAGAAGGTGAATATGATACTAAGCTGTAAAAGCTGATATATAAAAAACAGGGATAAAGGGCACTGAAGACATTGTGGAAAATAATGTTGACCTATTTGCTATTCTGGTTACTTTTAGACAAGAAAAATGGATTTATATGTGAAGCTGTAGAGAAGGAATTGAACATTGTGTCTGGGATAGTAATGGAGAATAAAATATGTTTGTTTAATTATTTCCACAAATAATAAAGGCGAGCACATAATATTCTGTAAATACACCTCCGAATAAACCACAATGAAAAATAAAAGCTATTTCAGTTGATTGCACTTTTACTTGAAAAAATAAGGTTTTGGTGACCATGAGTTAATTTAGAATTAAGATTTAGTAAATTTAGAATTAAAACAAGAATAAGTCAGATTCTGAAAGAGGCTACTAACAGGAAGAGAAAAAATAAAAGCTGAAGGTATGTCAAAGTACAGCATATTTTTCATTATGAAAGCTTTTATAGACATGACTGCTGCCAGAACAGAAGCCTGTTCAGTTAGCTAAAGTATGGTCCCTTTTAATTTTATGTTCTTATGATGCTATATTACATTTCCTTTCATCCTCTGACCACTCTATTAATGCCACATTTACAGAGATCAATGAACAGAATTTCTTTCAATCCTTTGTGGTCAAAATGTGATTTCATGGCATGTTTGAGGACATTTCTGCCTGTGTACTTACCAGTTAGTCTCCCATTTTCCTCAAATAATTCATTCTGGTGCTCATAATTTTCTACTGTGAATAAGTCAAAACATTACCAATATTGTCTTTGCCAAAGCTTAGTGGAACTTAAAAGCAACTGTACTATATTTTCCATTTGGTGTGATTATTCTGATGACCTGATTTGAAGAAAAAAAATCAATTATATTAGCTCAGGCATGTGTTTTTAATAAAAAAAAAAAGGAGGGTGAGGGTGTGGGGAGGGAGAAAGCCTGGCTGAGACTGTCATAATATCAGTAATTAGAAAAATTTCAATAATGTTCATTTAACACGAAACACAGACATTTTAGAAAAATAGATTTGTTACTAATGTTGCATAAAATTGTACACACCTCATCAAAGTCTTATTTTACATGCCTTTAATTTAACAAGTACTTTTCACACAAAGCCCCTCAGTTATAATGGAAGCCAGTGCCCTTTAATTCAAGGCTTCTGTTGGGTGGCAACACGCTGTCAATTCTGTCAATTGTTAATTCTGTAAAATACTCTGCTTCACTGGTGAGGGTTCTGCCATTTCAGATCTGTTCTTTCACATATTTCATACCCAGTTTGGGAGTAACATCACTGAAAGCAGAGTCATTATATACTGTGGTGTTATAATGCTCACCATCATTGTCATGGAAATGCACAGTGAGGACAAGAATAGGGTAGGCCTGCAATGGAAATGGTAAGCTTTCTCATTTTTACTGTGAAATGACTGTCAAGAGGATGGATTAATTCACTGCCATCATCATACAAACAGTGCTAGGACAACAAATTATGATTATATTTTAATATCAAGCATCCCCCCATTCCTCAGTAATTTTTCCTTTTCTCTAAGAAAATGTCATTCTGAGAATTCTGTATAGAATTAATCCCTCTTAAACATACTCACAAAGTTTTTTCTAGGAACATGGAAAGGCACAGGTTCTGGAAAGATTAGCATATTGTAGAAATGGAAAATGATCCCTTTGTAGATATTTTCTTCTTTTCCCAGATTATTGAGCTGGTTCCCTGCTGTTGCATGTGGGCTAATTCTTCAGTGTTTCAAAGTATATTTCACTCATGAAAGAACACAAAAAATAGTTTTGTATTTAAAAAGGTGTCTTAAAAGTGTTTAAAACCACAGTGACTTATTTTACAAAAGTTATAAATTATTTGTGGATAGTTTCTGTAAAACTTCTGAATGATCAATGGTATTTGGAAGTTTTAGTTCAGAGAGACTATTCACCTGCAGGTTAAAATATGTGTGTATGTGTGTGTCTGTGTGGGTGTGTTTCCAAAGCAGAATCTGCAGAATCTGAATTTTGAGTAAGGAAGATAAAATATCATTGTCTCAGATAAGCAACTTGAACGCAGAAACTGAGCTTTCTTGTCTTTTGTGTGTCTCTGATGCTGATGTAAATTTCTAAAGAAATAATAGCCATGAGTGCAGAAAGGGGCAGGGTTAGTGAATGCACTAGGACCTGATGATAAATGAGTTACCTACTGCACCAGCTCAGAGGAATGAAGGTTTTCCTGCAGAAATCTAGAAACATTTGGGCTGTAATACTGCAAGCTTTTATATTTCCCAGTTGTCATAGTTGACATCATTAACATTTCTCTTGCATTTTCTGAATTTTTCTAGGTTACATAACTCATGTCTCAACATTTGGAAAAAAATAGCAAATAAAGAATTTTAGGAAATAAATGAAGAGGACTACATGTTTCAGTCCATAATATTTTTCATTTTGAACCTTCACACCTCTGTCTCCAGAGGGCCTGCTCCTTCTTAAAAGGATATTTCCAAAAATCATTTGCACTAGAAGAAAGTCACAACTGCACATATGCTGTGGTTTTTTTTTTTTTTTTTTTTTTTTTTTGGAGAAGGAAGTAAATAAGCGGTGATAAAATGAAGGATGAAGGTCACTGTGGATTTGGGGCTGAGTGAGTCATGCTAATAAGACTGAATAGCAGAGGAATATGATGCACAAGACTGCAAATTTATCTGTGAACCCTTCGGATCTCTGAAATATCAAACCTATACCTCTTAATCCACCTCAGATGACTTCTGAAGAGTAAATAAGAATGACTGTTCAGGTATTCAGATCTGCATTAGTTTTCAACTGCTTTTTCTTCCCTAGTTTGGGGGATGGCACTTCCCTTAGTTCATACATGTTTACCTGAAATGAAAAAACAGTTTCAGATTAATGTTGATGTAAGAGATAAGGAAGTATGGGACAGTTGGAAATGAGTGTGAATATAGGAAAGGGGAGAAGAAAGTAACAATTTTTAATGTGCCTTGAAATGTGTGTACTGAAAGTTAGATTAGGAAAGGAATCCCAGGTGTTATATAGGATTTACAAGATTGCAATTCTTTTAATTCGTCATTTTGTGCTGAAAACATAAATACAGCATAACAGACTTGTCATTTAAAATTTTTTTTTTCAAAGTAATATGTGACATGTTATTGCAATAAGTTAGTTCTAATACAAGAAAGTGAATCTAATCTTCTCTGACCATATCAAGAAAATTTCCCATCTCTGATTTAATGACAGTAAGGGGACATTATATATGTTTTTGAATAAGGTCCAAGGAAGAAACAAGATTTGAGTTTAACAATTAAAACACTTTTATTTGATTTTAGATGTTTACATAAAGTAAAATATATCAGATGATTCAGCATTTTTAGCACAGGCAAATAGTTCCAAAATTTATTTTGATAAAAAGGAGTTTTATTTTACAGTAAAGAAAACTAAAAGGAAAGTGTAGATGACACAGTCTAAACATTTTGCATATGATTTGTTAGCCATTTTCATGCCTTTGTAAGAAGGTAGACAAGTGTCATTAGCAACAAAATGCAAATAACATGCATCTCACTTTCTACCTTTTAGGTTGTTAGTTTCACAAATAATGAATTTATATAAAATAATTTTCCTCTATACCTAGGGAAAATGTAGTAGCAAGAACATGAATAATAAACTTGTTGTCAGTATACCACATGCCCCAGATCACATTAGCCTTCTCCTCTTCCACTATAATTTTTACAAAAAGCTAGCTCAATATTCTTTCTGAACCCAAAGCTTTCCCAAATAAAAAGGCATTCATATGCACTTGTTTTGTTCTGAGTTCTGTTTGCACAGACAGCTTTGCTGCCTCCTACCTTAATTTGAGAAAATTTATATGGCTTCACATTTAAAAGTTGAAGGCATACTACTTGAATTCTACAAGTCATAAAATGCTGTGGACCTTTGCATTTTTGGGTTTGGGTTTTTTTAAAAGTGGAGTCTCTAAATATTCAAAGGTCATTTGGAGGAAAATCAGATTCAGGAGAAGAGAGAGCTTTTATCAGCTGGATCAGTCTGACTTTCTTCCAGTGTGTCCACCTATACCTGAGGTTTCCTGAAGCATGGCACTGACAGGGGTATTTTGACTTGACAGACCAACCAAAGAAACAGAAAATCATGAACATATTGAAGTTCAGTCCTAGTCTAAAGATATAGGATGAAGTATTCAACTTCATTTAAGTCAACATGAAATTATACCAAAAAGAAACTGGCTCTGTTATGTCAAAACAGCTACATTAAATCTAATATGTAAAAGTAATTACTGGTTTTGTAAGGAAGCTTTATAGATTCTGTCCGTTCTATATTGCAAAACATCAGCTCTCTATATGAAGACTGTTACTTAAATTAATGGTTCAAAATACTTTTGTCAAGGTGACCTAATCTTCCCTGAAGCTATTATGGACTGAAGAACTTTATTTATTTATGTTTTTATATATGTTTTGCTTCTTATTCTTCATGAATTTGCCACAGCCAAGTTCCCTGACCTTTGCATCTTCTTTACATTGAACAATGACAATGACAAAACCAACATCTTTTGTGTAGAACTGCTATTTCTCACTTAAATAGTTTAGCAGTAATTCTTTTGAGAGTAAATCCAGACTTGTTCCTACCTAGCCTTGTTCCTGCCTTTCTTTTTTTTTCTTACTTTGGTCATGAATTGGTTTCCAAGTGCCGGCGCCGGGGCTGTGCCGGGGCTGCCGGGCCGGCCCCGGGCGGAGGCAGCGGCTGCAGCGGCCCCAGCGCAGGGCACGGCTGAGCCCCTCAGCCCCGGGGAAAGCCTGGGCAAGGCAGGGCAAAACGCTGCCCGGCAGCCAGGGCTGAGCGAGGAACAGCGAGCGAGAAACAGCCTGTGAGCCCCGAGGGGACAGCGGGAGCAGGGCCGGGGCAGGAGAGAGCCGGGAGGGATGGCCCCGCGGCCTGGGAGAGAGCCCTCCTGGCCGGGCCCTGCGGCCCCTGGAATGGACTCACGTTGGAGGAGGGAAATGTGAGGACAGAGGATGCACAGGGGAGCTGCCATGGGCTGCCCGCTGATCACCATTCCCAGTCTGCCTGTGCCCCTAGGGGAGAAGAGAGAGATGAGTCAGGACTGAACGTGAACTTGGGAAAAAGTCGGGTGTGTTGGGAAAAAGTCTAATGTTTTTGCGTTTTTTCCCCTCAGCATCCAACTCTAGTTTAATTACCAGGAAATTTAATTCAATTTCCTCATGTTAAATGTGTTATAGGTACTAGTCAGTGACCTCTCCATTTTTTTCCCGACCTATGAACTTTGCTTCATCTCATTTTCTCCCTCTGTGATCTTAAGAAAGAAGACGGAGGGACTAGCTGGGTTGTTGATTAGGAGCCAGCCAAGACTGACTCAGAATGAAGTTGTTGTGGTACAACATGCCTGCTCTGTAATTGCTTCTTCAACTCATGCCATACTCTGAATGCCTCTTAGCCTCAGAGCCTCTTAGCTTCTGACAGTCTTTATATGAAAAGTATGTAAAATGGGCATATAATTGGTGTCTGTTTAAAAAAATCCAAAACAACCCCCAAAAAACCCAACAAAAACAACCCAGAAAAACAAACAAAAATACACAAAACATAAAAAAGAGGTAATTACATCCATTAGATGTTGCAATGAGGAAGCAAAGATTATTCTGCATGTTTTTATATTAATCATGGTCTTAATAACTTTGTTTTGAAAAGATATTTACCATCTAATTGTAAATCAATAGATAATGAGGCTGAAAGTATGCTGATAAACTCCAGTGTGAATTAGCATGTCAGTTACTACTCAAACATCTTCTTGACCTTAAGAGAGGTGCTCATTCATGTTCATTATCTGTGTAACTTTCAACACCCACATGCCTTTTTGTCTTTTAAAGGATTTTGCTGCATCAGTTTGTTATTCAATATAGTTTATCAACACATTCAGGATATATTTGTAAAATTACATATTATCTGGACGTGGCTTGTTTAAACACTGACAGGAACACTTCTGTTGAATTATTCAAACTATAGTCTAAATAATTTTGTTTACTGTATAACAAGCTACAAAAGTTTAAAAAGGTGAAGTAAATTGAACATCAAAAGTAGGTCTCTTTCATCTAGACTTATGTACCAAATGAAAATGTGCCATGCAGAACATGCTTTTCTGGCCCACGTTTCTAAGGTGAAGATGCTGTAACAAAATAGGAATTTCAGGTCTAGTAGTGTATTAACTACTCTCAAAATGTCTGAGAAGAAGCTGAAGATCAAACTGTAATATTCCTAGACTCTTCAGAGGTAGCCAAGGGTGATTTGTATACCATATTCTATACATCTGTAAAGATTGTTACTCAGATTTGTTGATTTTGAATGTGGTGCCTTCTCAGCAATTGCTTCTTTGCCTTAAAAGTTACACTGCCTATATGTTATTCTTCAAGTCTCATAGAAAATTTGTATCTAATGTCCAAATTGTGATTTCTTTTGTTCTAGAACACATGCACATTTTTAATGGCAATAAAAATGTGTGAGACAATAAGAAGTAAAGCAGGAGAACTAAGGTTTAAATCAAAGTTCTCTGTCATTTCTAATCATATAACACACAGTCTATGAAACTAAAATCACAGTGATGAATACTGAGATGAAATGTCTTTGTAAATGTTTAATTTCTTAAATGTACTAGGTTTTTCTCCTTATTATAGTGGAAAATTCCAGCCTGTAAAAACATGAAAGCACTCTTTTAGAATTATTTTTTTGGGGTTTTTTTTTTTTTTTTTTCTGCCTAGCTGGATTAGCTCTGGCTGGTCCTTGGCAAGCAGTTCATTCTCATTTAAATAGTTATTCCCTCAAGTTTATCATCTCCAATTTAAACATACTTTAAATAACAGTTAGAAGAACACAAGCATCTTTGTTTGGAAAGAAAGTGCAGGGGTGAAGTCTGCATTCAGATTATGCACAATGGTTTACAGTCAAGAATCTGAGCAGTGATAAATCTTTACATCTGAGATTAGAGCAGAATAATTTTAAAATCATCTTTATATTCCTGTGATCTTGGGACCATTTGCTAAAAAGTCTGTTCTCTCTAGAATTTTGTTGAGGTTTTCTAAAAGACAGGTTGCCTATATGCAGCTATTCAAGACAGGAGATACAACTGTTACAGAAATGTTCCTCTGCATAAAGTTGTTATTAAAGGGGCTTGGGGAATAAACTCACCAGAAGAGCTTGTTCTGTCTGTTACTGAAGAATACTGCTGTAGCTGTCCTATATTTAAACATTTGTATCAGATCTTCATTTTAGCTCTTCTAATATTTTTAAATTTTTCATCAGATTACAAACAAAAAAAAATTCCAATCATCAGAGTTAATAGTTTGTATTCATAAACTTACACTTTGGATTTAAGTCGGGCTTAGTGTACAATTAATTTTTGTGGCATGAGATCATTGCATATCCTTGTCTGTTTTGTTGTCAGATATGTGTAACCTTAACTGTTGCCAAAATGTGGCATTTTTTATTGTCTTCCTGTGAATTTTAATAATGGATACTTAAGCTATCAGTATAAAAAAGAGACCTTTTCAAGGTTTCATATGAAAGACGTACTAGTAATTACAGTTCTAATGAGTTCTAATGAAGAGATCTTTTCATAATATTCAAAGGTCCCACTTGAGACATCCTTGTGATACTGGTAAAAGATGTGCTATCCAACAAACATTCTCCTCTACATTAAGAACACCTGTTCAGGAAAGGTTTTCTGTATACATTTGCAAAGCAAATAGAAATGTTTATAACTAATATAAATACATAAGTACATAATAAAAATCTGTTTTGAAATACATGGTCGATTTTTACCTTTCTTTTAGTAAGCTTTTTAATAAGTGTTTATTACCATATATATATATATATTACTACTTAGTATTATAATTGTAATTGTAAAAGTCAAGAGTGACTTAAAGAAGTATAATTCTGAATGTGGAAGTTTTACAGAAGCAATGTTTGCACACTCTAGATATATGAATACTTTCTATCTGAATACCTTGGGTGAAATCATGTCAAAGTAACTTTCAACAAATTAAATAACGTCTAACATCTGTGTGGATGTTTCACATGTAATATTAAAACTGTGAGAGCATCAGCATTATTCCGTTGACTGAAATAACAAATTTGCTGATGATGTGTTGAGTGTTCAGATAGATTCTAAGAAAGGAAAATTGCAGCAATGATGGGAGACTTCACTTACTCCCTGGAACATAGATTGAATTTTACATTGAGCTTGAACCCTTATATCAAAAGGCTTTAAGCAAAGAAAATGTCTGTCTGCCTCAAAAGTTATCTAGTCATCAATCTAAAAAAAAAGAGGAAGTAAATCAAAACTTAAGTAATGCATGAAGCTAATACAAAACACCCAACAGAAAGACATGAAGGGATAAAGGAGGTTGGAATGACCAAATTGTACAGTAGTAAGGGCAAATAAAAGTGTAGCTTTTAAAAAAAGTCTGTTTCCAAATGAGAGAAATAGAAAGGATTGAGAAATGTTACATGTTAATTGTAAAGCAAAATAGCCCATTTAAGTGAGTTTGAGGAAAAACTGGCAATAAAAAATTCTTCTTTAGAAACATGAGGATCTGGAAGCCTACCAGAGGCTGCTGTAACAGAAGAAATTTCTTGGACATAAAACACCTAATGAAAACAAAACAAGACTGTTGTAGGAAAGCTAAAAGAATGTTTTTTAGTCTCTTTAGGAGACTTTGAATAGTTATTTTATGAGGAATGCATCAAAGGTGAAGTCTCAAACTGATGCATTGTGGAGAGACTATGAAGAAAATCAACAAATGAACAGTAATTATCAGACATATCTGCTGCAGTAATCCAGGAAGAAATACCTAACCAAATAACTTTGGTATATACATGTATAAAACTACTTCGGTACCTGAGGAACAAAGTAT
Organism: Chloebia gouldiae; assembly: GCA_003676055.1. NCBI lineage: Eukaryota > Metazoa > Chordata > Aves > Passeriformes > Passeridae > Chloebia > Chloebia gouldiae. The sequence goes on from QUSF01000106.1 coordinate 1,038,852, forward strand.
GCATTTATAGCAACACAGTAAACAAATGAAAAATAATCTCAAAAAAATCCCAAAAACTTTCATGTTGGAAAAAGCAATACTACTTAGCATTTTAAACTACTTGTTGGAAGCAGATAGGTGGCAAATAGCTAGGTGACAAGTTTTATTAATTATATGAAGCTGAGAAGAAAAAGACCAACCATAATGAAGTCTTGCAGAAAGGTCTTTCAAGAATGACTGAAATTCAGTACAGATAAATATAGAATGAGACACATAAGCGACAACTGAATTGAGTAGTTTTAACTGCATTAACAGTGGGGTTAACTGTGAGTAATCACACAGAACTGTGAGGTTCTATGATCTCTAAGATAAAACTCCATCAGCCAAGTGCTTGGAAACTATCCAGTGAACAAACTGAATATTAGAAATCCTTGGGAAGGGGAAAAAACCACACCAGGAACTCTTTAAAACCACAGTGCACCTGTACCTCAAATGCAAAGCATGGTTTTAATTTTCTTATCTCTGCACAGCAAAAGAAGTATTTCAGTGAAGAACTACAAGGCTGATGTAAAGTATATGACAGTCTCTGTATGAGACTAATTAGATTATTAGACAAAAACTAATTAGATTATTAGCTACATTCTTTGATAAATTCCATATTTTCAATTAACAACTTCATTTCTGGAGTTTTTATATTCTTTTATAGCTGTTGTCTTTCTGGGTACAGGATTTTTTATGGGAAAGGATGGCTTTGGAAGTAGTATAATGAACACCTGAATAGAGGAGGACTCTTCTGACTGAAAAAAAAGTAGTGGCCTAAACAGTTTTAAGTTATAGGAATCAGGAATGGTTTTTCGCTTTCTTTCCCTTTCCTCCAACAAGCAGTAGGGGTCATACAAAAAAGCTGCCAAAACTATAAAACCCCAAACCAATAAAAAATGAGCAATTAAGAAAAAGAAAGGTTGACAGCCTAAAAATGAAGGAAACAATGCAGTTGTTCATGTATTAAATTGGTGAAATTGCTTAGTATAGCATAATTTGATATTTAATGTTCCTTATTAGACTCTCAATAATGAATTGAGGTAATTCATCAGGTAAAAACTATGGCACATTGACAGAAAGGCCATGCATTCAATTAATCATAGCAGTATGTCTGAAAATACAGATAGCTCAGATAAATGTTCACAAAAATCACTTTTACTTGCCACACACCTATACCACAAGGGTTTGTTGTGATACTAAACATTATTCCAAGCTTGACTGTGTCAGATAATACCAGTGATGAATTCAGAATTTCCAGTCCATACTCCCTTCTTAAGAGAACTTTCCTCTACATGTCTAAGAGACCACTAGCAATTCTTATTTTACATTTTACTTGAAATAAATAGTTTCTCTATTTTATATCTACATTCCATGAAAACATAGTGACACAATTCTTTCTAAGAACAAGGAATAGTTTCCATACTTAGAGAAAAGTACTCATTCAAAGTTCATTTAAATCATTAATCATAAGGATCACATAAAATTTGAATATAAGTTCCAGGTAAAAGCTGAAATATGTGCAGTATATGGTAGTATTTTAATGCTTTTCTGTTTTCTGAGCCTGGTCTTATAAGCTCTCAGAAAAAAGCATGATACCCTTGATAGCTCAGCTACCTCAGGTGGCATAAAATAAGCAGGATGTGACAGGGTTGGAAACAAAAAGTTTTAATAAAAGGCAAAATAAAAAAGCTCATTACAGAGAAAAACCAAGTCAGGGCAAGAGGTTCTTGCTCCTGCTAAACCACTTCACAAAAGTGATTTACTTCTTTTGTTCTCTTATTTTTCTAGGGAATTGCTTAGGTGGGACTTTTTGGCTCCTGTCCAGTTAACTATCCTTAAGTTTGAGGTGAAGTCCCCAAGGTGCTATGAGGTGTCTTTTAACCAAATTGAGGAGAGAAACTTCTGGGGTTTTTTCCCTTTTGAAGGGCACAAAGAGTAACTTGTTTACTCCATCAGCAGTGGCACATTCCTACAGTATTTCTTTAAAAACTGACAACAGTTTGTGGGGGAAAAAAGTCCAACCCAAACAAAAAAAAATCTTCAGTCTCACAAGCAGCTAGTGATACTCAGTAGCTCCAGTTTAGTGCACTGTTTAGGAATTAAATCATCCTGTTGTCTTGTTTGATTTGTTTCTTTCCAGTTTTGACTTTAGGGTATCGATATTAAGTAGTCAGAAAATCAGATCCCACTGAGAAGCCTCTGTGTATGAACCCTAAACCAGTGACACCCAGAGTTCACTTCCTTCTATATACTTGTTCAAAATAAAAGCAATTTTAGGTGAAAACTCTGTAATTTGTTCTTAGCTATGGCTACTTTGTTATAGAGCTATTAACTTTTACCTTGGACTATGCTGTCTCACCTATTATGTATTACTTTTCTCTTGGTGAATTAACTGCAGAAAGTGATAGTTGTTTTTAAAGTGACACCTCTGCATCTTTCAAGTATCCTTTTTATTACAGCAGTTATAAAATCACAGAATCACAGAACATGCTGAGTTGGAAGGGCCCCCACTATGATCATCCAAGTCCAACTCCTGGCTCTGCACAGGAACATCCCAAGAGCCACATTATGTACTTGATAGCACTGTCCAAACACTTCTTGAACTCTGTCAGGTTTGGTGCTGTGAGCACTTCCCTGGGGAGCAGTTCCAGTGCCCAAACACCCTCAGGGTGAAGAATATTTTCCTAATATCCAGCCTACACCCCCCAACACAATTTCAGGCCATTGCCTCAGGTCTTGATACTGGTCACCACAGAGAAGAGATTAGTGTCAGTCCTGCCTCTTCCCCTGAAGGAAATGTAACTGCAAATAGATCTCCCCTCCGTCTCCTCTTCTCCAGACCAAACAGACCAAGTGATTTCACCTGCTCCTCATACGGCTTCCCCTCAAGGCCCTTCACCATCTTCATAAATTCCTTTGGACACTCTCCAACAGCTCAATGTTTTTCTTACATTGCAGCACCCAAAACTGCCTCAGCACCCGAGGTGAGGCAGCCCCAGTGCAGAGCAGAGCAGGACAATCCCCTCCCTTGCCCGGCTGGCGATGCTGTGCCTGATGCCACCCAGGACAGGGCTTGCCCTCCTGGCTGCCAGTACACTGCTGGCTCATGTTCAGCTTGCCACTGACAGGACCCCCAGGTGCCTTTCTGCAGCCCTGATTTCCAGCATCTCATTCCCTGGTCTGTCTGAACATCCAGGGTTTCCCCATTCCAGGTGCAGAAGGAATGCATATGACCTAATTAGGCAGCATACACAAATGTACTGCAGCGGAAATCAGATGATTAGGGTAATGTTTCTGATTCTTTCACATTAAGAAAAGACATTAAGTAGGAATGTTTTTCTCTGACAGCCCTTTGTAGCAAACCATGATCTAAAAAGCCCTAGGTAGAAATGTGATACAAGTATCAAGCCACAGAGGCACCCCAGGGGGAATGTAGAAGTTCCTTTCTGGCCTAGTAGATACTGAGTAAGTTAACTTAAAGTTTCTTGAAAATTGAAAGACCCATTTCTGATACCTATAATAAATATCCTTTCCATCCACCTCCCTCCTCCCTCCGTGTCCCCCTGAAAAAAAAATTTTAAAAAACCAAAACAAACAAAAAACCAAAAAAACCACAAAACTAATAAAACACACACAAAAAAACCCAAAAAAAATCAAACAAACCAAAACAAAAAAAAAAACCAAAAAACAACAACCTGAGAATCTAACATTATAATAAGACAATACTCTTATTCAAAAAAAAAAAATTATCAGTAATGTTTCAGTCTCTTGAATACCAAGTACAGAAAAGAAATCTTCTCTGTGTGGGAGAGTGTTCCAGTTTGTCAGCTGTTACGTTCTGTTCAGGTCATATTTTCCGCCTTTCCCGTGACCCTGTGACATCATATCAAGATTCCTGGACCCCTGCTTCATGCCCCAACAGGGTTGTAGGAGAGCCAAGAAGCCCTCCCTGTCAAGAGCCTAGATAAACCCCTGACATTTCCTGTTCGCTCTCTTGCCTCGCTCTTTCTCCGGCTCTTTTCCTAGCTCTTCGCTCTCGGACCATGGAATAAAGAGCTGTACTCTCCACAACATCGGGTGAGAGCCTCTTTTCAACCTTCCCCGCTTTCCAGATGTTTCCCCCCTTTCAAGACTTGTATTTCTGGGCTAGCCTGATAATTTACAGGCTGAGAGAGAGGGGGAATCCACAGCTGGCGCCCAACATGTGCTTGCTAAAGCCCATGCCACGAGCTGGAGGCCTTATTTTAAAGGTACTCAAATTCTCTTTGGGAAAACCACCTGCCCTATTACACTAGCTGCTTTCAAAGGCTTTGAGTGACAGGGAAATGGCAGGATCTTGCTTGAGTACCCCAGATGAGCTGGCAGGAGAGGGGAGCCCAGACAATTTCACGCACGACCCACGGGCACAGGATTGGTAAGATTTCCTCCGATTTGTGCTTTCCCAGGTGCGTGACTAGCCAGGAGGGGTTACCATAGCGACCGTGGGCAGCTGCCTGCGCAGGCTAAGATAGAAGCCTGCGTGTGTGGCTTGGAACATATGGATTTGTGATAATCCATGGGATTTGTGATAATCCATGGGTTCCTGGGTTGGGAGAGTCATGGAAAGGGGTTTGCAGTCCTGGGACGGCGGAGGGGAATCTCCCCCCACCGCAGGAAAGCCGAGAAGAAAACGCAGCAGCCGCTCGGCTCTGGCAGCTCCATGCAGCTCGGCGACTGCCCCTCCTCCCTTCCCCCCGCACCAATTCCTGTGACAGCGGGCAATTAAAAAAAACGTGCTGTGTTACAAGTCTGTTGGAGGATACATTGATAAAATATTGGGTGCGAAAGTACTGGTGGAAGAAAAGATAAAAATAACACACCTTAGTAATATTTTAAACAATGTGACATTTCCAAAAAAGCTTCTATGGTGTTTTTTATGCTGTCTAACTAAAGAAATACCAAATTTTACTGTGCAAGAAATTATTTCTATTTCATTTTGGGACCAGATTGGACAGATACTAAGTTTAAAAATTGAAAATGATGAACACAAATTTTCCCGATTTATTCCGATATTCTTACAAGCTCGGAAACAGATTTTAGAAGCAGAAAACAGCATACAAACACAGACTAACAGTCCGTTTTTCCTTTCTCACTCACCCCCCCTCCCCCGAAATCCCAGCCCTGATACCGCTTTTCCTACCCTTTATCCCTCTGTAACACCTGGTTCTTTTGAGAAATATAGTCCAGACTACTCCAAAAGCTAAAAGTTTTCTTCTTAGAGCTCTGATGCCGCGGCGGGGTCTCTGGGCGAAAAGCGGCCACATCATGGCGCCGGACATGTGCTTGTCCCGTCCCCCCACATTCCTTCCCTTCCCCCCGGCCCCCACCCTTCCCCCACTCCCTGCTGGCCTCCGACAGCTCCCACCCATCCTTATCAGAGTCTGCCTCCTTATCAGAGTCTGCCTTGGGAACGGGGGCGGAGCTGGTCCCGGCACATCTTGCAGCCAGGATGGCACAGTGGGAGGGCAGCCCAGCTCAGCCCACAACACGGGCGGGGCTGGCTCTGGCTCAGCACTCAGCGCGAACGGCACGGGGGGAGGGCAGAGAAGCTCAGCAGCCCACAGTGCTGGAAGCACAGGGGTTTCCAACTTGGCAGTGGCAGCCTGGGAGAGGGGGGGCGACCTGCCTCTAACTGGGACCCAGGGGGTGGCAGGGGGAAGCAACCCTGCCTCTATGGACATGGAAAATTAAATAATACCATCTGTTGCACCGGTAGTATATCTCGGTAGGAGAAACAGGAGCAGGACATACCAGGCATTGCCATATCGAGACAAAACTGAGATTTGTAAAATACAGAGAGAATTTGGGAGAACAAGCGAGATTTTTAAAGGCATGCTGAGGGCAACCTTTAACTCCAATGAAATGGTACCCAAAGATATCACTGATTTATTTAAATGTTTACTAACACCTTCTGAATATGAGATATGGGAAAATAAACGGAAGTCCACTTTAACAGGAGTTTTACAGGAAATACAACAAACACCCAGTGACGCAATGGACAATGATGGTAACCCTATTACAATGGATCATTTATGTGGTACAGGTCAATGGCTTTGTCCAGAAAAACAAACTCGGGTGTTGTCTAGGTTGGTTTTGGAAAAAATCTGTACCCCTGCAGAAAAAACATTGTATCAATTACCGGTAGCTGAGGCTAAGGGTAGCTATCTTAACATTAAACAGTTTCCTTCAGAGAGTTATTTGCAGTTTGTGGATCACTTGAGAACCCAAGTGGAAAGACAGGTGAAAGACCCTATGGTACAGATAGAGCTGATTAAAGAAATGGCTCAGAGGAATGTGACTGAGACCTGCCGTAGAATTATCCTCAGCCTTCCTCTAGATCCATCACCTAGCCTGGCTCAGATGATTGACGCATGTGCAAGGAGGGCAGAGCTGTTCGATACCCCTGACAGAAATACAACTGCTGCACAACTACAGCCTGCTGCCACGGCCGCACCAGGTACAAGGAGACAACCAATGTCATCAGACCAGCTGCAGCATGTCATCTGCCTCCGTCACAAGAAACCAGAACACTTCGCCAGAAACTGTCCTCAAAACCAGAACCAGAGAAAGTTCAACAAACAAAAAATCTGACTGCACAGCGTGTTCCCGCTGCTAACACAAATACGTGAAAAGATATAAATATAGCGGGACCCACAAGGGAAAGTTCCTCTCACTTAAGAAATAAGGGGGAGAATGGAATTCTTGGGGGGGCAGGAAAATAAAAATGTAAAAATGTAAAACTAACAAGGTTTGGCAGCCACTAGGCAGGCCTTGCCTAGTAACTGCCAAAGGGCTTCATTTCAGATCCACTGATTGGGAAGTCATTATAGGGGACCTGTCAAACAGTTCACAGGACCTGCAAGCATACCAAATTGAAGCAGAGAGTGAGTGTTCTGTCACGGGAGACACAGCACACACACCTTCAGAGACTGAAGTAGCTCCCATGACTACTAATGGGAAAGACATCAAGCCTTATGCTGTTGGCACACTGCTCACACCCTCCATTTTACCTAGAAATAGGGCAAATTTTGGCCTAAGCCATTCCCATCCCAGTAGAAATAACAGTAGAAGGAAAATCACCAGAAGTCAGAGGGCAGAGGTGGTGGGAGAGGATAAACCCTCGATGGCATGCAACCTAGCCCATGGGTCAGAGCACCTTCAGGTAGAAGGGGTTCTGGACATGGGCGCAGACATCATGGTAATACCTAAGACCATGTGGCCATCACATTGGGAATCGCAACCTGTGGCAGGCAAACTTCAGGGCATAGGAGGAACCACATTGGCAAAAATTTCAAAAAATGTTGTGCAAATTCAGGGAACTGATGGGAAATTGGCAAGTGTTCACCCATTTGTGGCAGACTATAAGGTTCCTCTGTGGGGGAGAGACACCATGTCCCAGTGGGGAGTCAAGTTAATCATTCCTAGGACACCTCAGGACTTTTGGAAATAGCCACTGTGGCGCACCCTGCCCACAAATTAAAGTCGTTGGAAAACACCCCAAAGTGCGTAGCACAGTGGCCTTTGAGTATCAAGAAACTCAAGGTGCTCGAGAAACTTGTGGAGGAGGAGTTAGCTCAAGGACACCTACAAGAAACAGCCCTTGGAATTTTCCATTCTTTGTAATAAGAAAGCCTGGGAAGGAAAAGTGGAGATTGCTCCATGATCTCAGAGAAATAAATAAAATTGTAGAGGACATGGGTCCACTCCAGCCAGGGATGCCTAGTCCAGCAATGCTCCCTTGAGATTGGCAATTGGCTGTCCTAGACATCAAGGACTGTTTTTTCCAAATTCCATTGCACCCTGAAGATGCCCTGAGGTTTGCATTCTCAGTCGCTACCATCAATCGGGAAGCCCCAATGAAATGGAAAGTTTTGCCCCAAGGTCTAAAATCCAGTCCTTTCATATGCCAACAGTATGTAGCATCTCTGCTGTCTCCGGTATGTGCAGAGAGAAAGGATGCCATCATCCTTCACTACATGGATGATGTGCTCGTGTGTGCCCCCAGTGACTTTATACTCCAATACACGCTTGACCTCGTGGTTGAAATTTTAACCTCTGTTGGATTTCGATTGCAGAAAAGCAAAGTTCAAAGGATGCCACCTTGGAGATACCTAGGCCTGGAGATCTCTGCAAGGACTATTGTCCCGCAGAAATTGGAGATCAATTGCAACCCTAGAACACTAGCAGACCTCCACTCATTAAGTGGATCTTTGAATTGGGTAAGACCCTGACTAGGCCTCACAAATGAGGATCTAGACCCTCTCTTCAATTTATAGAAGGGGAAGAGGGAGCTGGCCTCCCCCAGGGAACTGAGCCCAGAGGCAAAGACAGCAATCGAAAAGGTACAGAAGGCCTTGTCAGAAAGGCAGGCACATCGGTGTGACCCAAACGTGCCTTTTCAGTTCATTGTTCTAGGGAAGCTGCCACACTTGCATGGGTTGATTTTTTCAATGGATCAAGGGGCAGAAGGATCCACACTTGATCACAGAGTGGGTTTTCCTCTCGCACCAAAGATCCAAGACCATCACTAAGCCACAAGAGCTGAATCAGCTTTGCTGAATCAGCAAAGCTGATTCAGAAGGCCAGGGTGAGACTGTGTGAATTAGCAGAGTGTGACTTTGCATGTATTCACCTCCCAGTCAGGCTTTCTGAGGAGGGAAGGAACTCTCCTGATAGACTGACCAAAGGGATGTTTGAGCATCTGCTCCAGAGCAGCGCCAGTCTCCAGTTATCTCTGGACAGCTACAGGGGACAAATATCAGTCCATGCCCCGTATCACAAGTTGTTCAATGAGGAATTTCACCTTATTCCTCAAGAGAGAAAGAGCCGGAGACCACTCAAGGCTCTCACAGTATTGTGATGCATGTGAGGTCACGCACTGATTTTCCAAGTGAGATTGCAGAGGGGAATCGTAAAGCAGGCTCCCTTGCTGCACCAATCGAAAAGGCACATCTCCCTGATGTCTTCCAACAGGCAAAGCTGAGTCACCAGCATTACCATCAGAACGTGCCAGGTCTAATCCGACAGTTCCAGCTAACACGGAGTCAGACTTGAGCCATTGTGACCAACTGTCCCCATTGCCAGCTCCAGGCCATGCCATCATTGGGCATGGGGGTAAACCCCAGAGGCCTTAGCAGATGTGAGGTGTTGCAGACAGACATCACACACATTCAAAGCTTTGGTCACCTTGAATGCGTTCATGTAAGCGTGGACACATTCTCAGGTGCAGTGTATGCCTCTGCTCATATAGGACAAAAGGCTGCTCATGTCAGACAGCACCTAGTGCAAGCATTCTCAGTATTGGGGGGTTCCAAAGACAATCAAAACAGATAATGGCCCAGTGTATGCATCCAAGGAGTTTCTGGAATTTCTCCAGCAGTGGGGAGTGGAACATAAAACTGCCATCCCCCACTCCCCCACAGGTCAAGCTGTAGTCGAGCGTGCACACCAGACGCTCAAACAGGTTTTGGAAAGACAGAGCAGTTCAGCTACGTGGATTTCTCCACAGGAGAAGCTCTGCAAAGCCATGTTTACCATCAATTTTCTGAACTGTTCATTTGAAAACATTAGTCCATCTGTTGTATGTCACTTTAGCAGTGGCAATCAGTTCAAATTGTCTCAGCACCCACTGGTCTTGATTAGGGATCCAGAAACTTGGGAAACCAAAGGTCTCTATGAACTTGTGACCTGGGGTCATGGCTATGTGTGTGTAGCTACTCCCTCAGGCTCTCGGTGGATTCCCCAGAAGTGGGTGAAACCTTTTGTCCCCAAGAATCCAGGTCAGACAGAAGGGGACAAGAAGCAAGTAGCCAATGCTTCAAAGAGAAGACGCTGCCAAATGGAAGAAGAATAATTTTCCTAAGTGTGAATTCCTTCCGGCAGAAACTTTAACATGTTCTTAAAATGTTTGTTTTTCCCTTTTAGAGAAAACATACCTCCCACTCAACCCTGTGATGAACCCCATCCAAGTTGTCATCCTGCTAATGCTGAAAGAACTGTGCAAAGGCTGGGGATTCACTGGGTGGTGGACGTCTATTGTTAGATCAATTTTGTTACTCCTTGTTATTCTGTTCTTTGTAACCTTGGAGTTCGGATCCTGCGTCACTTGGTTTTCAAAGCTATCACTATGCCACCGACTGTAGGTGGTGGGAAACCAATACTCAGGGTTAAATTGAGCCCAGTGAATTCCTGTACCCTTGTTAAACAAATAGTGGGGAGGTGTTACGTTCTGTTCAGGCCATGTTTTCCGCCTTCCCTGGGACCCTGTGACATCATATCAAGATTCCTGGACCCCTCCTTCATGCCCCAATGGGGTTGTAGGAGAGCCAAGAAGCCCTCCCTGTCAAGAGCCTAGATAAACCCCTGACATTTCCTGTTCACTCTCTTGCCTCGCTCTTTCTCCGGCTCTTTTCCTAGCTCTTCGCTCTCGGACTATGGAATAAAGAGCTGTACCATCCACAACATCTTGTGAGAGCCTCTTTTCAACCTTCCCCACTCTCCAGATGTTTCCCCCCCTCTCAGGGCTTGTATTTCTGGGCTAGCCTTATAATTTACAGGCTGAGAGAGAGGGGGAAACCGCAGTCAGCCCTTCTGATTTACCTTGAATAAACTTCTTTCGATATGTTCATAATTTCTCATTGTATTCCCCTCTGTTTAATTGTTGCCATTTACTGCATTTTCTAACACCTGCATACCTCCCCCATTGTCAGTACTATCAAGGAAGTGGAGACAAACTCAAAAATCTGTTCATAATCTGCAGAAATTCTTTTTCCTCAGCCTTCATTATTCAGCTGGATTCCATTCACTTACTGAAATT
>QUSF01000107.1:0-52855 GCA_003676055.1 Chloebia gouldiae
AAATGCACCGGGAGAAAACTAGCCCGGAAGGGGTTGCTGCGAACCCTGCGCCTCCGCCAGAGATTCCCGGGCGTCGTGCTGAGTCCGCTGGCCACGGAGTACATCTCTCCGGCTGATAGGTGGGGCTCGGTGCCTGTCCGCAAAACTCGGGCGGCGAGGGAGGCGGTGCAGACTGCGAGGGAGAGCCCTTGGTTCAAACACCGTCCTGATGCTGTATTAGAGAGAGCATTTTAACCACCGATACATGGCTGAAACTTATATGGAGTAAAATTGACCTTCTTATTGCGTTACACTGATGCATGAACATGAGAAACAGTCGTTGTATCAAGTCAGCTTAACATTTTTACACAGCTAGTGTCAGATAAGAAAAGCATCTGTAGATCCCAATGAAAAATCAAAGTTCACGTCCTGTAGGTTAATTTCTTCAAAGCACGGCCCTATAGCTACTGTGTTTTTTATATTTAAGTTCTTTGGTTAGACAACCGAAGTTGGTGTTAACCAGAAAACTTTTTGCGGAAAATGAGAATTTTCTTCAAATGTGCCTCCAGAAATTCTATAAAATTTTATATACTTATTCAGAGAAAAGATTTGTCTCTAGAAGCAGAGAGAACCTAGCAGAGAACCTAAATCAGAACTTCGGTGTAGTTGAAAGCGTGAACATTACTATTAACCATACTTCTGTCACATTTTTAAACCTAGAATTATTCACATTTCATTTTGAAACACACGTGTAAACCTGTTTTTGCTATTTGCATGTTTGGAGGAAAACCATGCTACTACTGTTCCTTCTCATTGAATCTCTGTTATAGGTTATTGGAAATTATATGGGTTTTGATTGACAAAAGCAGGGGATATATGCAAGTTCGTTGCCAATATAAAGCAGCAATTGGAATTCTCACTTCATCAGTAAAACGGTAACAATTTTTCAAATACAGTGGTGTTCCTTTTTTCAGGCATGTCATTGCTCAGAGTGGAATTGCAGTCATAGATTGCTCATGGGCCAAACTAGAAGAAACTCCCTTTAAGAGAATGAGGGGGAGTCATCTGCGGTTGCTGCCTTACTTGGTGGCTGCAAATCCTGTAAACTACGGTCGGCCGTGCAAACTGTCCTGTGTGGAAGCTTTTGCTGCAGCGTTTTGCATTGTTGGTAGGCTCTGTTTTTCTGATTTGAAATATGGTGCTAGCAATTGCTCCATCCTTAATAAATCAGAAAAGATGGTTTCTGACAAAATAAACTGTAATGCTGTCAATAACAGGTCATCACTTTCTTGACTGTGGGATCAGATTGTCTAGCTTTCTTCCAAGTGCATGTTACCAATCACACTGAGGTATCTGTGGAGTATTCATGTCAGCTACTAAACAGGACACAAACTTATAATCCTCATTTTCTCTGGATGGTGTGTAACATTAGAAAACCTGTTAAAAAAAAAAAAAAGACAGAACATGAATCCCTAGGCAAATTTGCTTTAATGAGAGGTAGCAGCTGGCTGTTCATAGGTCGAGGTCTGGGTAAGAACAAAAGAAATTGCCCCCTCTTGTGATGTTTTGTTCTCATCCACAGAACTTTGATAAGAGAAATGCTCTACCATGCTGCAGACAAATGTTCTGAAAATACTGTATGTACAATTGGCCTTGTACTGAAGGGCTGTGGGACCTAGAGCTTGAATCATTCATTACCTGTACAAAATACTTTTATGTAGCACTTGCTAGAAGGCTATGAACTACTCTTGAATTCAGTTCTTGGATTCAATTCGGTTTCAAGTTAAAGTGAAATTTAAAATATCTGTAGTCTTTCCAAAATTTTTAATCCTTGAACACTGAAAGAAACACTGGCAAAACAGCTTTCTCTTGTATTGACATGAATGCACATACTGAACTAGAAACATGCAAGCCAAGTGAAATCTCAGAGTAAAGAAGAAAACTGATAATGTATTTTCTGTTTCAGGATTCCCAGATCTAGCCACCATTCTTCTAAGGAAATTTAAATGGGGTAAGACATTTATTGACCTGAACAAAAATCTCTTGGAAAAATATGCAGCCTGTCATTGCCAGGACGACATACTAATAATTGAGAAGGACTTTTTAGCCTGTGTCCAAGAAAAAAAAGATGAAGAAGTAGGTAAGAGAAAAACTGAGAAACACTACACATGCCCTTTTTCTAACTAGTTTCTTCACAGTCTTTGCCTTAAATCTCATAAAAATATTAGCAAGGTGGAAAGTAAGTGCTTTGCTGATACGTGTTCTGTCTTTATACTTTGCTAAGTGTCTCTGCCCATTTTTTTCTACTCAAATAGGGTGAAAATAACTAAAGCAATTTAATGCATAGAGTATTCACAGCTGAATCATAAAGCAGTTACCCTTATTCAGGTAACCAAATTGGAAAACTTGGGAGCAATAAGAAAATACGATACTTCCTTGTTTTCTATACAGATATTAAAAGCAGAGTATGAGTAAAAAGACTAGTAACTGAGAAGGAACTATGAGAGAAATATAGGCATACAGTCAGACAATAGGGTAGTTACACATAAATCTAAGAAGGACCTTTAATAGACATATTTATATAATCCTCAATCAAGATTTTTAAAATCAGACCTATAAAGATAACTAAAATAATTTATAATAAGTACAAGTAGTTTATTCCCAAAGTCTTCCAGTACTTTATTGCAATCCCAGTATTTCAGGCTGTATTCGCCTGTGAGTGCTTGGTCTCATTCAAGACAGCACAAAGAAAGGCAAATAATCAGGAACATATGAAATGGGATTATCCTAATTAACATTTTCATTTCATGATGATTAAGCCCTTACAGTAGGCCAGGTGCTCATACTGTAAGATGGTCAATAGCCTTCACTTTCTCTAAACTTTTATCTCTTTGCCATGATACTGAATTAAAGCATCCTCTTGGTGGAAGCCTAACTAGTTAGATTAAACTGAAGACAGCTCTTAAGAGGCAACACAGCTATGGCACTTAAAGCACACTTCCACCTACAATCCTATGTATTTTCTGGTTGAACTGCAGAACCAAGATTTGTTTGACTTTTCTGATAGTTCTTCCCAGCTACTTCAGCCAAAGCCCAGCCCTACCCTTACTCAGCAAGAGCTAAACCTGGACAGTTGTAATTCACTTCTCAGCGGACATCAGCTAACTAGATAGCGGTTTTAGAACTTCATCTATGCTTTCTTACCCAAAGCCTTAGAAACCTACTTAAACAATCTGACCACCTCTAAAGAGCTACAGAACCCTTTGCAGGGGGTGAGGGAACAGAGTGAAAAGTCTAGACTAGGCAGGCAGGACTTGGGTTATTTTCTCATCTCCCCCAGTTTCTCCTCAAACAACTATGGTAAACTTAAAAGAAATGTGCACTAGCGTTCCTGTGCCTTCCCCTCCCTGCCATTAATCTATGAAAATGAAGGAAGACCATTATGAAAATGCTTTTTTCATCTTCTGCAGTTTTTCCTTCTTTTTCCAGATCCATTTGATGTTGACTTAGAAAAAGAATTTTCTAATCCCAACCGGCCAGTCAATTCCTCAGGGTAATGGAATTTAATTTAAATTTAAATAATAGTTTTACTTACTATAAGTTATTTTGATTTTATAATGTTGAAAAATGTTTCCAGTCTAGCACAAAGGAAGGAAGACTCTGAGGAGGACAGTGTGAGCAGTCTAGATGACGCCACTGAAAGCAGTGAAAGCACTGATGAGAGCAGTCCCGAAGAAATGAAAATCCCCAACTATCCCAAAGATTTGTAACACCTTGTATAAAGAAGTTTTCTTGTGAATACCTGAGTGTGTCTTGTTCACCTGTAACTTGGTGCTTAGGAAACCCCAGTCTCTGTCGGGTTTGTAGGTATTTTATGCATGAGGGCTCTAGGTTATTTAATTTTTAGGTAAGTATGGAACATTATCTTGTAAGGAGTTTGAAGCTTAGTTACAAGTTAAAAAATAACCCAGTATTCCAATCAATGTGTCTAGAAAGTGGTTTATAGGGGATTATTTTTAACTAATAGTATATTAGGTAAACTTTCTTAACTTCTGGTCTACATTTGAGCAGGAGAACATGACTAAGCTATTGCCCTGTTCATGGTACCTACCACATAGGGAGTCTCTGACTTTTTGCAGTCTTGAACCTGCCATACATATTTCAACTACTTCATCTATTTAGAATAAACTGGGCTAAGCCTGAAAGGAAAAAATGTTTCTTGGAATTGCTTTAACATTTTAGTATGTCTTTTCAGGAACTTTAATTGCTCATTTTATTTACCTGGATACAATCCTAAGCAACAACACAGCATTTTTGGCACTTCATATTCAGAACTGTACTGTGAAATTTCACATCACAGGTTAATCAGTTCTATCTCTGTATATTTTCATCACTCAAAGTGGCACTGTACCAAGTAAGAAATACACATTGTCTGGTCCTTAAAGCTTTGTGACACACCAGCACTAGTATCTTAGGTTACTTTTCCCTATGCCTGCCTGTTTGTATAGTGAAAATGAGCTGTTAGCAGTTGTTTTCTATACATTTAAATAGAATATTCTTTGGAGTTTCAAGCACCCAGCTGAAACCTAAACTTTAGCCATCCTTCAGTAGTATTGGCAATACTAAGGAAAATTTGTAGACTCACCTTCACAAACCGAAGTTCTTCACATCACAGGATTTTCTCCTCTTGCCCCTCCACTACTAGAGGGATTAAATACTAGTGCTACTGGAGCTAGAGCTGGGACTAACAGCAGCAGTTTGGGTGGTGCCAATACTCAGTTTCCCTTTTAAAAACAAGAAGCACGAGTGAATTAATTCTACAAGGAGACTTTCCCTTTGATTTTGTTTTTTCAATAACCTCCCCACCCTTATGAAATCTGTCCCAAATGTGCTGCTTTAGCAAGGATTTCGTACACAGTGATAAGACAGTAATGCAATGTAACTTTTAAAAGCCTAAAAACCGTGTGAACGTGTGTCATGGGGTGACGTTCTGATGCTGGTATCCCCAATCATGTGTTCTGTTTGTTTATTATGTTCTGTGTTTTCAGAACTGACTCTGAAAGTGAAGGTTTGTTTTGTCTTTGTATCAGCCGGTTCACCTCCCAATATGGTCTGTTGTCTAGAAGAGGCTAGTGCTGGCTGGCTGGCTTTGCTTGCTTGCTTCTGTTTTTGCCTTGCTTTTGCTTGTTAGTTAGTTTAGCTAAGCAGTCCAATTCTTTCCCTGGACTGTTTTTTTTTTCTTTCCCTTTCCTGAATACCATTCCAACCTGCTCCGGACTGGGACCTGGGAAACAGCGAGGAGCACCGAGAGCCTGCGCTTTGTGATCCGCAGCAGCCGTCCCCAGCGCCGGAGAGCAATCCCCAGCACCCAGACCCAGGCGACCACTGCCAGGAGAGACTTCCTGGATTTGTCATCTCTTCAGAGTGCTGAAAGAGTTTTGTTGTCATCTGGTGTTCATTTTTTTGGTGCTGGGGAGTGTTTTGTTTGTTAAATAAACAGATTCTTTTCCACTTCTCTACAAGAAAATTCTTCCCAAACCAGGTGGGTGGGGAGGGGCTGTGGGGCTTTGTTTTCTGGGGGCTCCTTCCAGAGGTTTTTCTCCCAAATTTGCCCTAAACTAGGACAGCGTGTCAGCTATTTTAATTTGGGGGAATGCTTTTCTATTATAAAGCTGTAGTGATCAAATGCAGATGAGCAAAACAGATCTGGGAACAGATTAACTTAAGTGCTGAGCTGTAGGCCTTTTTTTAATAAACTCACTGAAGAAGCTAAGCTCAGATGGAACAAAGCTTTCTACTTTTTTTGTTTTGCAGAATGATTTTGACTTAAAAATATAATTTAAAAAGCAGTGAAAGTTTAATGGAGGGTGTATCAGCTTGACATATATGAAAACAACTTACATAATTTAACATTTCCTTTACAGAAGGAAACTGTAATTGCACAGAGCACATGCTTTCCCTTAGAAGCTGTATGCATTAATATATGGAAAGAGGCAAGAAATTGTTTCTGATAAACAAGCTCCATTAAAAATCCTCAGCATTCCTTGGACAACTTCTTTTATTGTTAATATCAGTCTAAAGCTCACAATTTTATATTAAAATGTCACACCAGTATGCTGATCCCATTATATACAGTAAGCAGTTGATCTCTGCTTGAGGAACTGATCAGAATTGACTTGCTGCACTTACCACACATGGTCCGAGGATGGGCTACATACGTGCTCCAGGTCAGGGACAGGCAAAACAAATGAAGGCAACATCTAAACCAAAGGCAAACGCAGCATCACACACCTTAAAAACAGAACTTGCACTGAATTGTGTTCAGAGCCGTTTAAATGGCAGTCTTTTAACAATTTTAATGAAGATAAATGAAACAAAGCCCTTTATATAAACAGTTTATTTACTCTAAACAGCAACACAGACAGAATGTCATATAAACACAAAGAAAGTGATGCAGAATAAGGATGCTGGCTAACTTTGGATCTCAGAGGCTCTTAAGCAATAACAATCTAGTTTCTGAAAGATAGAAAAAACAAAATTCAGGGAGGGAAGGGGGTGGAGGGCATGATTTTTTTTCATACAGCCAGCTAGAGGCTAAATATAGTTCTAACATTTTAAAGCATGCCTGCATCAGATAGCAAAGTAACTAGAGATACTAGTGAATTTATAGAAGTATAAAAGTTTATAATTTTACAGCAGTTGAAATACTGACATCAATATTAAAATAAAAGCAAGTTTTACATAACAATCAAAAATACAAAAGACTGAAGGAAGAGACCCTGTATGAAAAAACTGGGGGCAATTCAGCAAATTTAGAACTGTATACAACTGGCGAATATGGAAAATGGCACACATACAACCCCCTCCCCTTATGTGGATATTAATTGTACATAGCAACATTACATTTTGCAAAAGTTTTGTAAACAAGTTCTTGCCAAACCAATCCCTTCCTTTTTAAGATGCTGTGTGACAAATGCTTATGATGGTGCAAACTTCTTGGCTTGTGCTCGAACCCTCTTTTCATATTCCACTCTGTTTTGGCTGAAAAGAGAAAGGGTAATCACAGCTGGAGAAATCAGAGGCTGTATTACAGAGTTAGTTTCATAATGAAGAGAAATGGAA
Organism: Chloebia gouldiae; assembly: GCA_003676055.1. Taxonomy (NCBI): domain Eukaryota; kingdom Metazoa; phylum Chordata; class Aves; order Passeriformes; family Passeridae; genus Chloebia; species Chloebia gouldiae. The sequence continues at coordinate 7,102 of QUSF01000107.1, forward strand.
GTCATTGCTGAAGGCAAACCCTTTTGATAGCCATTCATGGAACACTACAATAAATTAAAGATTTTCTGGACAAGTATGGTACTGTTCAGCTAGTTACTTCCATCACCTGTTGTCAAATGATGGCACTGACTTTGTACTGTACCAGTCTATTTGAACAGGTTTGCACCTGCTCTTCTCAAGACCAACTATACCTCATGTGCAAACATTCCCTGATTCATCTTAAGTTTTCTATTCCCCACTCACATTAAGACCTGAGGTCATTAATAACAAATTCCAGTACCTTAACAGTACAAAGTGAGGAGAGCAGTTCACTAACAGCTGGCGAACTTCATATGGTTTTAAATTATCATCTTTACTGCTTTGGAAAGAGAATGGAAACAATCCTAAGAAACAGGAAAATGATAATGGTGTGGTAATTTCAGCCTATATCTCTACAGACCCCGACTCACAGATTAAGGTTTATCCTAATCTTCAGATGGGGGAAAAAAAGCTAGCTCAACACAGCTAAGTGTAGCAGTTACTACAGATGAGTGAACTATGTCCAGTCACTAAGCCTCAAACTCGAGATGTAAAAGGGCAAGTTCTTTGTTTTCCATTCTTGTGCCAGCAATGGATAGTAGCAGCAATATTCATTTATAGTAAAGCACTCATTTACATTCAGTTGTCCATTCTGTATTAGCTGTCAGAAATGTGAGCTGAGCTGAACAAAAATTTCTAACCATTACTCTTCTGCCAGAAATAATTTAGAGTAAGTAGATTTTGCAGACAGCTTTGCAGTAAATTTAACTCACTTTCAGCTATGTAGGTGCAGTGAAATAAAACAAAAAGGCAGCAAGAAGAAGAAATGAAGCAGCATAAAGAAGAAATGAAACCAATTGTGACCAATTGTGACCGATTTTGGTCACAATTGCTAGCAAAGAGACTGAAGATACTCTCTTCCCATGAAGAGATTTACAAACTTTAGTCTACATTTTTTCCTGTAAGTTATATTGCACTGCCACACGAGAACATAGCCTAGCTTTTAAGTCTGGCACCCATAGAATCCACACAGAAGAATGCTGTCCATAGCAGACCCTGAATGCCTACAGCAAAGAGGAGGAAATAGGCTAGCACCTTAGGAGTGCTAAAGTTACTGAACGACAGTACCAAAGCTATCTTGAGAATATGTATTCTTATTCTGAATGTTAATTCTTGAAAGTTTAACAGCTTGACTAAAAGACATCTATGTAAACAATTGTGCATCTTCTGCAGTATTTATCAACTATGCCCACATTACAGATGTGTGCACAATGGTGCTCTGTTTAACTTCTACCAGATATATAGTAAGCAGCAACAGAGGCACACTCTCAGACTGCAGAATAGTAACCCATCTGAAATACTCTGCATGTCCAAGAGACATGAAAAGCATAAATGGGAGACTATTTTAAAGACATACTTGAAATAACAAAAATCCTGTAATGTTTTAAATTAAACATTTTTCCGCTCGGAAGCACTTTAAACAGAAATAAGACTAGCCAAGACTGGTTTTGTACATACATGGATGTGGGAGGTGATTAAGAAGAATAAAACACTGACTATCTATACATGTACAGAGGTATATTACTGAGGCCTTCTTCATCATTCCTGGCTCCTACAACTGTGGCCACTTAACCGTCTTCCATATGCACTCAACTCCATCAAGCCTTCACTAAGTACTTTAAAAAATAACACTGAGTGAAACTATTAATTAAATGCAAAAAACACTACCCATCCCTATGTTTCCTTTTCACTGGGACCCTGTAACAAACCATATTTAGCATAGCTTGCAAGTGCACTCACATAAAATGTTATTTTTCAAGTCTGGCACTCTCCTGGAGGCCTCTTCTGTCCGGAACTGTAATTCCACAATTCCATCTTGGTTACTATTTCAGTAGCTACCACTGCCAAAACCATTTGTTTAAAACGTTTTGCTTCCCTAAAGATTATAGAACAGATATCCATTTTTAATGATTGGAAAACCTTTAAGACTAAGCCTAAAAAAAAAAAAAAACCCAAAAAAAAAAAAACCCAAACAAACCCAAAACGTCTCTTCAGCTCACAAATTATCACCTTTCCTATCAATGCAAACTTCATTCTGCTAATTTCAGCCTCCTCTTTTGGAAGATGTAGTTTTCCCAAAATGCCATGTTTTCTACAGTGACCACAGCTCTCCTTTGTCCTTCAGGCACAAGTTCTTACAGGTATGCACTACTGGGCAGAAGTAAATTACTCCTGTAGTGACAAATGTGACTTGTCACCTAATTCAGTCTCCTCTTCTCCTATTGCACCACATTGTTACTATAGGCCTTTAAGGGAAAGGACTCTGTGTTAGGCTAGAACCAGAATGAAGATCATGATATAAGGAGACTTCACACCTTATTGCTCTTGCTTTGTTATTAAAAGCTCCACTAGCCTAACAGCCATGAAGTTACCATTTTGTTCAAGTTTAACACAATCTAGGCATCTCCACAGAATACAGTAATGAAGGCAAGAGAATTCCCCATGTCATTTGTAAAAACATTTGCATGTTATACTACAAGTAACAGACACCTGTAGGCAATATGACAGCTTTCAGGCTCATATGCAAAGACACTTACCAGTAAATTGTGTAAGCCTCTGCTTGAGCTGGGTCTTGAATATTTGGTTCATTTAGAAGTTCTTGTATGCCTAACAAGATCTATGGAAAAAGGAACAGAAGTAACAGGCATATATTATGGGTATTACTAATAGAGATTCAGTGAAAAACCCTTAGAAACCAATTTAGGTACACAGAGTGAACATCTCATATTTGCATCAGATAAGCAAGCAAAGCAAAAGTATTAAGAATATGTCTAAGTACAACTACTGACCTGTTTAATTGTGATTGCTGGCCGCCAGTCCTTATCCTCCTCTAAGATGGAGAGACACACGGTGCCTGAAGGATACACGTTTGGGTGGAATAACGGTGGTTCAAATTTACCTGATAAAGTAGAGGAAATTACTTGCATACAGTGCTAAGAGGAAGATCAGAGAACTGGGTTAGATCAGTTGGGGGAAAACAAAACCCAAAAATCCCCAAACCAACACTGGCAAAAGACTCCTACATAAAACCCCACTAGTTTCTGGAGCTATTAATACCAGCTTTCTTCTTGACTCAGCCCACACCCAAAACAAACTCCATCACATCTGTGATATCAATCCAGGCAATACAACGTTGTCTTTTTGACTGGTAATCTTTTGGTTTAGGAATGGAAATGGACTAAGTAATTCCTAATAGCTTTCTGATAAAAACCTTTTAAAAACAATTCTGTCTTTTCAGCTTTACCTACTACTACATAAAGGAAAGATACTACCCTTCACTCATCTTTTCTCTCCTCACTTTAAAATAATGGAAGTTTCACACAAGGAAGGCTTATGTTCCTAGCAAATCTTTCAGTTTCATATTTTCCTAATATATAGGAAAATACGAAACTGAAAAAATCAAGATGCACTAAACAAAAGGAACCAAGTTTAAATTACAAGACTAACTGAAGGCTTGTGCAGCTTTCCTTCTGCCACTCAATCTATATTCTGGAATTGCTTTTAATCTTTACAGGACTTAAATGCAACAGCTAGCATCTTCAGTAACACTCCTTTTCCAATACATGAAATATCTACATACTAGTGCAGTTTTCTCATCCCTCTGACATGGCAAATATTCAAAAGATGTAACAGTCTTGCTGCCCTATGAAGTTCAGTAGTACTTCAGAAGCTGAACTGGTAGGGAGTCTTATCAGTCACATATGCATCTTCTTTTAAGGCACGACAATTCCTTTAACACTGTCAGGATGTGAAAACTGATATTTTCCAAGGAAATAATGCGAAATGTTTTCAGTCACAAGAAATGTTTGCCCCTGTGTTACACGTATTTATTTAGGTGGTATCAAACAAAAGGAGTAGCCAGGAGCTGATAGAGCTGAAATATGCTAATGTGATGAGAGATGAATTGCTGTCAAAAGAGCAATTGTAATCACTGTCATTGATTTGAGAAGGTAGCAAATTCAAGAACCAAGAAACTATGCAAATGCAATAGATGTTTTCAAGTTTCTATAATAGGTGAAGTCTGAGATGATATAAGGAAAATTCAATTCAAAAACTTAAGGAAACTAGGTATCTGAAGATCTACTAAGTTATACACAGTAGCAGAAAATGAACAGATTAATATTTTAGAGCAAGTTGATTAAAAAGTTCAAGTTAGAGAACCCTTTTTTCCAAGTTCCTTCCTGTCTTCTGAGTTCTCAGCTTAGAAGACCAGCTTAACAGTAAGAACACAGGGATTTAGTTTAAGCATGCCTACATATTACTTTCCAAGGACAGCTGATAATGAAGTGAGCATTTCAAGTGATGCTTTTGTCAGACTTTGAGGGAACCTACACACCAATCTCCCTCCGCTCCCAATTCTGATATATCGAGCACTTAGCTGATTTCCTCACAACTTCCTGTGATGAACTGCAAGTGGGCAGGAAAAGAAGAAAACACAATGCGTCTTAAAAAAAAAAATCAAAACTGTAAGAAAGTAATAACAATTTTTAAGACCCTCATTGATTAATTCAACACTGTTCTAATAAACCTGTGGTTTTTAATTACCTGTGGTAATTTTACTTACATTTTGGAGGTGAAGAAGGGTAGTCATCCTTGAAAAGCATCCGTAATTTAAATAAGCCTCCTTCCCACGGTGTCTATCAAGAGTTAATGTAGAATTTTGGTTACAGCAAGAAAAAGTCAAAATTTTGGAAAAAAGCTTACCAAGAATACTGTTTCTCAGGCAAAGCACAAAACATTCTTCTGCTACACAGAGAAAATAGCTGTCTTGCACTGTACCACACTGTCTAGACTATGGTAAGCTATTCTACCTATAGAAGAAGCTGAAGTGGAAAGGAAGGGGTTTCTTTCTTCAGCTAGTAAGAGATGCCAACTCATCAAAACAGTCAGGGTCATCACCAGTAATTCCATATAAAAGTAAAATTTTCACACTACGTAAGGACAGAATACTTCTGAAGTTTTACACTATACATGTACAACGACGAAGGGGCTGTTGTAGCCCCACTAAAGTTTGAGAAGATAGGATATGGATACACCCCTTAAGCATGTGAATGTAAATGGCTTCTCTTGTGCCTTATGAGAATAAGGCTAATAAATCCACAAATGAAGTAAAAATGTGGACAGAACTGTACTACCAGTACAGTTAATGAGATTGACTAGTCTAAATTAACCCTGTCTGTGTTTGGTAGAATGTAGTCTCACAGATTCCATCTTTCTGTATAACAAGAAATTTTAAAAGGCTCTTTATCCCTATTCAAAACTGGAAAGGGTTCTAATAGGAGCGGCTCCCATGACATACAACACACCAAATAAGACAGCACTACTCAAAAGGGTCATATAAACAAGAAAAAAACCATCTACCAATAGAGAAAAAGACTGTCTCAAACACACAAAACGCATAAAGAAAAAGCCCATCTTCTGACAAACTGAGTTCTGCTAAGACGTGTAGAAATACAGAAAAGATTCTTATAGCTGTAAAATTTATTTCTCTGATACTTCTCTGTAACTTGCCCTTGCTATGGAAACACTGCAATGGAAGTAAATGTTGGGTTGATTCTTTAAAACAACTGGAGTAAAGATGGTCTCACATTTTATAAGCAAAACTGATGAAATCTGATCCTCACAGACAGATATGTTTGAAGACCACCTTAGAAGGAATTTCTTTTATTATTTCCTATCTGAACTATGCGATTTTTTAGCTGAATGAAAACCAAAACAAAACACCCAGAAAACCCACATGAAAAAAGAAAAATCACTCCACTGTCATTCGTATTCATTATGTAAAGTCTCAGGCTAGAAAAGGAAGAAAAACATGCTAGGAATTAATAAGATAACATTTCCAGAAGTGAATGAGTTTGATCCTATTTCCTGTAGTGTATTAAAAGAACTCGTTCTAAATTGCTGTAGTCAGTTGTCAACAACTAGAAAAATCCATACCTTCTCAGAGGAGTTACTTTGTAGAAAATACAAGCTTTTTAATAGAATAAACTACTGATTTTGTTTGCTTTCAGTCACAGGAAGACAAATAGCTTTTAATAATTCACACAGAAGAAGAGAACAGTTGGTGAAGTTTTTATTACTTTTCTGATAGAGCAACATACCTTATGGGTGAAAAATAGCAGACACTCAGTAGCCCTACTAAGGCTAACAGTACGACAGCAGTATCATCGAGACCACATTGCATTATGGGACTAGTTGCAGATGTTTTTTGAGTCAAATCTTAGGTAGTTAACAAGTGATTTGCTGTCAAATGAGTGAATGGCGTATCCCACCCAGGACTAACACCACTTCAATATTTAATCTGGCTGACCAGAAAACATTTTGGTGGTTTCAACTACTCATCTCAGGGAAAGCAGCTGCACTATAGGATGCCTCCAAACACAAAGAGAATAGAGAGCAACTGCTTGGTCTGGTAGAGATGCATAAGTCATACTGCTTCTTGTTAAGTATAGTTTTTTTTAATCATCAGGAATCACATTAGCCTAAATGATCTTTTCTGATAGTGACACATTTTCTAGTACACCTGAAGCTGGCTTTAAGGCCTTGTTCACTCCATTTTGTGGTTTACAAAAATTCAAAGCAAAACCATGAAGATTTTGTATGGCATATAACTGTTACCTAAATATTTTAAAGGTGACATTTCCATAAGGTACATCAACTGTTATGGGGAATGATCTTGTTCTGGCAGAACACAAGGGGGTCAGTTTTTCCTTACACTGAGCTAGCATATTTGTCAGTGCTTCTTTAAGAACTAATGCTGTGCACAGACAACTACCAAAACTAAGTTGTAACTGTAACAGCAATGTTATGTCCAGCCTTCAATTAAGGCAGCATGACAGACCCTGCAGGTTTTGCCTACACGCAGATTCTTCTGAGAATCTAAGAAACAAGATCATTAGGGCATTTAGGCAAATTGGCAAAAGGCAGTAGAAAAGGCAAGGCAAAAAAGTCCCACACTGAAGACCCAAAAGAAAGAACTAAAACCCCCCAAGTAATTAATAGTAGTATTTCAGAAGCAAGAAGAAGCAGAACACAACCTCCAGTTTCAGTAAAAGACTCTTAAACACTCCTCTGAAAACTTTATTTCTAAGGTGCTAAGCGCCAAGAGTTGAACAGGCTTATGGTATACTTTGTCCAATATTCCTAGTCCACAGCACTTTTAATTTTAAAGTAGCAGCAGGACACAAACTTCTTTACCAAACGATACATAAGGTAAATTCTCAATTGTTAGTGTAAAGCATAAGCAACTTATGTTACTTTTCACCATACATGAGAAATCAGGAGAACAGTAAGTCTTACCCCTTTCTTTCCTGGAATAGCACACTCCCAGTTCATTAGATTCATTGTGCCATCTGGATTTTTTGTAGGTACTGCTACAAATCCCTGAATCAAAGCAAAAAGACATATGGTGAGGATTTTACAAGATGTACTTAAAATACTTCATGAAATATTTTATCTTTACACAAAGTTACTTCTTTTTGCACTACTTTTTTTTTTTTTAATTTAAAAAAAATTATTTTAATTAAAAAAAAAATCCTATCAGAGTAATGAAAAAAATCATCACCAGAACACTGAAAAAATTGCAGAGTCAGATTTGGTGGCTTTGGTACTTACAAATGGATGATCTTTTCTCCAGGCTTTTCTCTCCTGTGCAAGTCTGCTAAGAGCTATGCCAGACATATTCAGAGTCCCTCTAAAACAAAAGTAATTGCTGTTAGCATATACTTTTACTTATAGCATAAACAATGCATTATGTGTTTATAAGCCCCTGCTCACTCAAGAGTAATTCTGACCTCTCCTTTTCACTTCAGTAACCTAGACACATGTTTCTGCACAGCTGGCAGAATTTATCGTAAGGAATAATATCAAGCTTCCTCATGCCATCAAGATATTAGTTACTGGACTTGACCTACAAAATTCCATTTTTACCTTACAGTTTTATATTTAAACCCCATCTTAGAAGAAACTTTGACAGTAGCTTGACAACAGAAACAGCATTAGTAATGGAAAAAGTGTGCAGACTTCCTACTAGTGCAACTGACGCACAGTCTGTTTATCTCCCTCCTACATTACCTGAGGTATGGCAAGTTTCTTCTGTAGGCAAACACCTGTAGTACTGCCATTTCTGCAAATGGGAATAAGAAATACTACTTTTTTGGTAAATTCCCACTGAAAGCCAGTATTCCCCACAAAAGCAACAGGGGCATAGAATTTAACAAAGTCAGCTCAGTTTTGCAGTGATGCTGCTATAAAACTTCTAGACAACATCGGGAACAGGCAGCAACTCAGCTAAGGAAGAGCCAGCAGCTCATTCCACAGGTTTTCAATTCCAGTATAAACTGAAGAGTATTTCTGCACCTTCACTGCCTTATTAATAGCCAAGCATGGTAACCACGACTACAGAAAAAATATGCAGAGCACAGGTCATTCACTGCTGCACCACACAGAACAGTTCCAAACAGGATGACTGCATGAGTGGTGCTTTCAAATTCAGGGGAGGATTCTCCACTCACCCAGAACACTACTCAAAATGAGAGTTTATTTTTCATTGTCATACTGTATCTAAACTCAGGGTTTCACTAGCCACATGCTCAAATTCCAATTAAGGTTTTTAATCTTCCTCATAACTGCACTTCCACACATTTAAATAAGAGATGATAATTGGCAATGGGAGAAGTCAGGCCAATTTGTTCTAAACTCCACATGTACCTCATGCACCTAATAAACCTTTTTGACAGCAGAATAGTAGAATGCTTCCACCTGAGCTCACAGAGCGACTGAAAGCAGTGTTATCACTCTTAAAACAAACCCTTATACACTTGTTAAGAATTATGCAAAATTTCACAACCTCTCAATGTGTTGATTATTTATAAGTACTGCAGTCTACTATTATTATAAGCATATGAACTGCAGAACATTAAAAACACCAGATTAAACAGTTTATGCAGTTCCTAGAACAATATCTATTTTAAATCTGTTCTCCAACCTTTTAAGACTGTTTTGCCTAGATGGTCATAACCCTTAGTTCACTTTCAAAGTAGCAACTAAATTGATGTCAGATAAAGCTTTTTAAAAGGGACAATTCACACTCAGTGGACATGCACACACACAAAAATATTCCTATGTTCAATCCAATTTTCCTCTACTATTCCCAACACATCCACCTCTGTATTAATTATGGCAGAAAACTTGCAGGACGTAGGGAATGTGTACACATGACTTCAGATTTTAGTCTGTCCAGAAGCTGGAGATGCAGAGCCATTGAAAAAAAAATACCAGTAGAACTCAAAAAAACCCCAAGAAACCAAAGACAACAAAAAAAACACCTCTCCCTTAACCAAATTATACAGGCAGCAAGTTTTACTATGCCATGAGCAAGTTTTAATATGTTGTAAGAGACGTAAATGAAGTGAATATACAGCAGAATTTCAGCTGTGCTTTTGGTACCTGGTAGCCCACTGTACTAATACTAACCTTCCCATCACAGGCTGAGAAAACCGTATTTGCTTATAAACCATCCAAACATTCCCACACAGTTCACCAAACTCAGCTACCTTTTCTGCCAAAAGACACATTACAGGATGCTTTCAAATATATTTATTCCATTTCCTGTGGCTAACAGCCAATTAATTACAACATAAACCTCAAGGGAAACGCCAGTTTCTCACTGGGTAAATAAGCAGTGGATCTTCTTCAGAATATCAGTAACCCAGTAACTTTTCGAGTAACTGAAAAAAAAAATCCCAAGTTTTCAGGCCATGCATCCTACTTGCTTTTCTTACACACTATACTGTGCCCTAGTACAAAAAAGGTTTTTCTAATGCTCTACAAATAGCTTTCCGAATCTTGAGGCATTTGACTTAGTTAAGCACTAAAAAATTTCAGCCTGTATGACAGACAACAGGCTTCACATATACGGTTTCCACAGACTTCAGTTACATCGACGAGAACAGACAAGCAGCTAAAACCTCATCAGTCTAACAAAAAAATAGATATTAAACAAGACTGAAAGCTCATTTCACAAACTAAGATCCCACTAGTTAATCATCCCCTCAAAAGCTAACTGGCAATATAAACTCTCTATATCCCAATCTATTTATGTACTACATTAGCAGAAAGAATTTTACACCAGAGGAAGTCTATTCAATCCTATTTTGTGGCAGGTGCCACGAAAATAAAAGAGACCAGTCTTCACATTTTGAGTTGAATCCCCCAAATTCACCCCTGCCATGAAGAGGTAGCAATGTCCCTTTTACTGCCATCAACTCAGAAAGTTAACAGAAACTTCCAAATTTACTCAATAGCTTGCCTTTGCTGCTGCTACTGTGTATTTAAAAAAAAAAGCCAAAATTTAAGCGTCACGCTTATCATAGATGCAAATTTTTGTGTCCCATTACAGAATATCTTACCCATTTACACCCTCCGATGGGGTGGCATAACCTACTTTCACACACAAAACGCACATCTCGCAAGGAATCGTTCCTGTGCCACAAACAACTCTCTAAATACATCAACAATATGTTCTTTGAGGTTCAAGAACTTTAAGTACGACTTACTGATTCCAAGCAGCAAGAAAAAAGTCCCAAAGCGTTAAGATTGCTAGCCTCACATTTTTACTTTGCAGGTTAAATACTAACACAGAAAGTCATTATTATCGAAATACTTTGCCCCGAACTATGCAAACTTTATTTTTCAGAAGGGTGGAGAAAACCACGGTCTAAGCTTTATTCAAAGCACGTTAACTCTGGACTAGGATAGAAAGTCTCCTGTGCTTGAGGCAAGAAAGGTAGAAGAGGCCGAGCGGCGACCGGAGTCGCACACTAAACAACAGAAGATGCCGCGCGGCGATGGGCTCGGTGCTCGACAGCCAAGTGAGCGGACAGGGCCGAGGCCCGCCCGCCACCGCCGAGGGCCGCCGGTCCCGTCGGCCCCGCGAGGGGCCGCGGCAGCGCCCGAGGCCTGCACGGGGCGCCGCGGGCCCACCCGCCGCTCCCGGGCAGACACCCGGCGGGGCGGGACGGCTCGCGCAGGCCGAGCGGTTCCACGCCCCGCTCGGCGACCTCCGCCCGCCACCGCCGAGAGCTGCGGGGCGCTCGGAACCTCCGGCGGGCAGCGCCGCGCCGAGCCGGCCTGCCCGGCCGCAAGGCAGCAGCCGCCAGGGCCGCACGCCCATCCGCCGCTCCCGTCCCGTCCCGCCGCAGGCGGGGGGCGCCCGCCCGGCCCCGCTCCACTCCCCGACCCCGCGGCCGCCGCGGCCCCACTCCCGGGCGGGCCTCACCGAGAGCCGCCGCCGCCGCGCGTGTCCCGGATCGAGGCCGCGCCAGTGACCCGGATGTTCCCGCTCCCGCCGCTTTGTCTCCACTCCGGAGTTTCCCTCCCTCTCGCCTCGCCGAGGAGCGCGAAAGCGCTATTCTGTCCCTCGGCCCGATCCGTCTGCGAGCCCATCGTCACGCTTTGCGCAGTCTCACGACACAGGACCCAGAGGTGCTCCCAGCAATGCCCGAGTCCGGAGCAGCAGAAACCCCCCCGCGGGGCTACCCCGAAGCCGAGCACCTCCCGTGCCTCCCGCTGCCCCGCTGCGGCCGAGAGCCGAATCAACCTTTAGCTCTGGTGCTCCGGGAGCCGCCTGCCGCTTCCGAACACCTGGTGTGCCGCCGGCGCGCTCGGGTCTGCGGGCCGCGCTCCAGCCGGGCCGAGCCCCGCCCCTGCCCGGCCGAGCCCGCGGGGCGGGGCCGCGGCTCCCGCGGCGGCGGCCGGGCCCTGCGGCCTATCGGAGCCGGCCGGCGGCCCGGGGGCGGGCCGCGTTCGCCTCCGGCCCGGCGGGGCGGCCTATCGCAGCTGGCTCGGGGGCGGGCTTCCTTCGCCTCCGGCCCGCGCTGCTTTCGATGACCTTTACGGGATTTCTGACTTGTGTTTTGTTTCCCGCTGCTTTGTTGGTTTGGTATCCTTGGCGGGGGACGTGGGGGAGGGATGTTGTTTGGGTTTCTAAGAACGCATTTTTAATGGCAAGTGGAGTATGAATCACGTTCTATTCCCATCTTGAACTTGTCTTTCTTAATGAAATTGAGGAATTTTTAGTCCTGAAATCGCTGCCTTGCGCTAATCTGTATCAATGTTACTTGAAGGACGTTCTGTATAGTATTAATGCTCAGAATGGTTTCTTCAGTAGTCTAGAATTGACTATTTCAATAATCACATGGATTCCAGTCAGCCCAAATAAAAATATATGCTGAAGATCACTCTAAGAAACTTTTCACCAGGAGCAAATGTCCATCGTAGACCAGGATAAATACATACTCCTCTGTGTAACTTTCCACACAGTAACATTACAAAAAGCAGTGGAAACTGTCAACACCTGGCTTGCAGGATCTCTCTCACGAAATTGTACACATTGCAGTCTGAGAATGTCACATACACGTATGTATGACTACGTGTGTATGACTACGAGGCAAGAGTTCAGCACACTGAAAGATGAACAGCACCCAAAAAGGTGAATTTGCAGGATCATTTTCATCTTTCTGAAGTGAAACTTCTCACTAAAAGGAAAACTAGTGCCAAATGAACTCTGCATGTTATAAAAGATCAAAACAGGTTGCTAATGACTAAGTTGTTTATGTCCCCTTTATAACCTGGTTTCTAGCTCAGGGTAGACACTTGTCTCTTTTGTGCTCTCATTTTTCCTAAATGGTGAAAACACTTACAGCAACAGATATGTAGAATATCAATTTGGATTGAAAGTCATGCTGACTGACTCTAAAATATCAATATTTTTTGTAGGACAGTCTGATGAAAATACAGGTGCACACACTGATTACTTAATTACTGTAATTGCTATACTTGGTTACTACAGCAATGTTTGTTCTTAGCACTTATTTTAGTAAAATTCAAATGCAATTAAATGCAGCAAAACAGTTTAGTAAAATTACAATTTTACTGATGTTGCTGGATATACAAGGAAATAATAGAATGTGCTTTGCACTTAAAACTGACTAAACTGTTAAGATGAAATTCGCTTCACATGTAACTATAGAGACTTTAGGAATTTAAAAATCATGGGTCTTAGCTTCTCAAGTTCTTACTAGCACTTTGGAAAATAAGAGCTGTCCAGTGGTCTTTTCAATAGTAATAATTACAAACTTTTCTACAGCTGTCAAATTTCCTGGATAATTTCAACAACCTGTACTTTGTACTTAAATTATTTACTTCCTTAAGCCATTTCTATCCTTGAAACTTATTATATGTTTGCCTTATTACAAAGCATCAATTTCCAATAGCTTCGTTTTTCAAACAAAGGAAGCGCTTATATTAAAAAGCAAAGAAGTGGATTCTAGAATCTTTGCTGTTAGGCAGGGTGTTTTTTGTGTTGTGCAAAAGAAAATGTAAGCAAAGTGATTAGTTAAAACTTTTTCATGTGATTATATATCCATAAAAGAGACAACTATTTCATCCTACAATAACCAGCATGTCACAGCAACTGCAAAGAAAAATAATTTCCCAACTGATATATATCTGAATAGACCTAACTTTTTTGTGACAAAGTCTTTGGGGCAGCAGTAAAGGATACTTCTCCTTTACAGAGAAAAAAGCATTAATGCTTTGAATCACTGCACAAATATGCAACTACATTTTACATCTCAAGTGCTAAACTAGGAATTATCACAGGATGTGACACTATTAATATCAATTAGTGCATTTACAAAAGACAGATGTAAGACATCACACTTTAAAAGGGAAAAACCAGGTTTATTCCATGCAATTTACAATACACTAGTGTTATGAAAAGGAAGTTAAAAAAATACCCATACACATTTCATTTGTTTGTTTTGAAAGTGATGGTTAACTGTAACCACCTTCAAATTATTTGGGGAGGCCTAGCAGATTTTTTTTCCAGGGAAATTTCCCTGGAAATTTCAGTTTCTTGTCTGTGTCTGTGCTATGAGTTTTGGTTAATGCAAATGCATTAAAACCAAGTCATAATTCAAATTTTGCTGCAGTAAGAACACTTCAGAGATAATGAATTGGCACAAAATAAAGCGTTATTGCTAATCCACTATCAAGGAAATAATATGTTGCACATATGGCCACTTGGGTATAAGCACAAACAGCTGATGCACAACTAATTTTGAGACCAGTGATTTGGAGGAAAAGGTTAAAAAGAAAAAAATTGTTGAATTGGGTAGGTGATCCTAAAGAGTGCATAGGAAGTTGATTTCTCACAGCTAGGTTGAGGTAAGGATAAGGGCAGAAGCAGGTGGAAAAAGCTGCCATTTGATACTGCTTCAGTCTGGTGATCTAGTTCCAGTAGAGAGGTTGGTAACATTCCTTTTAAGAGGGCCTTGGCACTTGCTTCGTTCTAGCAAGTGCACATGAGCCAAGTTAATGTGAGTAAAGTTGTGCATAAGCTTTTGGAGAATCTTCAAAGGTAGCAAGAATCATGTACATAATAAATACATTTACTCTTACTCTTTACTCATTTCAGATGACGAGGCCTCAAAATCACAACAGGTCTTGGGTCAAAATTTAGGCTCAGCTTCCTAAGGCAAGGAGAGCTCTGTTACAGAACCTCTTCGCTTTCGACTCACACCCAAAGTAGCAAAATGACTTTAAAAAAAGTTTTTCTTGTTATAGTACATATTAAGATACAATATCCTGAAGATATTGTGAAATATCTTTCCACATAGCCTCCAGAAAGCTATATTTGCAGCAGTATCTACTCACTGAACTTCTGAGAAGTTTATGCCTTGGTAGACATCACTAAAGTAAAGTTCAACTAAGTTGCAAAGAAATATTCTGTGACAATTTCCCAGAGCAGAATCTTCCTCAAAGCTTCTCTATTGCCAGTGCTGTTCATAAAAGTTGTTAGATTTCAGCAAAGGCAATAATAAAGTGGAGGGTAAGCCTTCTCTAGTGTGCTCTTATCCCATCTGGATACTGAAAATCCAAGCCATATAGGAACAGTTACATATGCAATTGGTTCAGATATTTGTGAAAAATATTTTAGAGTCCATGAGTTGAAATGAAAATGGACTAGTTGTTTTTTAGACATTGTATGTCTCTGGAACCTCAAATTAGCCCTGGAAAGCATTTTAGCCCTTAGCACTTCTGCTCTGAAAATGAAAAGTGTTCCTTCTGTCAGTCATTTAGGCAAACTGGACAATAAGATCTATTTAGCCCTTTAAAGCTGCTGTTCATTAAGAAGCCTTTAAAGACAGCTCCTGATTTTTGTGAAACAAAAGAAAGCTTGCATGACATTGAGTTCAGAGAGCCTTCTGTGTGGTTTTTTTTTTTAAACTGAATATTCATACTATTTCAAGAATCAATAATTCTACACAAAACCCCACATAAGATCCCAAGATTGTCCTCAAAACTAGAGACAGCTGCAGCCTAAACTACAATGAAGTAACAGGCAGCATCCTCAGACTGAAGTATTTCAAAACTGTTAGAAAAGACACTTCTCCAATCTCAGGCTTTAACCTTACTCTCTTAAGATAACAACACTGTTAAAGGCATAACAAAATTTCATCTCTGTACAAGAGCCCCACAGTTCAAGGGGCGATTGAAAAAGTTAATTTGAAAAGTTTGGAATCTTTTGATGTGCTGAGAGAATAAAAACAGGAGAACAGCACTTTCTGATTTTATCACATCTTAAGTGAACAAATCCCCAGATTTGTGGCTTTCATTTGACTTCCATCTTCTTCAAAAAGCCCAGGACAACTTCACTCTTCTCCCAGTACTTCCCAAGGAATACATTGTATACCTGGGTAATTATAATCCAGATTATATTTCATTCCACTGAAGCAGATACTACTGCATTTTTGCGCTCCAAGTTCATTTTTGTAGTATTAATAAAAATTTGTAACTAATGTATGTTAATTGGCCGGTGGAGCTCTCTACAGCTTAAACAAAGATGACAACTCTCAACAACTTCAACAGACATTCGCAGAATAGTGTTCTGTTATGAGAAGCACTTTTCTGGTAACATTATCACCCTACTTAGCAGATTTGTTCCCTTGGTTGCATGCTTTGCAATCAAGTTATCTTTTGTTTAATCTCCCAGTTTTCATTTTTCTCCTGGAAGAAAACCCAAAAAAAAACTCAGAAAAAGAGGAGATTGATTCAATTTTTGAATCTGCAGGAAATAGTCCTCTTTCCAATCAATCATAACTGTGCATTCACACTGCTAGAACTGGAGCTACACAGCTAGTGTCTAAAGAAAATCTCAAAACAAAAAAGTCAGATTCACTGAGCTTCATTTTTAAAGAAATATCTTCTAATGCTACAATGCAGGATGAAAGGAACTTTTATCATTACAGGAAATATGAGTTTGAAAAAAACACAGTACATTTTCCAACTTGTATGAGTGTATGATTGTGACGATAGAAGCTTTAGTAAAGAATCAAAAAAAGCTTCTAAATTCAATCAAGTCTTTTGACACACAAATTACTGTGGGATTAAAAAAATGCAATTAACTGTAATCCATGGAAATCCCACAGTAAGTAGGACAAAATCCCAGGTAACCTTTGGGCTGGGAGCTGCTGAGTCAGAGTATATGAACCATGTGACATTCATGCCTTTGAGGCCTCAGAATTACTTGTTCATTGCAGACAAATTCTGATTCACTTGCCGCTTGAAGATGTCAAAAGCATGTAATATAAAAATGGCATCTCCAATAAAGGAAAAAATAGCCTCTGAGAAAACCTAAGGCCAACAATATGCTGTTTCCAAGCTCAAAGCAAGAAATTGCTATAGCAAATTTGAAATTCCGTTTTTAAACAAGTTTTGCAAGAAGTTTGTAATGTAAATGCCTTTAAGGAATTTCATCTCTCTCCCTTCCTGCTTTATTCCTTCTGCTATGATCTTTTCAAGCTCAGGATCTAAAGTTCTAACCTGGAATACTGTTCTGATTTAACAACAGAAGAGCTGTGTATGTCCAGAGCTAAGTCCAAGTGGTTTGCAGCACAGCTTTGCAGTTCCAGCCTGACAGTGAACGCCTCAGCTCCGTAAAGTCACAGGAAATTCTCAGGTAGGTACTCTCCAAATGGCAGGAAAAGAACAAAGGACTCCAGTTTTAACTGTACAGGTACATTACTTCCTCTTTGCAAGATCTTAACAGATGAAGCAATGTTTGCAAAGCCTGGTCATGCAGATTGGACTCTAATGCAATTACCTTGTTATTGTCACTAACTTTATTTGAAACTGCAACAGTCAAACAAAAAGAAACAAAACTTATTTAGGGATAAATGCTTAATGCCTTGAAAAAAGGGAGCAGTTACATCTATCTGAAAGCCTCACATGATCACAAAAATTAAAGCAATAATGACAATACCAAGAACAGGAAAGTAGTTAGTTCAGGTGGCTTCAAACAACAGCATATTTAAAATAATTTATAGGTACCTGCTTACTAAAGTTCTCTTTTTTCTTTCCTTCTTAAAATATTTTTGAGATATTGGAAATAATGTGCAAAAAATTATTAAAAACTCATTTCCCTAAAATTAGCAATGGCAGGGATACAATGTAAACTAAACTGCAGGTAATCTCAGCATAGAAGCAAGTTTTAAATCTGAAAATATTCCAGTGGGGGGAAAAAACCCATACTTAGTAAAAAACACTCTTTTACATACTCTAAATTTGTTCAGTTTGCTCAGTTTGTTACTCATGCTTTGCTGATGGCATTCAGGAAAATTTTACTTTATTAAATAGTCTGTCCTTTTTGGGTTTAATAAGAGAGGCAACAGAAATGCAGATTCAGAAGAATCACTGTTAAACTGGTATTTTAGGCATTAAAAGCCACTTAGATCAATGCTGAATTACTCTGTAGAGCACACCAAGAAAACAACAAGTAACATGGTTAGCTGCAATGAGCCAGAGAGCTCAGAATTTGGTGGAGTCATACTGCTTAAAAACACAGCGACTACTGCAGCAGAGGAAATGTTTTAATATGCAGTTAACACAGACAATTGTTATGCTTATTTTCAGATACACAAGATAATCCGTCACTATTTAGGGGACATCTGTGTGCTCAGTTTAAGCTGATAAAATATGGGTACCTAAAAAAGTATAAAAGTATAAACATTTCCCCCTATGCAATTACAGTTTTAGTAAATTAAATTCAGTTTTAACTTCTTAAAAAAAGACAAAAATTGTGTGTGTTGTGGAGGGGCCAGCAGCTTCCCGTGCAGACCACATCCAAGTCACAAAATGCATTACAAATCCTTTCAAGCATTAGGCACGCAGACAAAACATTTAGCCCATTGCTTAACCTGTTTAGTAGAAATGTTTCTTACAAATTGTTTTGCCAAACTTTTATCAATGTCTAAGTCCTTTAAAAATGAAATAATAATAAAAAAAAAGTAGACCCTGGGTGTTTGAAAATCAGGTTTTTGTGTAAAGGATTACCTACAGTATATGCATAAATTCTGAAATTACTAAGAATGAAAACTGTAATGTCTTTAGAATTTAAAACCATCTTGTAGCTTTTTGAAACTCCCACTGGTTCCATGAGTCAGTGAAGCCAAGTTTTACACTGTCCATTTTGTTAAGTGTTTTAAAGATGTGCTAAAGATTTTGCTCAAAACATAGTGTGTGTCTTGTGTATTAGCCTTTATCAAGGACAAACTAACAAAGCTGCACCACATTCCGTTCAAACACTGTTCTTAACTGCATAGCTGAAACTGTATAGAAAAAGAAAGGTTGCCTGAATATCCAAAGTAATCAGGTTTTTCAACTCGATGAGTTTATGTTCACACTAAGGTTGATTTTAATCCGAGGCATAGAGACAGGGACCTAGGACTAGCCAGCTGTATTTCTGTAAAACCTTCAGCTCTAGAAAAATCTCTACCCTAATCCACACAGTTCAATGCTTATAGGCATTTTATAGAAGCACAAACACACATGAGTACAAACACCTCCAAAGAAACAGAATGTTCAGTTGGTCATTTTAAGTGAATTTTGATTCCACTTTCAAGCATGTGATCAGGACTGGAGCGTAACTTTTGCAGGAGACTATTTTAACAGAGGGAACATCAAGAATAACTCAGAGGAAGGCCATTTTCTCTGAGTTTAGTCTTCCCTTTGGGTATTAAAATAAGCTATACATCCAGTCAATATATACACTCTTCAGAGAAACCTTTTCTCTCTTGTGCGACTTTTACACATGCTAGTTTCAGTTGATCTCCTAGGCTGTTATTACATAATAGATTATGCCACAGAACCATAAGGAATGTGCAGTATAATACAGTCAACTGGGGCTGACACTGATTCTGAAACAACGTACGCCCAAATACTTGCGTTTCTGGGCTGTAACATTTGTGTGTGTAAATGTGTGTGTGTTTGTGTGTGTGTGTGTGTAGCACCAATTACATTGTCCTTTTAAGGTTTACAATGATTAGTAGGAAAATGTCTCCAAACTGATCAACATTGGGTCATCCAGCACCAGACATTAAGTGCTACATGTCTCCGAGGAAAATATGAGTGCATGGTCATTTCTTTTCAAACGACCAGTGTCAATAAGCCAACAAGAGAGCACAACCATGCACTATAACCAAAACTTAACACACATTCCCACACCATCTATTCCCATTATGTAATCTTGCAATGCTTCCAGAAGTTGACACCAGCTTATAGGCAAATATGGTTGAACCCAGATTAATAGAAAATTGTCTAAATCAGATTTTTTCTTTTGCAGCCAAGCATCTTCAGTGTGACAATTCACTGCATCTTCAAATAAAAGAAAAAAACTGTCATCGTTCAATACTGTCTTCACATCCTGGAACCTCGTTCTTGCAAAATCTGAAACAGACCAATAAAAATTCTATAAATGAAAATTAGCTCAATGTCATTCCTAAAGCATGGAGATCAAGGAGCACCATAATGACTACTTTAAATAACTGGTAATGTGTCAGGGACCTGGTTCGAGGAAATTCCTGGGATCTGTGCTTTAAAGCTGAAAAACAATTGACATGTACAATGTCTATTATCAAATACCATTAAAACAGGTGTAAAACACTGCTAGGAACTGAGTATGAGTAATATAAATCATTAATACATTAATAAGACTTAAGAGTTGGCAATTGTGAAAAGTAAGCCACCGCACCTCAACCTAGTGTGGAAGATCCTGAGATCCTCTGTGGTAAATTAACATGGGTATGTTACTAGGAACTGAATTTAATCTTAATTTTTCCTGTTCCAGAAAAATGTCCTTAGCTTTCTGAAGTCTCAGATGCAAATTATGTTCCATAAATTAGTACTGAAAATATGAACTAGCAAATTAAAATGTGCAGAAGTGTCACACTGGACGTGTTGATGCAAGAAACTTTTAAAGGCCAAGTACAACCTGGCAAGATTTAAATCAACAACATCCATTTTACTTCCAATTTGACTATTTTTTGTCCTTTTCTGTTGCAGTTTATTTTGTCCCCTCCAGAGAGGAAGGGATCCAAGTCTTAGGACTGACTGTTCCAGCAACTGTATTTTAATGTTGCTGCTCTAAACTGAATCACAACCAGCAATAATGAGGTAAACTATCAAGCTGCATAGTACTCTAGAACTGTGTCAGCAGGCTGTAGAACCAATCATGACAAAAGGCAAACAAAGCATTAAAGCAAAGCTTCAAACGTACTGAGCACAAGTACTTAAGAATGTTAATCTGGAAGTAAAAGTCTTATGATACTTAATTTTCTTTTGCTTCTTGGTAATTTTCTTAGTATTGGAAAGGGCTCTTTATTTCAAAAGCTGAAAGAAAGTAAAGGCACAATCCCTGGACAATGGCAGAGCTGCCCTCAAGATGGATTTTCCTTCTATTATGATCTTTGTGTAGCCTGATGTTACAACAAACACTCAGTAGCACATTCCACAGAATCTGCCAGCACACACAAACACTTCAGTCTCTGTGCTTGTAGGGTAAAGGCTGGCAGTCGATTCACACAACAGTTTCAAGGATGGTTTTAAATTTTAAAAGCTGAGAT
Organism: Chloebia gouldiae; assembly: GCA_003676055.1. Classification (NCBI taxonomy): domain Eukaryota; kingdom Metazoa; phylum Chordata; class Aves; order Passeriformes; family Passeridae; genus Chloebia; species Chloebia gouldiae. The sequence continues at coordinate 28,143 of QUSF01000107.1, forward strand.
ATTTGGTTTCCTTTAAATATTGTTAAAATGGTTATTATGTTTTTCATAGTGACTGAAGTGAAGCAAGGTCTCACCTGCTTTGCCCAACTCCATGGGATTTTTTTAAGGGCTGGAGTTCATGAAACACCCATTACCATTTGTATAGCTCAGGGACAGTTCAGAGGCAATGTGGTGTTAGCTCAAAAAATTAAAAATCCACTTTATCACTTGCTCACTGTACTCCCTCCTACACATGGATCTAGCTTTGTGCATACCAAGTTCTTTTTAATTTCAAATTCAGCATTATTGTTTTGAAGTTATGGAGCCAGATGTCAGTGCAACTACTTTGAAAAATTTCCACAATACAGAAAGACATTTTCCACTGGCCATATCATGTTTAAGGTACATTTTAGAAGCAAACACCTCTTATTTTATGAAGGTCATTAATGAATGTTACACATGACTATATTTACTAAGCAAAAAGCATTAATGTGAAACTGTACAAAAGAGATAAGTGATTTCTGTGGGGAAAAAAACAGGCTCTATAAATTACTCAGCAACTGCTTGTGTAATACATGCCGAAGGGGCTAGATAAACTTACAGAAGATAGTGCCACTGTTACCAACTCATGGTAGCTTCCATAAAGTGACCTGGATGAAGGCTTGAAGCCAAAATTCACAGACTGAGTTCTACTGGAAGGTGGGGAAATATATCAGGAGTAAGTATCATAAATGCTTCATACTTAAACTCCTTCCCCAAGTATTTGCTGTTGATCAGAGTAGAGAACAAAGTGCTGGAGCAGATGCCTACAATAGAGGGTTAACAGTCTGATGCAGCAAATGGAGTCAGTAAGTGAAACCATATCCAACAGAGACAAAAACATGGCTGAAACAAATACCTGCACAACTAGAAATTAATACTAGATCAATTACTTTTGTTATAATATGAAGTATTTGAGTTCATTCATTCCTAGAAGAGTACTTGCAAGATTAATAGCCTTAGAACTATTTTCTGAAACATCAGGAACATATGCAGCAAGATAAAGCTGAGCCAGATTTGGACACTGAACTTTGTGCACTTTACTGAACCAGTAATCCCAACATAAAGCAGAAAATTCTATTTCCATCAGGCAATATTTTAACACACTTTTCTTGATGCTTCTTCTGTAACCTTTACCTCTACTGAAGGGGAAATCATAGAATCACAAGAGTGTGTTTGGTTGGAAGGGATCCTAAAGATCATCTCATTCAAACCCCGGCCATGGACAAGGACACCTTCCACCATCCCAGGCTGCTCCAAGCCCTGTCCAATATGGCCTTGGACACTTCCAGTGATGGAGCAACCACAGCTTCTCTGGACAACTTGTGCCAGGTGTCTCACCACCTTAATGGTAAAGAACATGCTTATAATTATATCCAATCTAAAGCTAGCCTCTTTCAGTTTAAAAACCTCACCCCTTGTCCTGTCACCATGAGCCTTGGTAAAAAGTCTTTTTTCATCTTTCTCATAAGGATTTTTAAGCATTGGAAATGCTTAACATTGGCCTTGGGGCTCTCTTCTCCAGGCTTAACAATGCCAACTGTCTCAGCCCGTCTTCACAGGAAAGGTGTTCTAGCCTGCAGGCCATTTTTGCGTCTCTCCTTTGGACCCACTCTCACGGGTGTTGTACTGCGAATCCCAGAGCTGGATGCAGCATTCCAGGTGGGATTTAATGAGAATATTGTTGAAGGAGAGAACCACTTCCTTCAACCTGCTGGCCATGCATCTTTTGTTGTAGTCCTGGATAACTGGCTCTCTAGTCTGCAAGTATTGCTGGCTCAAATTCAGGTTTTCACCCACCAGTATCCCCAAGCCTTCTGAAATGCTGCAGTAAATCCATCTATCACCCAGTGTTTACTGATACTGGGGATTGTACCAACTCTAGTACAGATCTGCTGTATAGAGGATTTTCCTTATTTTCATATTTCTGTTTTATTTTCCCTGTTTTCGTATTTCTGTTTTATTTTCCCTATATGCACACCAGAACCAAAGCTGGTTTAAAATTTCTCAACAATGTTGAATGAGCTCTCATATTCTAGGGGCCTGAGTGTGATTGTTTCTTAGGGAATCAGATGATGAAAACTATTTCTTCCCACTCAAAATAAAGCTGCTGTTGCTGCTAGAAATGTGTTTTAAGGACTGTTTGCCTCTCAGGCAGCTTAAGAATATTACATTCAATTCCAGCAAAGTGCCAGTGTACTTTGTTTCAATAAAGCTTCAGATTTGATTGATTCCTTTCAGCCATTCCTGAAGACCTGTCAAAAGGCTTTACACTACCCTAGCAGTAGCTTCTGTCAGCATCACTTTAGAAAATAATGTAGGCTCTTTTTCAGCCATGTGCAGTGACTTCATAGAATCACACCATATCCTGAGCAGGAATGGACCCACAAGGCTGCTTTACAACTAAAAAGTTCAGGTGTATAGACGAGAAGCTGAAGTTTCATCTCATGCAATGGTAAATATCTTCAATTTATACAGGCTCAAGTGATCACCCACACCATACCACTGAACATTCAATGGTACGTTATCTTCTAGAAATTACGGGGTGGAATAAATGAGTAGAACTTAAAGACACATTAGGAAAAGTGACTAAGTTGTTTTTTCAGATGCAGCTTTTTTTGTGCTCTTCCACTTATGACTTTTAATGTAACTTGATCTTCAATCAGATGTCAAACTACAGTGGAAAGGATCCCTCCCCAGAGTTGTTTCATGTGATAAATACAACTGTAGCACAAAGATCACACTCTTTACTTGTATTTGCTACATCTTTACTAAAAAAATCCTTAGTTTCAAAATTACCAGTTAAGACCATCTTTGGACTATGCTGCGCTTCAATCAAGTGAGTTAAATTATTGCTAAATAAGACATTTACTGAAAATGTATACAGGACGTTTGTATCACATGCCTCTACATGTAAAAAACCTATCTGACAGAAAAGCTGATGCACATAAAAATAAGAAAGAAATGAATGAATGAAAACCAATTCTGACCCTTGAATCTACATGAAGAACTTTCCTTCTCAGAAAAGCTTTAAAGATACTACTCACAATACAGTTTATAAAAGCAACACTGATTATTCTGTCAAAGAAGCAGTATCCAGAACACAAATTCTATCTTTGCCAACTATAATCACAAACACACACACCACCAGGACTAGCCGAAGGACAGCACTAGTGGGGGTGGGAATTGGATGGAGCAGAAAAGAATCTGGTTAAAATCCTAGGGCAGCTAGTGCTCACCATGACATTTACACTTAATCTGAGTCATTCATATCGTAATCCGTTTCTTCATCCTCACTCTGAGTGTCATGCAGCATGCAGCACGAAGGGAGGGAAAAGAAGAGATTGCAAGTGAGTCAGAGCTGCAACAAAGTACATTCCACTTACACCTGAAGCATGTGGCAATGACATTTATTTACTTTTACCTGGGACCTCCACTCTTTGTATAAAAAAGTATGACAGCTGACCATTTCAAGAAGGAATGCAATGGATTTCATGACAATTTCCTCTTCCAAATATCCTTAAGTCATCAGTTAGAAGCCAACAGTCAGGTCCATAAAGTGGTTTGAAAGAGAAGTCTGCTTGTGGAAATACAGGTTATCTTTTGGTTGTGCTATGGCTACCAGTAAAAGCCAGGGGAACCATTTAAGATGAATTTCCTTTGTTTAGGTGTATTAGAAGGTTACACAGAAGTCATCTACTAACTTATTATTCTGTTAACTAAAAAAAGAAAACACAAGACAAAAGTCCCTAAGAAGGAATGAAGGTGAAGCTTGATTAGATGGCTATTGAAGATAGTTTCTCCTATTCTGAAAATCCAGGACTATTAACTATAACTGAAGTGCTTGTCAATAAAATATACATACAGGCAGTTTCTTTTGTTGTTTTTTTTTCTCTAAATCTGCTGTAAAAGTAATAGGAGGAGTTTCTTGTAAGTCAGTCCCATTGGATGAACATATTATGCTGTATATACAAGTGGATACCAGAATTTCAATCGTGTGTACTTTATGAAGACCAACTCAGACACTACCAAGGCTAGAGGATAGTGCTTGCTAAGAGGAAACTATGGAAACAACATCTCCCAAAGTCAGACTCCTGAACACAGCTGTCAGAAACCTCTCAAGAAAAAAAAAATCCTTTTTTTCCCAATCACAACATATACCTATATACAAAAATACAATCATTTAGAAGCTTAATATATAAAATAATTATTCTTCAAGTACTGCCTATTAATTGCTAGAAACAGCTTAACTCTTCCAGGACAAAAGGAGGGAATGTTTATATCTCCAACCAATATTAACAGTAATTCCTATTCATCACAGTGGTCAAATGATGCTCTGCTCTCTTCTCTGAAACAATGACCAAGCAGCACACTCATGAAGACATCTAAGACAGCCTCTCTTAGCGCTACTCCATTTACACAGTCGTAATGCAGTCTCAACTAGCTTTTGGTTTTTGTCTTTAACACTTATTTTTAACCCATATTTTCTATTTTCTATTACATTAAGGATGCACCGTAACTCTGGCAACTTCTAAAATTACCTGAAGATGCACTACTATTCCTTAGGAAGATCTTTATTACACTCTAGGATTCCACATTTTATTTCAGGTAGATATCTCAGCCCTAAATTATTACCACACACCTCTAACATGTCAACTTTCAAAGTCTTCCTCAAGCATCCTGGCAAAAGCAGACCTTAACTAGGGTTTTGAAAGAGTAAGACATGGCTTACCCAGTTTCACTGTTTACCCCTAATTACATTAATCCTTTACAACTCTTTGGAAGTTTTATCTCAACAGTTGTGATGAACATAAATTACTCATTTCACTAGGAATCCAACATACAGCTTAGAATATTTCTACAGTTCAAATTATAAAAATTATTCCATATGTGTAGCTGCATAAGCATGCTACAAAGCATAGAAAGTAATGAAGTTTTATCTATTTGAGGCCTCAGTACCAAGACTCAGACCCATTCTTAGCATTATTTCAAAATCACTTTATTTGAAGGTGATTTTTGAAAAAGCAAGCTTTGATGATTTACTAATTGTTTTCCAGCTACATAAGGGAAATCAAAAGCTTTTACAACAACTACAGATGTATCCAGTTTGACTGTCGTCATCTCCTCATACAAAGCAGCAATACAATGATAAAAGCTGTTCACTATTTATGGCACCGAATACACTTACATTACAGAACTGCTCTGCCTTACGTTAGTCAGCTGTGGGCTTATGTTTTCCTTTGTACAAATTCTGAAATACAACTGAGTAAAATGCTAAGATACTGTATCCATTACAATCTTTCTGTAAAGCTGGTTACAGAAAGTAAACTTGGTAGAGCCCTAAAAACATTAACAAGTACCCCCATTTCATAACATATTGCACATGACTGTTTTATAGAGATATTATCTTTCAAGTTCCATTCTCCACAGCAAGGTTTCTTCAGCAGTAGTCAAGCAAGAAAAACAGTTTTTAACTGAACCAGTGTCATTCAAATGTATAAGAAACAAAACCTAGTTTCTCAGCTGTAAAGAGCAGGAATTTGTCTATACCTGAAAAAAAATAGGTACTGAAAAAGTACAGAGTATTGTATTTAAGTAATTCAGGCATGCATAACAAATGGATGTTAACTGTACCATTTACAGTCCCTCATACAATCTACAGGGAATCATTATTAGTCCTGAACAAGGGGGAAAAAAGGACAATGAAGCAATAGTCCAGAACAGAGGAAGATCTATTATGTCTTGTGAAGTCCATCCAATCCAACACCATTTCTTTAGTCCAATGTCTAGTAACTCACCTTTGCTTTTTCACTGGGTTCACTGGTTGTGCCATAAGGAGTGTTATGCAATTCCTTTGAGACAACACACAGAAATTCAGCCTGATCTTCATTGCCATAGTTATAGGAAGAACCAATACTGACCAGCTGCAAGATGAAATTAAAAAAAAAAGAAGTCAATTGTATCTCTACATAAAACAAATTCCATAAAATCTCATGATTAGTACAAAAACTCCTCCCTCTTCAGACTGTAGGTTGTGCCTGAAGCATGATTCTCCACTTCAATGCAAATACGTTTTGATGCTGACAAATACATTGATAATACACACTCTGATAATAAGATACACACAGGTTTTTTGAACAGTTACAGAATTAATGATTCACTGTGAAAGAAAAGACTGTGGAGACAGGCCAGTGAAGAAGCAGCCTGTTCCCTGTTTCTGTTATTTACTAGAAACCTTCCTATTCTCCTAAGTTAATTTTTAAAGTTTATATGTGGTATCTTAACGTGGCATGATTTAACATGTAAATGGCTGCATGCAGGAACCTCTTTAGCCTGAAGGGATACCCATCACTACTTACAGAATAATGGTATTTCTACTAAAACATATTTTGAATGAACAAACACAATATTTGCATCTGATTGGAAAAAAACAAGACATGGAATGGTGGGACATAAAGATTAACATCTGAAATTCATACATACTGCTACAAAGAAGCTAATTAAGGAAATGCTACAAGCAGAAGCCATGTATAATGAAATGTGACATATTTAAAGTTTCTACAGTCTCTACATTGAATGATCAATGACAATTTACTGAGAAAGAAGAATATACTCAACATAACTACTACTTTTTATGCAGCATGTTTATCAAGTGGCAGAAATTGTCTTACCTTACACACAATACACTTACCTAATATGCTAGAAGCTTTACATGCTTGCCTGCCTTTCCAAGCCAGAATCAATTCAGATGTAGCTGGTTCATTTATTTTAAAGTTTTATTTCAAAAGCACAAGATAATGTGTGATCTACAAGATAATGTCAGATCTACTGACACAGATCAAAGTCCTAAAAATAAAACTGTTGCACAGATACACTGTGTCAATTTGTCATTACCCAAACTATATTTAATCTATCTACCAAATCACTACACATATACAATAAGACTGCCCTATTCCCCAATCTCTACTGTACCATTTAAGTGCTCTAGAAACGGCCACATAGAAAAGGTCTAACTTATTTTCTTAGGGTAACAGCACTTAGAACACTATAGTTGTCTCTGTAAAGACAAATAGCATATTACCATTAGTCTAGCAGAACACCAAAGAGAGTAAAAGATTTGTTAAACCATGAAAGATGAAGTAAAGATGAAATCCTGATCCAGAGTTTGTACTTAAGGGATAAAATTATTCCCCCAACAAAAACTGGAATTAGACCAAGGTTAAAAGCAGCTTCGATATAGCACTGTCAGAGGAAAACAAAGCCTCACTGTACTTTCTTAAGGAGAGGAGAGAGATGTTCAGATGTTGCTGCACTGCAGTAAGTCAAGCGAGCACTTCCACAGATGGACAGAGCCAATGTCTACAAAGAGCAGCTGGCAGTATGTCTACATATTGTATCAACTTGATGTCAGGCCTAGGCACCATCAAAAATTTTTGGAACCTGATGATATTACAGCATACAAGGCTCAGCCTTCCATGAGCAGCACTGCCCATCAAAATTCATCACTCTCAAATTACTTTAACTACACTGAATGTGATCACCAGAAACTTTCCCTGCCTCCTGCTCTTCTAACATCACTCTAGTTCTGCAAAATATATACATAAACAGTAATGAACACAGGCCGATCAGAAATTATTAACATATTTTTTCAACCAAAACTGTGTGATGAAGTTACAAACACACAGATTTTCCAGAAGCACTGATGCATATAAAGACATATATTTACCTTGAGATGTTAAATCAGCTAATCTTTCACAATGAATACTCTGCAGTCTGCACCATAACGTATTTGTGCAATACAGAATCATGAAACTTACAGAGTAACTAGTTTCGTAGTTGCACAAAATGGACTAAGAAAGCCTACTGAAAAGCTGGAAAATCAACTCAAATTTACTTTGTATATTAAGATGATCTGTTGCTTGTCTTCCCTATCAACAAAAAATATGCACAGATTTTCAGAAAAAAAAGCAATTAAGTTGCCTTAAACCCAAAAAAGTGGTATAAAGTTTACACTATACATTATATAGCAATTATAAACTATTTCATACAAATACAGTAATTGCTTCAATTATTAAGGTAAAAGGTAGGACATTAAACAACATTTTAAACCCACTTAAAGGCTAGAAAACATTCAGAAAGTTTGCATACATATTTAAATAAAGCCACTCAAAATTCACCTTCTCGGGAGTTTGAAGAATAAAATTCAAGCATACAACTTAATATACAGTTGACTCTTCTTGGAAAATGGCAACGACTTGTTATGAGGTAAGCTATGTTAACTTTACTTATTAACACTCTTAAACAAACAAATGACCTCTCTGAAAGTAGATACCATACACGATCCAAACATCAGCCAAATCATCAATCCTGTTTCAACCAGGGTGATAGGTCTTCAGTTGATAGCTACTAACAAATGCTTCATAATCCAACCACATAAATCAAGCTATTGCACATAAGTCTTTTTAGGAGACATGGCAGATTGAATACTTTCAGCCAGTTGGATAGGGCTATCAATTTAGCTGACTGCAAAACATCTGATGACTTTTTGCCACTACTGATCAGTTGATAAAGGAATTTTTGCAGAATTAGACGCAAGTGCTTCAAAACTCAAACTCACAACACTCTCATAAGCAGTTTCATATGTGTGTAGCCAAAAATGTAGCATTTGCATAGGAGCAACTGCATGCTAGAAATGTCACTGTAGCTTTCTGAAATTATCAACAACAACGCTGATGGCAGAAAAAGAAACAATGGAAAATGACTGCAGATTAGAACTGAATTGTTCCGTCAGGAACTGTGATCAGAAAAATCTTTTAGCACTCCTGTTCCAGAAGTCACTTCATTGTTCCCAGTACTGGTGGGACAGACACTTTAAGAAGGATGCTGATGAACTGGAAAACTACCCCTGCCATGCCCCCCACACTCCCACCCCTATTCCACACCTCAAAAGAAGCCACAACACACCAGAGTAATCTGAGATATGAAAAACAGGTCAAAGGATTTCAGATTATCCAGACTACCGTTTCTCAGACTTTCTGAAAGGACAAACTGTTTTTATTTTGAAGCCACAGTTGCTTCACGTAGCTTAAATTACCAAGAACTTAAGGAAGGATAAAATAACATGGTGAAACGGTAAATTCCATAGATTTGTATGCTTTAATATATATATACATATGTACGTATACATGCTTATAACTATTTTTCTGCATTGGTTTATTCCTTCCATGGCTTGTTTCATTACAGTCCTTAATAAAACAGTGTGATCCTATTTAAGCATTCCTGTGAGCCCGAACAGTATCAGAACTGAGCACAGGAAAATACCAATGCTACTCATCACAGAAAATTCATTAGATAAGGATCCATTACTGCTTGCATGGAATAAGGGTTGATGGTACTAGCAGGCTGTCAGCTACAGCTAAAAGAAGGCAGGAATGGAAAGCAGCATTACTTTTATTTTTATTATATCAGAAGAAATATAATTATTACTTGATGTGCCAACAGAGATTGCAATTTTCCTGAACAGAAATCACAAGAAGGATTTTCCTGTCTCATAATAAGGAACTAAAAGTGAACTAATCTCATGCCTAACTGAACTGATACAGATTTCTAAACCAAACACATTTCAGTAACATGCCTATACAGATTTGCTGCATTGGTTTAATAATATTGATTTAAAATTTCTATAGTATATTTACCAGACAAATCAGCAATAGTATTGCTATCTCAGACCACTCCAGCTTGCACAGTCTTCTTCCTCTTTCTTCTTCTTCTTCTTCCTCTGCTTACCACTGGAGTTACTAATATTAGCCACTAGTAATTTCCTTCTCTATTTTGTGATGGTCTGATTCTCAAAACCAAGTAAATTCTGTACCAATTATTCTCAAATTCCAATTTAAATATTGTTGTACTTTGAATATTACTGCTTCTATTTCAGATGTGGTGAATTCCTTGTACACTAGAAAGCTTGAAAGAAATGGTCCTTTCAAATTTTTTAATTATACTATCACCTAACAGAATTAAAGAAAATCTTCCACTCAAATTTTTTTTACAGAAACAAGTTGTATGAATCTAAGAATGGACTCTATGCCTTTTAAACATATAATGCATTTGTTCTGCCTTCCCAAAAGATTTGCACAAGGTTATGAAGATACACACATATCAGCTCTTAAAACTCAGCTCTGATGACTGACACCAGGCCTGAAAGAATATTTATTTTAGGTCTCTTAATGCAAAGGTCGTACTTCAAAGCTTAATTTTTTTAATTACAATTTTTATTTTATTTTATACCTGCATTAATTTCTTCACTGCCTTCCCCACTTTCCATTTTACAATGCTGTCTTTTACTCTGAGCTATCCAGGGCATGAACGGCTGAGTAACATCATCCTGCCTGTACCCTACACATCACTAACAAGCCGCAATTCTGCCTCTGCTGCCGCAAGTATGAAAACCCCAATTTCACCTTCCAAATGTTACCTATACAACTGCAAGAAACAGACAATGCTTGGTACGTTGAAAGCAGATTCTGCTATAAGGCTGAGTAACAGTTCAAGTTTCAAATCTAGAACTGCATGATTATGTGTCCATATAAAGTCACAAGCAAAGGTTTGTTTTTATTAAGCCATTTTACTATACTATCATGTTATCGGCATAATATTATATTCATCTTTCAGACCAAATAACCACATATTATGCAAGAAAAAGAACAAGTACTCCAGGTATTTTGTTGATGAAAAGAATTCCAGAGCACCAGGTTCCCAAATAAATTCATATACAACACTTTGAAATGTAGTATAGATACTTAAAGAAGCAGAAACTGCTTCCAATGTTACTGAGAGTAAAAAATCCGTCCCAAACTCACAAATATTTGGAAGTAACACAGCAATCAAAAAAGCAGAACAAGGGGAAAAGGAAGGATTAAAAATATAGAGAATGAATGAAGCTAGGATTCTCCTTTTGGATTTCAAGAAAATTTCCCAAGATGGAAAAAAACCCAAAACAACAAAACAATAAAGCCAGGGAAACACCCAGCATGTTTTTTCAACTCAACACAAGATTTAAAGCTGTCTATTTTGTTCTCCCCTCACTCCTCCATATTTTACTTATAAAAAACTCCTGTTACTCATTATTCAAATTTGAACATATCTCGTCCACCTAAAAAAGAGTTAAGTTCTGAGTTACCAGAAAGAAAAGGTTCAAACTCAGAACTTAACTTTGGTGGATGAAATAATAATTCCTCTAGTTTACCAGAAATGTCCCCTTCTGGGCCCATCGAACTCAAAGGTGTATTTTCAGGGCTCCTTACGTTTGAATTGTACCACTTAGTTAACAAGTATGGATCACAGGCTGTTAATTTTGGATGAAAATGTAAGGAAAAGAAGTTACCGTGGAGGTAAGAACTCTTCCTGAGAAAAACCTTGAACTAAATAACCAAGGGATTTTTGTTTGGTTGTTTTTCTATTATTTTTACAATATGGACATTCATAATGTGTAATGAAATACCGTGAATATAAATAAAAGCCAGTCACAAATACACACAAACTACTATGTGCTGTACATCCAGAAAAAAAGTGGAATGATCTGAAAGCAGCAGAAACGCAAGGAGGCCAAGCATATCAGTGTGAGGGCAAAAAGAATGGTGTGACACACCTCACTGCAGCATTTCTGGAAGCATCTCTCTTCCCCTTTCACTTCCCGTGACACTATCAGCAGAAACTCTGACTGCTGAGCCCGGCCACAGCTGTACGGGGAACCTATACTGACAAGCTGAAATAACCAATCAAAGCAAAACACAAAAAGAAACCTTTGTAAAGCTGAAGTACATACCATTATCCGTACAAGTAACAGATGAGCTCAAATGTTCAGGTAACACTTACTCGCCACTAGAACAGGTTGCTATCAAGCTACAACTTTCATTTCCACATAAAATTTACTGAGGCAGTTTCAAAGTCCTTTTTAATTTAAATGGAAGTTAAGAATTACTGATAAGACAGAAAACTCTCCATATAACTGTGTTGCAGCCAACTACTCTGAAAAACAAAGTTTGGTGCGTCATAAAAGTAACCATTATTTTTCTGTCATACATTGACAAGTGGAGAAGGCAAGCAAGGATATAAGACTGGAAGGTGTTATGTAAAGCAATTGTCTTGGTTTGGAAAGACTCTCAATCTGGAACAGCAATATATAAAGCCTGGGTATTAAAAAGCTTCATCTTGTTCCAACTACTGATAAAATATAGCTAAGGAAATATAAGAAGTCAACAAGAGGAAAAACGTTGAGCGGTCTAGATTAGTTTTAGGAGTAATTTACAGAGATCCAAAAAAAATAACTGGAATGTAAAAAATTGTCTTGTTCCCACAAAAATCACTACCAAGAACACTGGCCAAACATCTAATAATTTAAATTTCAACCTCAGCTAAATTTCTCAATCTCTTATTACAAAACATATTTTACCTTAATAACACATGGCAATTCCTAGCCCATTTAAATTAAAGCATAGCTTGTCAGTGCACTTTAGAGAGATTAGGACTTTAATTTATATGTGAAGAGTTAGACAACAAGTGCCTAATATGAGCAAACTGTAGATTATGACAGATGAGAAGGCCCATGAATAGTAACTTCATATATATCCTGCCATTGTGTGTGAATAATTTTGAAGACAGCAGTTAAAGACCATCCTCCTCATACACTGAACATACTTACAATTGCATGATGGTGCCAGACTAAGGTTATATTAATCATTAAAATTTACATGATCAACACTGCTGCTGTCTAAAGCATTTTTATTTAGCCACTTTGTATAGCCCACAGTTTTTTATTCTGTTGTATCGCCAAAATACTTTTTTTTTCTGATTGCCTGAAGAGGCAACAATTGAAGCTAAAAATTCTCTACAAAATAACCCCAAAAGTGGGGCAGCATAATTTTTAGTAATAGATTTTGGACTGGGACTAATACATAATTGCACTGTTCTAGCAGAGCTTTCAAATGTGTTCTTTGGAAAAGGGCATCAATACATCTGCATTAGTGCACCAACAGTTCGGCACCTTCCACTCCTATTTAATAACCATATACAATCATATTTAATGATAAAATTTTGAAATGCTAAGCGTAAAAACCATTTTTTTTCAAAACCAACCACTTGAGCATGCTATATATGTGGCTCAGAACACAAGGACTCTTAATCTGTAAAAATATCACCCTGAAAAAGCTGATGAGTCCATCTTTTTTCACACACAGAGCATGGTGGGTACCGCCCAAAGACTGCTTCTGAAAGAAAGCATGCTGCTGAGCAGCATAGGCTTAGAAAAAATTACAGAAATTATACAGGATTTGAAGGTATTAACAATAAAACTGTTTATGCACAATATTCTAATCTTGCTTCAAGTGAGTACAAATGAGGGAATCGGCTAGTGTGAGGCAATGAGATGCAAAGTATTATGAGATCATAGGGCTGTTGTGTTTATCTAATTCAAACTATGTGTCTAAAAATATTCAGCATGGGAGAGGGAGGAAGTAGGGAGACAACTGGATGAAACAAGATGTAATGTCCAAGAAGACCACTGGATTCTTCCAGTTCTAAAAGAGATTATAATAGGTCTTTCAGCAGTTGCACTGTCAAAGCAGTATTACTCCCAAATACAATATCCCCTAGTGGTTTAGGACAGGTAAAAGATATGGTGTCATTTAATCTGCTAAGAAGTAAAGGAGCTCTATTTGTAATGAAAGCTAGTTTCTCATGACAAAGAAGAAAGTTGAAAAACATTTTTTCCATGCACTGGCCAAAATACAGTCGTGTATTAAGTGTGGGTTTTTTTCGGAGACTTAAACAACATTTAGCTTGTGGCACAGCAAACATACCTGGTAATCCTTGAAGCAGAGTACTGAAGCATAAAAAGCTTGCTCTGTGCACGTTTAGTCTATTTTCCCATGGCTGCCTCCACATTACTAGCACCTTATATATTTCATCAAATATAAACAAAATGTTCTCTTTCACCTTTGTGTCATAAACATTTTTTAAATGTTGCTTTGTTGTGTTATTAGAGTGAGATTACACAGGATAATGGGTTTGTGTTTATTTCTCCTATTGTAAGCATCAGACACTGAAAAAGGTGCTAGCAGATGAACACTTGTCAGAGTTAACAGATTCATTGCTCCAATGCAGTTTTAAATACTCTGCTGGATTAGGAGTGTGAAGGATAAAGCAACTGTACAGTTAATTTCTTACTCATAGAAATTATCAAAGATATCAGATAGATCTTGCGATTTTACAGTGTTCTTGAATGTACACACAAAGCTATTGTAAAGCACTGCAAAGAACAAGAACATTCACATAGCTCACAGCTATCAAGCTTCACATCTACACAGGTAAAGTCCACCCTCCTTTGTGTATAAGTTTTTCTTGTCTGAAGAACCACTCTTTGGGCCTGGCAAACATTTATATCCCAAGCTCATCTCTTTTACCCAGAGCTCTTCATATCTAACCTATCATTCATATAAACTTGTATTAGTTAATTCTGATTGATTCACTCTTCGACTGCTCATGTGTAGATACTAAAGAACTACATTTCAGACATGTTGCAGATGTTTTTATAGAAAGTCAGCAAAATATACCTCCTGGAAAGCTACATTTTTTTTTTTGTTTTATGATAAATGCAAACACAAGTATCACATTTTAATTTCACTGTATATGTTTATCCAAATTCTGAAAATGATGGAATAAAAAAAGATGCATGGAATTTAACTTATATTCGTCTTTCACAAAAGGTACTTCACACTCATTTCTTAGAAGACAGTGTTAACTATATATCCCATATGGATTTTTTACCTGTTCAAATTTCCAGCCATCGGACATTGTGGAAACCATTTGAGTGAGTTCCTCTTCCTGACACTGCAGCACTCTGTATACATGTTTGACTGGCACCTTCAAGAAGAAACGTAAGATGCTCAATACGGCACGGAATTCACTATGTTTGTGACTTGTCTGAAGTTGCCCTTACTCTCTTGAAATGGTAAGCAACACCACCTTGAACCCATCTAGAGCAACAAATAAGTAGGACCATTTTAGCTGAGACCTGCAGTAAATGCTATCAGGGCAACCCTGCGATCCAACAACCTAGCTTCAAGAGAAATTTGTCAATAACAATATAAATTTGTAATATCTCCATGAAGACTCAGTTACCAGGGAAGTTACCAGTTACCTGAGTAGCAGAGTTAACGAATCAACTTTATCATATTCACTTTCATGGAGAACATGAGAAGAGGCAACCTTCTCAATCATAAAGCATTACAAATAAAGAAAGCAACTTTGCTACAAAGCATATGACAGGAGCTAAACAGGATCTGTACATAGTCTACATAAACATACTGTATAAACAGCAGTTATACCATAGTTAGGCAACCTCATCATATTCAGAACATTTAAAGGATAATGAGAAAGCTATGTTCTACAAAAGCTGTTTTCTAACATAACAATTTCCAGAAATTATATTATGATAAATTCTACTATTACTGAACATTTTGGAACAATTACTTAGAATGTTTTCAGTTTGTGAAAGATATCTGTGAACTTTGAAGGCAGACTGGCAGGAGCCACCAATTAAAAATATTAATCTTTGTATACTAGTGGTTCCAGATCATCCAGTGATGGAGGCAGCCATTCAGTATCTTACTGGGGAAATCAGGATTTACATAAAAAAACAAATGGAACCCACTCACTACTTGTCATGGAACAAATAATCAAAAGCACATGAGAAAACAGCCTCACCTGAGAGATTCTGCTGTCTCTTTCTCTTATTTTGTCCTTTACCAGTTTTATTAGAGATGTGATATTGTAGAATTCAGCCTCCTCCAATACACCTAGTATGAAAACATTTTTTTGGGAAGACAGTGTAACTAAAGACTCCAGGCCAAAATCACCAACCAGTTCATAAGATTATCTTCTCAACAGCTACAGAAAATTATTTATTTCTCCCTATGATAAGGCAGTTCACCAACCTAACAATTCTGGTTTCTTTCAGGAACATGTAATTCAATGTTTGGCTCGTTCTAAAAAATTTTCCTAAAAATATCTCAAAGAAAACTGATGCCATTTTGCATAAAAAAATGAGACAAGAAACAAAAAAATGTGCACAGATACCATTCCATAGCAGACTGGTAAGACTACCACACCTCAGGCCCTCCCTCAGGCTGGAATGCAAAAGAGAAATTTAAATAATCCTACTGAAAAATCTCTGCATCTGCTAGCAAGCATAAAATTTTTCTTCATGTCATTTGACATCTTAGATTCTGAAATAAAAGATTAAAGATATATACTGCTTCTACTCACATGTTCAAGGCCTATCTGCTCTCCACACACAGTATGCTTAACAATGCACATGGAAATTATATTTCATACTATTTCCCCCTAGTATTGTTAAATTGTATTTCTCTTTGATAAATTTCTTCAATATGATATCAACACAGCTTTATTACTATATGTTTTGAAACAGTCATCCTCCATTAGGATAAAATTGATACAAACTGGGAACAAGGAGGGAGAAGCTGGGGGCAGAATTCAGTCTTTAAAAGCATTTTCCACACATCTGAACATGCCAGAACTTCACTTTAGCTTGCTTTACATCTTCTAAAGCTTGCTTCCTAGGCAGCATTCTTTTGCTTAAAGAGAACTAAACGCAAATATCTCACAGTCACAGAGGAAAGATACAAGATTACACAATAGAAGGCATCTCCCCTCTTGTTTGAATACTTATGTTGCAAATGAGAATGGGGGCTGTGAAATCAGGAATTCTACACAAAATGCTCAAATAACCCCATATGCTATAACTGCATGATACCTACCACCTTTGCTTGAAACAGATAGAAATGCTATACTGGTTAAGGTTTGCCATCTTGTTCTAAGTTAGTTTTGGTGATTCAAAAGAAGTGAAAATAATAAGCAATGGCAAGCAAATGAGATATTTAGAGATGTCTTACCTTCCTCAGCTAGGTCCTTGTTAATAACCAGCTTTCCATGTCTGAGATAGTTCAGCACTGGCCCAAAGTAGGTTGGGTCTCTGTCTATTAAATAGGCACCTGTTTCATCCTAGATTAGAAAAACAAACAAACACAAACCAAACAAACAACCCAAAACAAAGCAAGAGAACACCAAAGCCCAAACCAAACAAACCAAAAACCTCACAATGATTTGAACATCCAAGTGGGAACTGCAAGGTAATATTCGTCTTGCAGCGAGCAGGTATTCAGATATAGCCACGTCCCTGAAAGCTGGATTTATTAAAGACAATAAAAGGAATTAAATAATATAACTGTCATGGTATCAGACTGATCAATCAAATCATCCAATACACAACTTCTCTTATCTGATCAGTCCCCCTAACTCCTTATCAATGATTAACAATACCGTCAGCATGAAAGATCTAAGTGGCAACTGAGAACACCAAAAATTCAGGTTAAAAGTAGCACTTAAAACCAGGAAGTCTTGTTTGGGAGCTTGAAGAGTCAGAAAAGCTACATTCTAACAAGATTCAAATATTAGTTTTTCCTTTTACTTCTTTCTTTTTGTTTTGGTTTTTTTTTTTTTTTTTAATTAAAGGCACACAAACCTAATTTTTTTTAACCTCAACACTTCGCTCTAAAAACATTTGCTTTTGTCTTTGGTCAGATGTACAAATACTCACAGGTACTGAGAACTGCTGTGTACCAAGCAAGGGTTGTACATGCATCTTCTAAAAAAAAAAAAACTACACTGAAGATGCAATTCCTACCTATCTCATGCGGACAAGTAAGTAACAAGATGAATAGATGAAAACTAATGCTCAATTTACCAAACAGACTACACAGTTTGTGAATTGTGAAACAATTCAAGAAATTCACCTGCAGAGCTGATATTCCTGACAAAGAGACAAAGAAGCAAAATTGGTAATTCCTATGTTATTTAGAATCTATGTGTGAACCCCTGCAATCAAGACAGTACTGACACACTTTGTGCTAGCCAGAGATCTAAGGAAGATTCGTAGAAAGATTTCTAACTCATCCACTGCTCCTTTCGACTATCAAATGGAGTATTGACTGTATTAATCCATTAGTACATAAGGTTTTGGTGCAATGGATATCCTACACATATATACTAGAGAGATGTGGCAGCACCCCAAATACTTTTTTCCTTATTCTTATTTTTAATATTCTAGTAGTTTACAGGAGACACTCAAAAAATCATCATTACCATAATGTGGATCATACTCCCCTCAAAACCATAGGTACTAGCAATAATTGCTCTTCCATATGTAAGAAACTCTACCAACTCAATCCTCTGCATTTGAACATTACTGCTTATATGGAAAGGTTTGATTACTGAACTGTGATATCTAAAATCTCTCTCCACTTAACAATATGTAGAGTTCCTAAACTGATTCACTGGAAAAAAACATCGAGGATGTATTTTCAAGTACATAGATTTAGTGTCTGAATAACTGCACTTGTCCAACCAGGATCAGTAGAATTTAGAAAGACCACAGCCTGAACTACAAAAGCCATAAACTCTTTGTATAATTACAGTTAAATGCTTTACACACCTAGACACAGTGTCATTTCAGAAGTGAAGGAATGTATAATTTTGTATAAAATTACCTGTCCAAGAAAATGCTAACATATTAAAACGTGCTGTCAGTTAACTACATTCAGACCAGACAATGCCTGATGAAGTCTAATCGTAATTTCTTCTGATCTAAACTCATGGTCTCACAAAACTATGCATCAAAACCAGCAGATAGATGAAGTAGTATAGTTTTAATATTTAATCTATAAATATATTTACATAACTAAAACACTTCAAGAATGTGCAATCTACAGATACAACCCAAGAAATTAGAATAGCTGACAACTGTATGAATTATAAGCTGAAAAGTATTATTTAGTAAAGGAAAAGAAACCAGTGAGGTTGGAAAGGAAAATCCAAAACAGACAAAAAGAAAAGCTGTTTTATAAAAAACTTGTCATCATCTGAACTGCATTAAGAAACACAGGGCTTACAAAACTGGAATTCTTCCCAGTTAGGAAAAACCAATCTCTAGAAATAATCTTCTTCATTAAGATGATTGTAATTTTTCACACTGCAGCATTTTCTCACATCACCTTCTGAAGCAATACAGGTTATCAGCTCAACACCGCTTCAGAGATAGAGAGGTGGGTGACAGAAGGAAAGCAATTAAAAGCTCTAAACACAATCTTAAGTAACAATGACTTCACTCCTTGCACAAACATTGTTTTTTAAAGGTCTATATTATGTGAAATTGTATTTTTTCTGAGTTGATTTCTATATGCTAAACAAGCTTCCAACAAAACCACAAAGGATAGAAGCTATGTCAGGCCTTCTCTTTTAAATTCCACCTTATGAGAGGTCATACATGAAAAAAAAAAATACATCTCAGTAGTGTCATAGTTTACTCTATGAAGCCTTTCAGACAAGATGCCTTGAAAAATAATAAAAAAGAAGGCACACAAGTCCTATAATTTTGATGCAATAGATTTAAAAAAAAAAGGCATTAGAAAATATTAAGTTAAAGAATTCTGGCCAAATTCTAACAGTGTTCAACTCAAATTCTGTCAACAGGATTCACTTAAGCACCTAAATTCCATGCAAAAGTTGCTTACCCAGATTACAGACATAGAAAATATGCATTAATTTACATTAAGAGGAGGATGTGTGTCTTGAACATTGACCTGACAGCTCAGACATGCTACACACTAGCACCAAGGATTCAAAAGGCAAGAGACAAACCAATTTGTCTCTGGTAAAGTAAAGGTTACTGTAACCATATGCAAACAATGCACAGGTGAGTGACCAAAATTTACTTCCTCAGCATCTTCCTATAGAAAATGCCTTATCACTCCTCCTCTTGAGTGAGCTGTCTGAATATCCTCCAGTGTATGCTAAGAACTCCATGCTGAAATCACTAAGAAAGGCTGATCCTTACACTATATCTGTAAGGATATTTATGTAAACATAAATCCAATACAAGGTGACACAGAAGCATAGTCATCTGCTCTACCTAGAACTCTAAAAATATAGGTCGTAAGTCTTTCAGAATATTATCAGGACTGTTTTCATCCACATGTACATGAAAATACACTGTATTAGCACATGTAATTTGCTTTTTGACACTTTTTAATATAAACTTTTTATTTTAAGATAAAATAATAAATTGCAAATGTGATCCAATGTGAACTGGACAATTTAAAGAGGTAGCTAGTTTGCATGTACATAACTAGCTTTAGGCTTGCTAGCTTAAGTATAAATAGACTTTAATAAAAGTTCCAATTAATAGACTTGCATAAATGTCCCAGCTATTCCCTATTCTCTGCTAAATAGTAAATTGTTTTTTCTACAAGCTTTGAGAAAGTTTGCATCTTCACTGACACAACTAGTGCAAGTATTCTGAAGCCATTTCCTAAACTTCAGGTGAATACCACATGTCAGACAAACCTATATTCTAATAAGGTTTCAAAGTTCTCTCTCTTTCAGATGCATTTTATAGAAACAGGTGTTACTGTTTACCAGAACAGCAGCAGAAATTCAAGTTTCCTCTCTATTCAGTATAGTCATACCACCCCACACTTAGAGGCGTTTCCTACAAATTGACATTCTTCATAAGAAAATTCAAAACAAATGCACGTTGTCTTTGTGCATCCAACCTTAAACTGCTAGTTAATCACAGGACTGTTTCTGTCTTTACCCAGTTCTACTTTTGCATTACCTTCTTTTCTGAAGAGGTTTTTTCTTCATTGTCTGTAAGCTCTAGGCCTTTTTTATGTATATTTATGAGGACACCACTTAGAAGACAGCATTGTCTACATACAGTGAAGATTGCATCTGTTTATTACCACTCTCCCACACTACTGTTTAGTTCAAGTTACAAACAACATGGAATTTTAGAGAAAACCTAGTAACTTGCCCTTAAATTTTCAATCACCTGGTTCAGCATACCAATGAAAAGTCAGTGTAACTCACAATTACATTCCTTTGAAAAATACTGGCCAAAGAAACTAAATTATCATGTATTCCAGTTGCAAATGTTTTCACTTCAATCTTTATAGAGACTGGGGCTCAAAGGAATCATAATGAATGCTTACCCTGATCTTAGTTTAAAACACACAAAGAACTCAATTTATTTACAGTGAAATATAACCTTTAGAAAGTAGCAGTGAAACCTAACCATTCCAATAAATAATTACTATCACTGCTAATATTATGTACTTTCTAGCAAGGACATCTATAGTTTGACACACTGCTATCTGGACTTCACAACACCTTTGCTAGACTGAACATGCTTCACTATTAGATTTCTTGTTTCCATATATGTACCTCTGGACTGAGAAGTCACCCCTTAAACTTCTTGCCATAAAAAAGTTTTGTTCTTTAAAACTTTTTACCAAATCATATTTCACCTTGTGACTAGTCACTGCCCTGCTGTGAACCTTGAATTGCGGATGCTAGAATCCAGTACAGGATTCCAGCAGGACTCAAAAGGTGCACCAAACACATACATACATACATCTCCCTAATCCCATTTAACAATCTCCCCAAGAACTGCATCAAAACTCTAGCTGAAATGTCATAAATGTATTTCCAGTTCATTTTCTTCATTGGGATCAATGCTGGATCTCTATACACTCAAGTCATACCATCAAGCTCTTGGCTCAAGGCTGTATGCTCTAACATGAATATTTTAATGTTATATAATTTTTTAAATTTTACATAATTTACATATTCTGAGTTCTGCTAAAGGCAGCAATATGCAGACAAATACAGTAGTGTTTGGTACTAAATTAGAATTTATATATAATTATCATCCCTATAATCTGTGCTTTTTAAATATTGAACTAGTGAATTTTTCACAAACTGTCTGGCCTAAAAACTTTGAGTGTCTGCAGACTAGTAGTACTTATCAAAACTACATCAGTAACACAGCCCACCTAACAACTCATAAATCTCATGGACAAATTAAATGTATCTGTTACTTCTTAGAATAATGACTACAATTTAGATATTTCTTAATGCTGGCAGTCAGTGTTGTGCTACCATGAAGACTTTGATTTTTCTAAACCACTCAGTGCTTACATGCTTCCTTCTTTGACAGATTCTATGCCAACTTTAAAAAGGCATTAAAAATCAAGCATGAATACTACTGCCAAAAACTTATTACAGAAGTTTGACAATCTCCTTCTTACAGGAAAGTTAAAAGAATGCCAGAACAGTTTGCAAACAAAAAACTGGTATACAGCTAAAATAGGAAGATGCTGAAACAAGGAAATATATGTAGATTATTAGCAGTAATGCAATAAAAGCATTAAATTAAACAATGATGACAAGGAGAGCAAGGCTCTGCTTGTCTATTTTTATGTATTCATTTCTAAACCAAGATTTAAATACCATGGAAAACAAATCCTGTTCTGAAAAGTAAATATGACCACTACTGCTCATTTTTTTGCTGAAATCTGAAATGCTTCTCAAACAGTTTTAAAGCTGTGAGCAATACTGTGAAACATACTAAATTCAGAGTGTCAGTTTCACGATCCTAATCCCTTCTACACTAGTTTGGTCACAGGGTGTGCCAAAGGTTAATCTTTCTCCCATTAAAAGTAGAAACATACCTCACAGCCAGAGACAGGCTGCTCTGTCCTACTCAACGTTAGTACCTGAAGGCTGTTTAAAGGCCAACATGCTACCTTTTGTGAAGCCTCTCAGTTCTTTACAGTAGCAAGCAAGTAAATCACAGAATCACAGAATATCCTGAGTTGCAAGAGATCCACAAGGATCAAGTCTAACTCCTGGCCCTGTACAGCACAGCCCCAACACTCCCACCATGTGCCTGAGCTTTGTCAAGCTCATGGCTTGGGGCCATGAGCATTCCCTGAGAAGCCGAGTCCAGTGTTCAACCAACTTCTCTGGAAAGAACCTTTTCCTGATATCCAACATAAACCTCCCTGACACAGCTCCATGTTGTTCCCTTGGATCCTGTCAGGGTCACAGAGAACAGAGACTGATACTGCTCCTCAAGAAGAACATGCAGACACCAATGAGCCTTCCCTCAGCCTCCGCTTTTCAGCTGAAGAAGCCAAGTGACCTCAGCTATTTTTTATATGGCTTCCCCTTCAGAAACTTTGTGTTCCTCCTTCAGATGCTAAGAGCATTAGATCCCTCTGATACTGTGGTGCTCAAAACTGGTTACAGGACTCAAAGTGAGACCACGTCCCCAAACAGCAGAATGGGACAATCCCCTCCCTTGTCCAGCTGGCAATGCTGGACAACAGTGCAGGAGACAGTTGGCCCTCCCATTTGCCAGAGCATATGGCAGTGCTTTATCTTTTACTTAGGAAATCTTAGAGAAATGCTTTCCTACTCTCTCACAAACAAAGACAGTTTACTATCAGCAAGCCACCTAGATTTTTAAATTCAGTTTTATAGGTTAATTTAAGCTCGCCATAAAAACCTCAACCAAAACCAAAGACAACTACAAAACAATTCCCACACCACAGCACTTCAATTTTTTTTTCTTCTTACTCAGGAACATTACATTCTGTTCCCTATCTTAAGTGTTCAAATATCCTTTCTGGAAGTTGTGCCTGAAAAAATGATGAAATCTACTAACTTCACTGGAAAAAAATTATATAATAATAAGCAACTCCTTATTTTCAACCTGTTGGTTATAGAGTTATAAGCTGTTCCTTTCTTTTCCCTAACTGTACTGGAAAACAGTTTTTTGTCCATGATGCTCCAAAATTTCTTTCAGAGCCAGACTATATATCCATTCCTACATACCATATCACAAATAAAATCTTAATCACTTTCTTCCCCTACTAAAATTGAGTCAGAGTGAATACCAAAATATTCACCCACTACTTGCAATCTATGCAGAATATACAACATTTTTCTCTAAGAATTGCTTAAAAGACAGAATGCTACGTCTAAGTGAGAGATTATTATCAAAAGTACTTTGGTTCTTGTAATTGAACAAGAGAATAATGACAGTGCAGAAATAACACAATGTCAGTGCATGCAGATCTTTCATTAAAACGCTAAAACTAAACCCCATCAGACAACATAAAAATATTACACAAACGTACAAACGATACTACGCTGTCTGCTGTATTTATGAGCATTTTTTTATTCACGAACGCAGCTGCTTCGCACGACATCACTCATTAAGCAACACTCTTCACGGAAGATTCCCTCCCCGGCAGCAGAGTCGCTCCCGCCGCCCCTCCCCGCGAAGCCGGGCCCCGCGCCCCCCGCACGCCGCGGCCGCCCGGGCAGGCGGCACAGCGGGACCGGGCACAGCGCGGCCGGCGGGGAGCGGGCCCGGCGGCAGGCCCGAAGCGGGGAGCGGGCGCGGCGGGGCCCGCGCTCACCTTGTCCGAGTCCAGGTCGGGGTCGGCCTGGCAGAGGCGGAAGAGGAAGGACTTAGGGTCCCGGCAGAGCGTCTGTCGAGTGGTCAGGAAGCAGGTGCCCCCCACGTTCAGCCTGACCCATTTGCCGGGCCCCGCGCCGGGCAGCGGCGCCGAGCTACACCGACGGCAGGGCCCGCCCGCGCCGAGGCCGCCGGCCGGGGGCACAGGGAACTCACAGCGGTTCTCCGCCGCCATCCTCGCCGCCGCCGGAAGGGGCCGCCCGCCGCCCGGCCCCGCCGCGCCGCCCACCGG
>QUSF01000107.1:64038-91251 GCA_003676055.1 Chloebia gouldiae
TTTTAAGCAGTCAAATGACAATATATTATACACCTCTCCTGATTCACTACATACAAGGTGGGCTAAATGTTAAGTCATTAAGAATGCCCTTCAAAGCCCAGAATCCAATTATGGTTTATTTAAACACTAATAATAAAAATACAGCTGCATTTTTGTGATAAATGTGTATGTCAGAGTGACATTTTGTGTGATTTTCATTTTATTATTTTTCAATTTTGTTTGTGGGTGTGGATTTTATGCTTTCTTTTGTTGGTTGACTTTGTTCAGGTTTTTGATTAGATTTGTTTTAAATTAGGACTATGAAATTCTGTATCTAAGCAATTATACTTTCTCCAGAAAAATCTTTTTGATAACTTACATAAACTGCCCAAGCCAATTTACAAAGAAAATTCAGAAAATAAACTTACCGTGTGAACAAAAAATGTCTTAAAATTCTTGGCTTCTGGACGCAACTCTAAAGACCATGGAATTTCTCCTTTTAGAACTTTGTTGACAGGATCCACATAATACAGGTGAGGCCCTTCTGTAAGCAGCAATTGGCGCCGACGTGCAAACAATCCCTAACAAGAAAAGTAGAAGCAGCAATGCAAAAAAAACCAAACCAAAAACAAACAAACAAAAAACCCAGCAAAAACAAACAAAACCCCCCAAAACCAAACCAAACAAACCACGAGGGAATTAAAAAATGTAAATTTACACATTTCTGAACTGAACAACACAGGCAGGATAAAACCAGCTCAGTGCTAGGATGGTATATTTGGGGGGGGGGGGGGTGGTATCTTTAATTTTACTTTACCTATTTCACCTCTCTCCTTTTTTAGGGTGTTGCAGTGCATTATTCTACTACGTGGTGAAACACGAGTACTATTTTAGGAAATTATCTTCAAGTTCTAGCAAAACCTTAAACACCTAGCAGCACAGAGTGAAGCAGAGTCTATTTCTCAAAGAAATCAATAGTCATGGTTTTGTAGCAAGAACTACAAAGAAGCAGGTAGTCGCTTAGATGAAGGAGAATCTTCTTTCCACTAAAGCTGATGCAGACTATCCTTGCTTATCTCTGTAAATTATTGAAATTAACACTTAAAGCTGTTCTAATACCACCTCTGCCTCTTTCAGGATAAAGAGACAAAGATCCAGGAAAAAAAAACAAAGTTGAGAACAACGTTGGCAATTTTTTTTGGTGTTTCTGGTTCAAGCCACATTCAGACATGCATCAAGAAAGAGTGTTTATTAGATAATGTCAGATCGGGAGGAAAAGGACAAGCAAATACTCTTTTGCTACAATCTCAAAATAAAAGCATCAATAGCAATTTACTTAGGTTTTTCCAAGAAATCAAGAGCACATCACTAAATCAAGAAAAAATCCAATCTACTCACAAGAAAACACTGAATTTTTAAAAATAATTTGTTTATAGGTGACAAATTGTTTAAACAAGGAAGCTTTAAAACAGGCTCCTTATCTATGCTGCAGTTGTACAAAAATTT
The DNA here is from genome assembly GCA_003676055.1 of Chloebia gouldiae. Classification (NCBI taxonomy): domain Eukaryota; kingdom Metazoa; phylum Chordata; class Aves; order Passeriformes; family Passeridae; genus Chloebia; species Chloebia gouldiae. Next base: position 65,524 of record QUSF01000107.1, read on the forward strand.
GACAGCTCGATCTTGTTACAGGATATTAAGAAAAGCCCTTACCTTTCTTTTGTCCACTGGACCCATTTTTAGGATTAAGTTATTTTCTACAAACTGATGCCTTAGAGAAAGAAAAATAACTATTACTCCAGAAGTAATTCTTTCACAGAAACAGCTATAATGATCAAGCAGTTTTTCATGTCACTCCCTAGCATGTCCTTTCCCACAAGAGTCCTAAACGACTTTACTATGTAAATTTTGGACTTTTCATTAGCCCAGACCAGTGAGTTTTTTCTAAAATTTGACAGAGGGTAAAAAAACCAACCAAACAATACCAAAACCAAACAGAAGAACCCAAACCAAAACAAAAAAATAACAGAACCAAACGAAACAGGAACAAAAAATATACATGACAAAAATAAACCCCAAACAAATGAACCAACAAAAAAAAAAACCCTTAGCACCCCCCCCCTCCACCCCCAAGGAACATCAACAATGACAAAAATTCACACATAAGAGCCTTCTCTAAAGAGTGAAAATAAATGCTGTTACATAGTCTGGAGGTATTCTGTTAGATATCCACAGAATACTACCATGCAAAAAATTCCAACAACTTATGGCATCTGTAAGAAGGAGGAACCTTTTCTATTTCTAGGATTGTAGAGCGAAGACTCCGCAGCACTTGATAGCATCATTCTGCCTATCTTATAAACACACTCCACATCATCTTCTAGACCTTGTAAATTTTAGAAATATAATATTAGGGTTTTGCTGCTATTGCTTTAAAGATAGAAACCAAGAAAAATCTAGTTGCTAATTGTTTACTTGAAAATACTAAGATTGACAAATATTAATTTGAATCAAAATCACTTTTTTTTCCCAGGATTCTTTATTGCTGTGCAATTATTTAGTTCCAGTCAAAGATCCTACCAAGGATTTCCACCAGCTTGTTTTGCTAGAAGTAACCTCTTCTCGTCTTCAGAAAACTGTAAATCCAGCTCAAAGGAATTGTTGTCCAGATCATGAATATACTGTTCAATATTTCCTCCTGATGTCTGTGGTGTACTTGTCTCTGCAGCAGACAGTGAATGGGAAGAGGCAGAACTAGAAACTTGCATGCAACCGAACTGACTCAGGAGATTGTCATACTAAAGGAGGAAACAAAATGAAGTAATTAAATATCTTTTATTAAAAGGCTTATTTAGCACTAAACTGTGGCTTTTAATTTAAGCATGCTTTAGTTTATTTTGCTTTTGGGACAAACCCCAGCCTATTCCCTATAGATCAGCAGGCATTTATGCAAAAAAGTATGATTGATCAAAAGCAAGCCAGGCTTGTTTTTTCAAAATACTCACTTTATCAGAAGACAACTGCTGATTTAAGTAAAAATTTAACCAGCAATATTTATTATATTCTTAATAATTAAAATCTTAATTAAAATATAACTAATCTGTAGTTTCAGTAAAAATATTTGAATTTATATTATTATTCAATATTCATTATTCAATATTCAATATTTATATTAATATTCAATATTCATACTATAAGGTCTCAGGCAGCATCAGAGCTGAATACAGCAGTATACAAACATACATTTCCATAACAATCTTCATCATCCTCTGACATAGCAGGTAAATACGCTGTAAGTTTAGGGGGTGTCTGAAGATGCAGGTTTTCCCACACAATGGATTCGAAGAAGGGGTGAGCTTTAAGAGGCCCATATCCTCCCATTTCTTCACAACCTAATCGGTTGGTAGCATCTAGAACCTAAGCAAATTAAAATTAAGTTCAGTTGCATAAAATAATGACAAAAGGCAAGCATTATTCACATTTGTAAAGCACCATGTGAAAATGTAAAACCAGTCTGTCCCCGTGCCCTAAGCACACGTATCTATAATATAAGGAGGTACTTTATAACAAAATATGTTATTTGTCAGTATGTCTTGTCAACAACATTTTGTATTTGATCAGCTCACAGACATACGTACAGGAGCACTAATTTAGGTCGACACAATTTTTTGGCTTTGCTTCTTCATAAAGACTGAAACAAACATACAGAGAAGGCCTGATGAAGCACACCTCATTTAAGTTTAGCCCACCATCACATTCTAGTGATGCAAGAAGCTGTGGAAACTACAGTTGGAATTAAACATCAGCCTCTCAAGCACCTTAAAATGACACAGTTCTCAGGATACAACCAGGTTAACACAGCCTGCACTTCACCATTCAGGAGATGCTAGCTTGGCAATAGAACTGGTCTTGGAACCAGGAAAGCACTGACAGGCCTTTCGAGTTGTATTTATCATCATCCACAAAGGTTAGTGTTTCCTCCCCATCCCCTGCTAATATGATAGATTACTGAACTTAAAAAAGCTTTTAACACCTAAAATGTTCTCTGCATGTTCACTTGAGTGTCATGACTCTAATCTCACTAATGGAACAGAATTACTTTTTTTTCCTACTTGTCAAACCTTCACGGGCAGAGTAATTCTTAGGCTGATACTATTGAGACATGCTAAGTGTACACTAAAATGCAAGGCAACCGGATTTATATTGTAATGAATATATCTGCCTGTGATGTAGAGGATGCTGGTTTTCAACTAAATGATCCCTCATACAACTCAAAACCAATTAATCTGAGAACTACGTACACCTAAGTATTTGAATCTCAATTTCTGTTTGTAATGCACAGTATCTAAATTGTTTGCTTCCATTTCATAAAAAGACATTCCTTGTCCTTCTGACAATTCTTGTTAGAATTCAGATTTAAAAAAATAAAGTGCTGTTTAATAACAGATGTTGATTTTCAAGACAGTACCCTACACAGTCAATAATTTTCACAGATGTTCATAAGATTTGCAAGAGTGCACAGAAACTTTCAGAAAAGAGAACTACATAAGCTGAATGTTTTCCAACGTCATCAAAACATTTAATAACAAATAAATTTCAGTGATACCTTTTGGTTCAAGAAGTTAGGCATTTAGGTACTTGGTCAGTTACAAAAAAAAAAACAAACCAAAAACCAAGACAAGCATACTACATTCAATAAGAAAAGCACAAATATTTACCAATAGCTTTTCCACAAGGTCTTTTGCCTTGGGAAAAAATTTTTCTGGGAAGTCATATTCCAACTTTATTATCTTCTGGAATATAAGATATTCATTCCTGCAGAAGAGAAAAATATTAACTCTTGTTACAAGCTCTCCATGGTTCTTTCACCTTAACCTGAATAAACCAGACAAATACTAAACAAAAAAATCTAGAAGTTACATTCCCAAAAACCTTTGATGAAGGGATACTATGAGTCTGTAAGTACCAGATACTTGAGCAATAACAACAAAAGCTCAAACGACTCAACAGAGAGTTTGAGGATATGCCTTATAAACCTCTTCTCAGTTATATAGTTACCATCATGGCACAAATTACATGTGAAATTCTAGGATAGCTTAAGGAATCTCTCTCTCAGGAACTCCAGTTATAGCTGTCTAAGCAATTTCATGACATCAAAAAGGACAAATAAAAGCAGGCATGACATTAATACCAGCTCTGCATAATGAAAATACTTCAGAACTGACAATAAGGTAAAAATCCAGTCAGAGGCAATATATTTATGATCCACGTGTAAATAATTAGCTCAAATATCTTACCCAGCTCTAAATGGAGGCAATCCAGCTACAAGTTGATATATTATGCATCCCAGAGCCCAGAGGTCAGAGCTTCAAAACAAAGAGGAAAAAACATGGACTATTTTTTGTAAAATAAATCTTTAACATGAAATCTAAAAAGAAAAATTCTTAACCTTCTGCTACTTAAAACACAGCATGAAGCCAAAGGACAAACCTGCTTTGTATATTTTCCACAATATTTTTACTTCAGCCCTTGACAGAAGAGTAGGCTAGCAACACAACTCAAAACAAAAAACTGTAGAGTAACAGTCCCACAAAAAACTGACTCTAAGCACAAGTGGAAGACAGGTGAATTACCAGTCAAAATAATGGGTAACTAATGACTTTGAAAAGAATACTGATTATCCACATGACGATTCAAAGATGCATCCAGCTTAATTCAATATATGCCCCTTCAGCATTAAGATACTTCCCACTCAATATTTGATAAAAAAAAGAGAATATATTACAATACAGTTTTTTTACCTTTTTCATTTAATGCTTTTCTTCAGACACAAACAAAAAGGCTATAATGGTGAGGGAAAGCTATGTTCTAGTGTGGTGGGTAAAGGAAATCGTTAGTGTGTTGGCCTGAAAGAACACTTTTAACGTATTTTACCTCAAGGTAAGCTACCCAAAGATTTTAAAGCTTCAAAATCCTCATGGAAAACTAAAATACTAACAAAGACTTAAAACTACTCAAATTAAGAGTTTTCTGGATAGGTGAAGCATTTTGCAACTTCTAAAAGGAGATGACAGTCTAAGTCTTTCCATTAGCCAAAACAGGCAAAAGCTCTTCACTAAAAGATGTGAAAAGTTTGGTAGTATCTCTATCACTTCAAGGAACGCTAGCACAAATTACTACAGCTATTCACATAAATGATCCTTTTAACTTGTGATTTGTCAGCGACTAGGCTTACTCTTCCATGACTGCAGTAAAATAGATATACACATTCAGTAGGATACCATCAACAAGCAATTTTAATGAATTCAGAAATTTCTTAAGGGCATTACTCATACCGGGCAGAGAGATGAGCTTTAAAATGTTGCAAATCCTAAGTACAATTTAGGAAAGATAAATACAAGTCAAAGAAAGCTGCAGCCTTCTCCTTAACTGAACAGCATGTGACAATCTGCTGTTCCTACAGCAGGAAATACCATGTTTGAACAATCTTATATAAAACGGAATTAAAATAATTGTATTACTTGGATAGTAGACTTTTCTGATATATTTATGAGTGAGAAATCCAGCTTCACCTTACATATCTCCTTCTCCAACAACACCTAATCCTGTTAGCAGAACTCAAAGAAGTAGATGAACTGAGGAAACCAGCTCTCAGGCAAGAAGTAATATTTAATAAGAAAAAAATTTTCAAACTCTACTAAAATACTCAAGCATCTTGTTTCTTTAAAATACTCAAGCTTGCTTGCTTGATTTATCTACTCGTCCCCATTTGACAGTTTCCTGACAGAGGCAGTAAAGTTCTGGAATATAGAGCTCTCACCTTTTACAGGCAGATTTCTCTGTCAGCAGTTCTGGAGAAACATACTGTGCTGTCCCTACAAATGAGTTTGCCCGCGCTGTTAAGGAAATAGAAAGAAATAAGCAAATACATATTTATGCATAAGCCAATATTCCCCTTCCTCCCCTGTCACCACCCAGTTTAAAAAAAAACAAAAACAAAAGCAGTCCACTGCAAGTTACATAAGGCTGCAAAGAACCTATGAGAATTTAACTTCTCTACCTATCCACAAAACCTGCTTGGAAGAAACAAATCAATCTCAGTGACACCTATTTGTTTCAAGAAGCTAGGCATTTAGGTACTTAGTTATAAAATCTACCAACACAAGTTTGCTACAGTTAAGAAAAAAGTGTCAATTGAATTCAGTTCAGCCTAGTGCTTTTTTCAGGCATTGTTTGCAGCATCTATTTACAAGCTATTAGTAACAACTGCAGACACATTAATTCTACAACCTTCCAATTTGCACAATTATTTCAGCCACTGGAGTTAAACATGTAAGCAGAGTTAAAATTTACTGTATCGGGTGAGCCATGGTACCTATTTGTTTGTATTCTTGTCTTGCAAATGAAAACTAAGTAAAGTTGTTCAACTTCCCAGTCTATTTGGTAATTTAGCTGGTATTTCATTACACCAAATAGTACTTCCTCTGATATAATCTAAGTAGTGATAGTCAAAACTGTTTCAAGATGTTTTAGTGATTTAGGTGAGGTAATGACATTAGAAGGTTACAATCTGGTAAATACAACACATGCACATTTTCAAAGGATCACTTGCTATAATTATTGGTGTCACATAATGAGTAACGGCAAACCTTGTCTGCTATCCGCAGATAATACTTTTGCTGTTCCGAAGTCTGTTATTTGAATGTGCATATCTTCATTTAATAAGATGTTCTCTGGCTTAAGGTCCCTGGAAAAGACAAGATTTTTATACTCAAACAGCATACAAATTAAAGTTGAAAAACTGTCTAGTGACTTAGGTACATAATGCTATAATGAATGATGCATACATTCTATAAACATTGCTACAACAACTTCTCTAACATGTAGCTGTCAACCTACAGACTAACAGATTTTGTTAAATCCATTAAGTTTTTTTTTTAAACATCATGTAAATAATCTCAAAACTATGCTACGGTATATGTCACATGTTCAAAAATTTTAAAAAACAAACCAAACAAAAACCCCAAACAAATCCCAACAAAAACCCCACTTCACACACACAGAAAACCCCATGCCCCTTCACTCCAAAGCCTTAATTTAAGTAACATCTGACAGACTGATATGGCAGTAAGATTTTCTACATCTGTTTCCTCAGTGCAAAACCCCAGTTAGTCAAACACTGGCAAACCCAGCCCCAACTAAGTAGATCACCTCCATGCATAATCATGCATCATTTCAAATGCATGCCTATAATTTGCACAGACACAGCCTCCAATTCTGAATAAAATCAGACTTCACAGTATCACAAACACAACAGATAGCAGTACAGAGTTAGATGTCAAGAGGCACATTAGAAACAACTTAAGAGCATTCAGTTACACTGATATGATATGATATGCCTTTGCATCAAGTTTCCTTAGCTGATCTAAAAAAACCCTACATACTTCCCTCCTAAGCAGAATCTTTGAATGCTCATAAAGAAATCAAGGAGCATGGGAGTTGTTTTGTTTGACTGGTAAGAAAAAAACAGCAAAAACTGAAAGCTGTTTCTGTCAATCACTGTGCAGCACTATATTCTTCAGATCAAAGCCCCCTACTATGGAAAAATATGAGTTGTACAGTTTAAAGTCTGGAATCTACCACAGAGAGCAACAAGCCATAAAAATCCTGATTTGCCTGTGCCTCTCCTATGAGAGAAGTAGAAAGTATGTGAATGGAATGGACCCTTTTAACAGTTCTGTGTAGGGCTTTTTTAAGATATGTATGTATGTAGATATATTGTACTCTATACACACTTCATATATACTGTTTTCATAATATATCCTATACCTGCATTAATACTGGATTATGGATCTATAGTTATATATCTAAATACATAGAGAGATATCTGTAATAAATTCTCCGGGGTAGCCTGACTTCTTAAAGTGGTTCTCTCTCATGTCCTATTTCTTCAGACAGCAAAAAATCCCAAGAGTTTTCAGGCATTGCTTGAGCTGTGTCTTCATAAACTTCATATTAAGTTCTCCAATTGCACAATTTTACGGTTTTCTTTTGAGCTCCTCGTAGGGTCCTTCATATAAAAACAAGTATAAAGCAGCTCTTCTCCAATATGAGGTTTCCGATACAGGCTTTGTAACACTGAAGATCATGCCACATTAATTTTATAAGCATCCTCTCAGCCTAAACACATGAACTGTAAAATCAAAGTGCAATTGGGCATTCTTGAACTTTCTCCCTGCCCCCTAGAAATATTACGCTTTCAGTATGCTCCACATCCATCCTCCTTAGATTCAAATTCAAATTATTTAGCAAAAACTTGTACTTAAAAGGAAAAACTGTTTTTGTAATAACTGAAAGAAATAATGCTATCAGAATTATAATGAATCAGCTTTTTGCCAACTAGCACCTAGTGTCCCATGGCAACTGCTTGGTAACCTAAACACAATAGCTTTCTTACCCAAAACAAGTTTTGCAGCTCAGATGTCTAGCACTTAAAGCTTTATTTAAAAACATGAATGACAAAACATGACTATCCAAACAACATCGTACATCAAGAACAACTTTGAAAGTACTTCTCAAAACTTTGCTAATTTCACCACTTACCTAATTACTATGCAGTTTTGTGGAAATTGTTCATTCAGTGAAAACTGATATAGATAAATTTTACTTGATTATATAGTACACATTAAGCCACACACAAAAAGAATTCTAGTTACTTTTGCTACATAACAGCACAGGAAAAGAAGTAGTTAAACAAAAAGTCAGTTTCTGGTTTTCAGGTCAACCGATGAAGCTTGAAAGTCAAGCTTTGGTAATGTTAATTCAAGGCCAGAAGGTTTTTTTTTTTACTTTTTCCTGCTCCAACAGTTGGTATAACAGTAATTGGCCCTCCTCCTCAAGTCTGCTATGTTTAACTACTGATGCTAACTGTGCTAGAGGTGATCAAATGCAATTTTTGCTCTTTAGCTTTCCACAAAATCCAACTTTGCTTTTAGCTTCACAAAGAACATTTTTAGGAAAAAACCCACCTCTAACATGATTAACTGCATGTCTGTCTCAACTTTGTATTACCTGTGAATGATTCCTTTGCCATGCAAATACTCCAGGGCTGATACAATTTCAGCAGTATAAAACCTTGTACAGGTCTCATCAAATGAGCCAATTTTGCGTATATACTTTAGCAGCTCTCCGTTTTTGGCATAGCTAAGTCCAAAATCTGAATGTAACTTAGTTAAGGTTTATCTCTAAGCCACTCTAAAACAAAAATCCTCACAATCTTATGCTAAAGAGAATACTACTAAAAATACATTAATGTCATGAAGAAGTTGGTTAATTTGAAATTTTACAAGTAGCAAGCCCAAGCAATGTCTAAAATATATCACCAACCTAGGACACTGGTCCAAATTTCTTAGCATAGCAAAAACTACATAAAGGGTTAATGTCAGAGTATTTCCAGAGACTGACCTGGATAATTAATTTAAATGGCATACATAATTGCCCTCAGAGTTATTTACAGTAATAACTGATAGAAGTTAAAAATTGTCCCATCACCTAGAAAGTACCAGAGCAAGTGTTTATACTACACAAAAGAGGCCCTGTGAGCTCATACCATATGATATATAGGGCTTGCCAGCACTATTACCAGCTTTTATGAAAACCAGAAAACTACCTACTCACCCGAGAAATAGACTGATCTCTACCTTTATGCTTGGCACCGCCAATTCCAAGCAGGAGGTTTAAGAGGAAGTTCACATAATTAATAATTTCTTCACAAAGAAAAAAAAAAAAAAAAAAGGAAGAAGAAAAGAAAAAAAAGCCAACTGCCAAGCAATGAGCTTCCAGGATGAAACTGCACTTCGCAATTACTGCTAGAGAGAGCTGGGAAAACAGCAGCTCAAACAGAGGATTCACATCATTCCATAAGCACTTTCATCTTTACATAAAAATTTTAATAATAGCTCTAATTGTAGAAATGAAATTAGTAGGAAATATAGCTGGCTACCCCCATTTTAAATGCAGGAATTACTGTATTTTACTACAGATAGACAGATGGATATACACACCTATATATATACATAAGGAATAAAACATTTCTGAAACACTTCTCATACATCCCACCTCCTCCCTCCAACCCAATTTAGAATTTTAAAATTATTTTTAAACTTGGATTGTTATAAGTCACTCTTCAACATTTACCACATGGACAATTGGTTTAACTGCTCCCCTCTGTCCCACAAGACACTTACTCTTCTCTTTGACAGGACCCACAAATTCAATCTCCTTAATTTCTGTTAAAAGCATGACTACAAAGCATCACATACATTAAGATATTTTAAATAACTCAAGTAACTTACATTGTTTCTGTTAGACCATTTTTCAAGGAATCAAAACTGGGCATTATTATTACACTTTCTTAAGTGTTACAGCAAGTTTTAACAGGTAAAGGATACATAGCTTTTCATCATCCTGAAAGGTGAAGTAGAGTTTCACAAAAAAAGGGTGATCCAGACGGGACATTACATCCCTCTCTCGTGTCACATACGGTACCTTGTTTTCTTTTATGATATGACGTTTTTCTAGAATTTTAACTTAATGAAAAAAGAGAGAGTAAAAATGCAAGAGGTACAAGTAAATGAAGCCCATCTTGTTTTGGAGTTTTTTGGTTACATTTAATTAACATGAAACCACTAATGCTGTTCCTTCAACAAGTGTTTTGTAACTGGACTACATTGATACTATATTTTCAAGAAGTTCATGTTAAAGGAGTCAATACTTACTGGCATATTCTCTAGAACTTGCCAATTCTCGAGCCAAGACAACCTGTTGCCAGAGGAAAGAAAACATATTGTAACTGGCCACTAAAGACATACACTAACATTGATCTTCCAGTAGGTAATTGGAACACTTATATATTTAAGCATGTGTTCATATTATGCTGGCTTCGGCAAGACTTCTGCAGAAACTCAGTTCAGCCAACCAATGTTTGTTTTGCCCAAAGACTTACTCATGTAAGAGTGTAAACACCAAATCTTTTTTTCCAGAATTCTGAAGACTGTAATGTAAGTCAAAGTAAATTGCCAAATTTTCTAAAAGAGGGAAACAAAAAGCAACAAGTACACTGAGGAATACATATAAAAATAATTTTCATAGTACTTTCCTTAATACAGATGGCAAAGATTGAAAGGTAAATTTTATCTGGACGAGCAAAAGTAAGAAGTGAGACAGAACTTTCAACTACTTACAGTTTGTTAAGAAAGAGATTTAAATAAAAGGAACAGAAGACTTCCAATTAGTAGAAGCAAGGGATGAAATTTCAGGCAAGCAGGTTTACATTTTTAAAGAGAAATGCTTTTGGATGAACACAAGGCTCATTTTCAAGACAGAACTCTATAAAAGGCAATTTTAGAGTCAATCTGAAAAGTCTTCTTGCATGAATTCAACCAAAAAACTTGTAAGTTACAATGTTATTGTACAGTTCTTTGCTTTTCTCATTTTAAGTTAGTATCCATTTCAACACCTTGCTAAAATCTCAACTTCATACTATTTTTTTAATCACTGCACCAGACTTGCTTCTAATCCCTTGCAAAATCAGTTATAACAGAGTACTCTAAAATGTTACTACATAGACCTGATGCTAAATGTTAGGTATTTAGGAAATCTAAATAAGGCACTTTTTCAGATGAAAGAAGTTGGACTCTTTAGTACTAGAAAACTGACCTCTGTTCAGTAGTAATAGGCAGCCTTAACTTTCTTTAAAATTTCATCTCCTGAAAACACATTGACATTTACAGCATTTCATCAATGAAAGTTTCTATTAGAAACATTACAAACAAACCAGTCTGTTAACATCTACCTCTCTGCATGAGGAATTTTTGAGATCCTTCTGTGTACACACAGATAAGATGTGCAGCTGAATGAGAATGTTATTAACTTTTCTAATTTTTGCAACTAGGTTTCATCAACCATATCTATCACTAAAGCTTCTGAAAGCAGGTCAGTTTAAAAGGCAGTTATTAAATAAAACCCCACATACACAGAGACCATACTCAGATGGCAGAAGGGATCAACTGACACAGATGAAAATATATCTTGGCAAATTAAGCTAAAGACTCACTCTCTTCCAGTCCTGCACTATATCAATTTTTTTTACCATTGTATTTCACAGGTATTACCCACACACTGATATTGAACAGCTGTGTTCTAAGTACACTGAGCGCTTACCTGACAGCAGGAGTACTTTGGTACCCTCAAGCTCCTTCCTCACCAATCAAATCTGAGCATACCATATATCTTAATTTCCTCTTAACTAATAATCCAGAAAACCACAGTAGATATGCACAAAAAAACAAACAAACAACCCCTCAGAGGTACATATTAATACAATGCCTCTGTTATCACGGGCCTGAATCTTATCCACCCTATGAGAAGAAGTAATATCAATAAGGAATGTAAATTCTATAGAAAGAAATTAGACATTAACTGGATAGCTTAAAAAAAAAGCCATGAAACTAACAGAAAAACAAATGCATTCACAAAACTTGTAGATGTGTAAGTTGTAAATTCAGACAACAGCAAGGCAAGAAATGTAGTTAAACATCCCAAATCAAAGGAAAAGAAGGGGAGATAGGTAGAGCAGAGAACCTTCCGAGGCTACAAAGCTACAAATAACTGCCAACATACCTGGCATACATCATGACCAAGCCCCACTCTAAACTTAAATACTTCAGGCTGCTAGAAATTAAATATGCATTTAAGAACTGTTTTTGCTCAGACAATCATACTTCCTTAGAGCTCCTGTTTTTAAGAAATGCCTCACTTATAGGTGGAGACAAAACCAAGGTGGAATATGTATGTACCCACCATATTGAAAGGGGTGAGCTACATAACATGCCTCCTTAATCATGAGAACTACAATTTTGCCACCAACAACAGATATTATTCTGAAAGAAGCCTGAAGCTGTCTACAAAGCAACTAGATTCTCATTAGTTTAAAAGAGCAGAACAACAAGTAGAAGACCCTGTATTTGTGTGTTTGTTTATATCAGGCATGATATAAAGGTCCAAGAAGTTGCAGCTGTAGAAGATCCCACAAAATTGGAGAGTGCTCTGAAGCAAAACTGAAGCTACATCATGTGTATCTCTGTTGAATTTAAAATGCAGCCCTGGCATTATGTAAGAGCTTGTGGTAGCTTAACAGAGTCCAAGAAAATGGAATATATTCACTATGACCTTGAAGAAAATGTTGTTTTTTTTTTTTTTAATCTGAAGCTGTCATTGGATATATGGCAATATGAGGGCACCTATTTTTTGAGATAAATACTTTTTAGTTAGAATATTGGTGATTATCTTGGGGAGTACAGTCAGATCTCCAAGTCTACAACCATATTTAATATGAACAAATCATATGCTTTTTAACAGTATGTTTTGATGATGACAAAGATACATGCCCCACAGATCAAATGCTCTGAAGTTAATTAATCAAAGGGTTGTGCTCCCATCCAGGAAGACAGGTAGCAGAGTGCTGGACAAAGTTTATTCAGAGTCTGGGCTAAGCCCTATGAATTTCTCTACCTACATGGAACATGGCATTAACTTAAGAGACCAAAGGCAGAAATGAAAAGTGTACTACTGAAGCAAAGTGTCCGGTATACCCAAACCACCACAACTCTCTTGGATGCTTTAGGGAAACCTGCAAATTATGCAAACTACGTCTTTGAATGCAAATTACTCTTGATGAGTACTAGAGGCCTGCAACCTAAACACTGCATGTAGGCTGTACTGGAAGAACCAGAAAACCCCAACAAGTATATGAAAAAGATACAGAAATATTATTATCTTACAACTGGGAAACTACCAAAGCATCCAATGAAAGTATTAAATGCTTCATGGATTCATTAAGGTAACACTTAAGTCATTCATTTTTGTGCAACGCTGTGGATGTGAGAAACAAATCATTTAAGGCTACTGAACACAAACATACTGACTGTGACTCACTAAATCCTCAAGGACCAGGGACTGAGTAAGAATACTGCAGAAGTATCCGTGCTCTTTCTGTTGAAAGCATCTGGCAGTACCTCCTGCCATAGACCGGACATAGCATAGTTTTTACCACAAGCTCCTAGACCAATTCCAATCCTTTATATCAAACTTTTTACATAACCTATTATGGCTATCACACTTACATCAGAAAGAAATTTTGATCAAACATCCAAGCATCAAGTTGTCAGGACACAACTGGACTTTTGATCAATTTAAGAGTAGCTTGAAAAAAAAATCACCACCCATATTTAGGGCGACAGTTTTAATAGTTAAGCTTAAATCCCCTATATCCTGTTCATTTACTCTTCAAGCTGTTCTCCCCACATTTCAATCTCATCAATCTTACACAACAATTTTTCAAGTTTATCTAGGATATGTCACTTGTTATGAAAAGTCAAGTTACCGTTGAAAAAGATCCTTCACCAAGAATTTTCCCAAATTTGAAGTCATCAGGTCGTTTCTTTCGAGGCTGTGGAGGCTGCTGTCCTGTATGTTGCTGCAAGGAGTTTGAATTAGATCTTGATTCAGGTGCTGTGCCCTCCATGTTAGATCCCTGTCTGCTGCCACAAGCGGAAATGACAGGAGTGCTGGAATCTGCTTGGTTCCTCACCATTGAAGGCGATGAACAGGAGCATAAGACCACACTTGACTGGATTGGAACAGCATCATACTGAAAAGAGAAAATTAAAACTATTATTCCCATACCTGACATAATTACTATGCACAACTGTACTTTATTTCTATACACGGATCATAAAAATTCTTCTTTGAAAGGATTATCATGCAAAATCTCTTTAGGAGTGAATAGAAGTATTTATGTTGGAAATGGCAACAATTTGATAAATAACTCTTTTTAGGTCATGCTGTCATATAGCTATAGATCAAACATCTGAACATTTTAATTCCAGAATGCTTTTTTTAAACTCAAAAAAAATGCTCCTAACACCAAGTTATCAAATTTCATGGCATCTTCTCCTATGAATAACATGACCTTAAATTTCTAGTCCTACAATAAACATCTGTATGTACCAATAAGATTAGTTCAGAGATCCAAGTTACAATGAACTCTAAACAAGCACATGGAAACTTTAATGGAGACAAAGGACACATTCAATTTTTTACTCAGAATTTCACTTTCTCTGGTAGTATTTCTCTTTAATACACATTGGGGAAGGATATAACATAAAAAGGCAGATCAGGTGGAGGGTTTAATAATCAGCAACACCTAAAACTTTTTTTGAAGAATGCTCTTGTTCATGACCTTTTAAAACAAGGGAGACTGCATTACTTAAATTGCATATATGGCCACATAAAGACAACCCAACTGCAACAAAAAGAAGAGACATAGCCCAGAAAACAGCAAATACAAGAAGACACATTCTTAAAACTAATTAATGTACTATACAAAGCAAATTGTCATTTGGTACACTTTTGTCAATTTTCCCTAAGTAAGATCAAGGAACCTTGTGAAGTTGCTTTTTGCCCCTTTTGGTAGTACACCACAATTAGTCTGTCAGGGACTGCTTCTGATGTTTTACTTAAAACTGGCCAGAAAACATAAACAAATAGGAGAGCTCTGCTAAACTACTGCTGACAAAAAAAAATTGTATGTAAACAGCGGAAATATTTAAGAAAGTTAACACCGTTTTTTAAATCTCAGTAGTCTAACATGCTTCCAGCAGAATGAAACTATGACTTAATGAAAATCACCCAATCTCAAAACACATGTATTGTACAACCATGTCAGAGAGTCTGTAACATACATCATGTTACCAAATTAAAAATTACTTCTCACCAAAAGAATATTTTTACCTCATGAACTTCAATTTGAAACAGTTTTCTGCATTTTTGTCAGAAACCACCTTGGAAGGGAATTGGACTGGCACTCATGCACATAGTCTTAAGGAACCTAGCTCTCAAATAGCACTTGGCTGTGCTCTGTGCAGTAGAGAAATGCTGCCTTTATTTACTGCTAAAACTGATATAATTATTATGCATATACACATTAAAGTGTATGTGCTGTAGGTCACAGGTTTTTTTTATGCCTTATATAGATATATTTTAGCTGACACCTTCTGCAGAATAACTATTGTCCCCAGAATTTTCATATCCCAGATGAATCACCTCTCCTTCAGACAGCTACACACAGAGCAGCGTGTCTAAAGATACACACTAGCTAGAATTAAAAACAGATTGTACCCTTTCCCATCAATACTGCAGCAAGACTGACACAAGCATGAGTGCTCAGCAACTGAAGCGATGCCAGTATAAAAACCATCCCATCAAATGGAATACAGTAAATAAAACACACATACACACAGATTAAATACCGGGATCTAAATTATGAACTGGCTCCAGTCATAAATGAGGTTTTACAGGAAAATAAAGCAGTAGCATCGCAGGGGTGGAGGGGTCTGATTAGATTCCGCAGCTAGCAAGATCACCTTGAAAAAGCAAACAAGCAAGAAAAACATCCACCCCAAAAGCACTACAGTGCTGTGATAAAGGGGGGAAAAGGTGCTGGATGCAGTGTGTTTCGTTACACAGTAGATGAAACTAAGTCACAATTAATATCAAGTATAGAAAAATCCTGAGGGAAGAGACAGGACTAAAGGACTCTGTAGGGAAAGAAGGTTATTTTCAGCCAGGGTACAACATCAATTAGTCCTCTGACTTTCTCAAAGGAAAGTCAAGATTAGGAACAAGGAGGACAGAGGAACATGCAAAAGATTTAAAAGGATCAGTTACCTAAGAAATGACAGAACTATGCAACTAGGTCTGCATCTCAACATCTACTGAAAAAAGTAATTCCTACACTCGCCCTTTCATACTCCATATAGTCTTCTTTAGTATTTTGTCCAGTATTATTTACCTTCTCAGTTTTACTTTGAAAGGCTCCAAAAAACATGTCTGCAGAAACCACGTATGCATCATCATATAGGTTTTCACATATGCCTAAAACAGAATACAGGCCAGCTTATCTGATGTAACCCTATAACATAGTCTTTTGTAAAAATCAGACTTAAGATCCTTCTTCTGCCAGATGCAGACATTTTTTTAGTGAGATACAAAGTCAGTAACTGAAATTTAAAATGTTCTAAACTGCATCTGCAATTCTCAGAAGCTTGAGGATCCTCTCCTTCTAGCAATTATCAACATTTCTCAGCTGGCAGCCAGGAAAAGCACAGATCCTCACATGGTAACAACAGACTGACCTATTGCATGTCATGTATCACCATGGACCATACTGATAACCACTGATCTAGTGGTTCTATCTCTTCAATAACTAGTCTCTAACACTACTTTCCCAAACCCTTAAGGGTTCTCCTTTTCATTTACTTTCATATAGAATTCGTTTCACTCTAAGTGCAACATACTTGAGTTTGAAAACCTTTCAAGGAAGAAAATAACAAATCTGCTGAATATATGTGGCATTATAGAGGAACAGTAATCTCAAAATCTCCATGAAGTTGTTTTCACTAAATAACTAGAAACAGGATTCCTTCTATTAATACATGAAGTAAGTACTAATACTGTTCTTTTCCCCACTTGTCTGCAAACAGTAGAAATAAACTTTATGTAAACTGGAATCAATGCAAAAAGCTTACTAGATAGGATCACATTTTTTCCTTTCCTCCCTGCCACCCAAAAGGATTCATACCTTTTCCCTTTGCAATTCAGCATTTTGACAACATCACTATCACTAAAATTGTTAATGGATTTATATGCATCAAACACATACCTTCACAGTTCTCTAAAGGAACAACCACAACTGCATCTCCACTAGCTTCTTCCCACCACAAAATCTGCAACAGTATTTTCCTGGGACTATTCTATCAACATTGACAGCAGCAAAAAATACTTTTAGACACTGAGCTTCTAAAACTTCCAATATCCTTTACTTCTGTACTAAGTGACAGGATGTTGAACACTGCAGATGACTGAGAACATCTTTGCTATTGCTGAAATTCTACTAGCAAGATCTATTACAAAGAAAATCAGTATGAACAGGATCCTGACCTCTTAGCTGTCTGGTAACACTGAGTCTGACTGCTGACTATTACAGAATCTCAAGCTGCATTAATACATGATCACAAAACCTCTTCCATCTAACTACTTATAAAGCTAATTTTTTTGGAAGCAGACCTTAGTAACAAAGTATTTTCTACATAAAGCAACATGACCTTTAAACTTCAACTGGTACATTTGTTTTGATTATAAATAATGCTAATGAGACTATAAGCTAGAAGATTAGCACAACCCAAGATTCTGCTAAAGACAGTTTAAGTGAGACAGGTTTGGCCTGAGCTATTTTGTAAACTGTTTTGACCTTGTCATGTAAGACGGAAGTTCTGAAAGTGAAATTTATTTTGTATTGCTTACATTGACAACCTAGTGTTTTACAGTGAAAAAAACAAAAAGCTAAGCAGTCATATTTAATATGTTCTTTTCATGGCACATTGGTGCTTCAGAGGGTTGACAAAGATACACCAACTTCATGTGACACACATCTCATATCTGAAAAAGAGCATCAGAAGGGATAAAGGGATGATTAACAGATACTACACACAGCTTTTCCACTGGCTTCCTCCACCCTCATATCCCACAATTAAAATGTTAACCTTCTCTATGTTCCCCAATATCTAGTTGTGACAGTCTCCAGTTCAAAGGTCACCATGTAACACACCCTGAGAGCTCCAGCATATTCCAAAAGAAAAAAGTAACTGATCAGGTCAGATACTTAGATGGGTCTGAAGATATGTCCTGAAACTATACCTCATAGTACCTAAAATGAGTCTGCAGGCAAAAGCAGTGTAGTTCAGGGATAAGAAACTGAAGATACAAATCCACTGATTAAGAGTAACAAAATCCAACTAAAGGCTTCACATTTCAGTGCAGAGAGCACAGTGCAGTTTGTACCAATAAATACCAATCCCATACAGGAGCTGTTTGAAGGAAGTGTAATGATTATTGTGTGATCCCTATCAATATTTAACACCAGTTTTCCTTTCATAAATTCTGTTGCTGCACCAGAGTGAAGTATCCTCAATGAAGAAAACCCAGAGCAGTAACAGATAGTGCACTTTCATAAACTGCAGTAAACATCAGTTCTCAGACCTTATATGCTCATGTCTATTTATGCTCTGGATGTCTGTCTAAAAATGGATTGTCAGACTTTCTGCTAAGTGACCAACAGCATCCTCTTTCTATTAACCAATTGTACATGCACCTGTATAGAGAAAAACAATATACTGACTAATGAAACCCCATTGTGTGGCGTTTCTCTTTATATGCACTTTGAATATGCTTAGAAGTTTGTCAAATAATCTCAAGAATGTAACAGTACATCTATCTGCCAAGATTATTGTTGCCGTTAATTAAAATACTAGCCTAAAGAGAAAAAAAATGTTCATTAGAAAAGGTCACTACATGCTACCAGTCTGTCTTTTTACTATAACATAAAATCAAGCATGTAATGAACAGGACAAAACTCACAGTAAGTCAAGTCTCAGAAGTACTTTGAATGCATCACACAGCTCGTTAACTGTTCACCCACTTAACAGGTTAACTTTGACACCAAAATACATACAGCCATATTAAAACCTCACAGTAATTAGGAGGCATTGAAAGACGTACTCTGCTCACACTTTCAGCTTGACAGAAGTTAAACATGACTTGTAAGAGCAAACACTTCTCTCAAAAATAAGCAAACAAACAAAAACCTAAAAATCAAAACAAACCAAAAAAAACCACCAGGAAACCAGGACACAGTTTTCCGTAGAGTTCTTTGAAGACAACAGTAAGTAATTTTCTCCAAACTTCAGCAAACAAACCCCACTGTATGTATTAGTTGTTTGTAGATATTTAAAAAGCATTAATATCAAACATTAATCTTGTGATCTCATGTAGCAGTGGCTTGCATTTATGTTGCATAGAGCTGCATCAGCACTTTTTCAAACCTCATCATCCAATGGCATGCAAAAGATTACTGTAGAGAACTTAAAATTTAGCACATCAGCCAACAAACTGCCCCTTTAACTCCACATATCTTGAAGAAACTGACTTTCACAGTCAGCAAAAAGTCTGAAGCCAAACAATTTTTCAAAAATCTATACCTTGATGGAAGTTCATAAATGGTTACCAACTATTACATTTAAATGAACATATTCAAATCTCATAGTTCAATTATAAAAACTATTTTAACACAAATTCATTTTGCAAGAGAATTGGAAGTCATATCTAGCTATGGTGAAGTTTTTTGATCTCAGAAGTTGCCATGTGAAAAATCTACTCTTTAAAGACCATTTTTATGAATGAACTATGCAAATTTCAAAAGCATTTAGCTGCATAAAAGCAATGGTTTTTGTTGTTCTTGTCCAGACAGACTGCTATGCTAACTGATTAAAGAAATCTAGGCTCTAATCCACCAAAACAGCTATGCTCACCTTCATGCCCAGTGTCATTTGAAATCTCTCTAATGCTGAAAGGTAAGCACTGAAGTACTGCATAAAACTGTTTCCCCCCAAAAATCTCTTAACAAAACATCTTGGTAGAAATAACCATAATTTAAAAGACAATAAAACAGCTTTAAAAATCATGTCTTGGGAATACATTTCAAGATTAAAGACTGCACAAATTAATGGAAGGAGAAGCTTGAAAGCTTCAAGCTTTCCCCTATTCAAGCTTGAAAGCTTCAAGCTTTCTCCTATTTTACCTAAAATGGCTGGTACCTCTGCAGTAGCAGCAAACAGAAGTACTGTTTATCTATTGTCATTTCTTGCTTTGTGCAATAAATCCATAACACAATTCATCCAAAAGTGAGTAATGAGGATATCAGCATCATATTATATTTGCAAAAATATAGCCAAGAGGCTCAATGCTTTGGAAGCACAGAGAACACCTCTATATTTTTAGATTGTTTTGACCTTTAGGGAATAAAGGTATTTTATCTACAAGACCATTTTCGCTTCTAGAGAAATTAATTTTTCACATACCAAGTAATGCTGATCCAAAATTTTAGTTTATGCAAACGCCCTTTTCTAAATGTGACTACTTTATATACAGTGGTATTTCTTGCCACTTACTTCCAAGATTCTAATTCCAAAATCAGGTAGGGATTAAAGCTAATGAAAGGATTTATAAGAACCTGCATATCAGTCAGTTACCCTCTAACCTTCTCTACTGCTAAGCAAAGCATTAAGTTCCAATATTCTTCAGAGACAGACTATTTAAGGCCTCCTTCCTCTGCCTAGTATTTCAAAACAAATCAGAAACAGGAAACCACTAAAATCTCCAAGAACCTAAAGTCAGCCTATAGCCCAAACAGCCACAATGTAAACAAACCACTGAGAATTAATTTAACATAAACAGATCTAGGCTAACTCACAAGAAAACAAAAGCCATCTGTGATCGCAATAGTCTAGATGCCAGGATACACCACCAGCTACCTCACAAGGCACACTGGTAGCCAGGTGCTGCACAGCATAGACAGAGGCTCAGGCTAGCAAACACAAAGGGCTTCCTATGCCAAGCTCCTTGCTAGCAGCTACAGGAGGCGAAGAGAACAGCTTGGCGTGAAGAACAGAGAAGCAGACACACCAAGGTGGCAGCATACAGATGGAGTGTACGTACAAAGGATTCATGGCACAGTCAAGAACTGTAAATTCCTGCAGGATTACTAAAGAACCAAACACTGAATTTAGTAGTTTTTTCAGAAGAATGCGCTAAGCAAGTTAATCCTTTTAATTTTTCACCATAAAGAATTATAAAAATTTGCAAGTGAAGTATTTACAGCTTGTCTTTTAAAGCAGAAATCAATTCTAAAATTCAATATTTACTCACACAGCAAACCACTTATTTGCTACAGCAATTCTGAGTAGAATTCATATGGCCTGAAAAACAAGGTTCTAGACCAAATAGCTAGCTTTGTGCATTTTGTTTCAAGTACTTCCAGGTGCTTTAGAGTGCAGTAAGTTTCTACAAGCTTACTTGCAAGTAAGATGTGAGAAAGGGAAGTGGGAAAGGAGGAAAATCTGCTTCTTCCCCTTTTTTCCTTCTTTATTATATATACATAATCTAACCTGGCCACTTGAAAAGAAGGGTTTTTTCCATTTGGAGTACCAGAAACAATAATTCCTTCGCATCATACATATTCTTTGGAAATCTCCAATATGAGGAACTTGGAAAAGGATTTTAACTTTCAAACATAGTGTTTTCTAAATAAGATCACTCACGTATTTTCTGAATGCCATAACTGTGCTAGTTCTACACCAATCAATACAGTTTTTCTTGACAAATATATATATAAATACAAGCTTACTGTTAAAAAACAGGTATTACTAAAATATTTCACATATTCACAGACCAAATTTATATTTATTACTTTGCCATTTGACCACATTTTTCAGTCTAACAAAGTGACTGTGCCCCTGGTTTCATGCCTTCTGTACAAAAATTCCCGCAAGTACCTCAGTAGTCTGCATCCCTTTCCAAGATTTTCTGGCAATGCTGCCTTCTAACTGATCTGCTTTAGAAAAGTGCCATGAGCCTGAGCCTGCAGGGTATCTTACAACACCCAGCTACAGTAGTCTACCTGTAGAGTTCCAAGAGCTAAATTAAACTTTAGTTCTGGCACTGTAATAGATCAATAACCCAAAGAAAAATAGAAAAATTTGTTTAAAAAAATAAAAAAGCCTACCCACCCAGTATAATCATTGTTTAGTAAAACATCCCTATTATACTCAGTTAGCTCTAAGAACGCTTAATGTTAGAAACATGAATGCATATAAAACCGCTCCTCTTAAAACTTCTGATTTTTCCACCTTTAAGCACCTTTTCAACATCCATGTCTTCTACTATTTTCTATTACTGCAGCCTGCTTTGGTAAGGGATTTGATGCCTATAACATTTACTGAAATCTTATCCCCGTTAAAAGCCCATACATGAATGATAAAGACTAGTCATGGCTTTATGATGAAAACCAAGGAGAAGAGAACATTAAATAGACAGGCTTGAAGGGTTTTCCCTACATATGTATCTGGAAGTTTTACACCTACAAATAACTACAAACAGAACTGTTAACATAGTGTAATCTAATTCTTAACATATATGCAAAACACGCTCTGTGAGCCCAGTTCTTTGAAAAGTGTAGTTCATATTAGTTCCACTGGGGGAATAAAAAGAAGCAAGCAATTTTGTTCAGCTAGATCCATGACACACAATAGGCTTTATCAGGTCAGAAACACTGGCAGAATCTAATAATAACTAGTGCAGCTCAACAGTTCAGTTAAGATGTTGCTGCAAATGAAGATGTTAATTACCATACTTCCAGACTCCTTATTTTGAGAGGACGGGCACTTCTTGGTTTGAGACCCAATATACTCACAATAAGATTAACAGCAAATAACTAACAATACACTGGAATCAGCAACTAAAGCTGCACTAAAATACTTTCTTTCTCAGAAGTACAACTCCCTCCTTATGTCACATTTTCAGAAAATAATGGAACATTTTAGGAATTGTCTGCGCTTACAAAAATACAGAAAACTGTATTGGCAGAGAATTGCTCGAACGTTCCTTTCAAAGCTATGCTCTATTCACACCTCCCGCCCCTAATCCCTCATGCATTTACAATTCAGTAATCACAGAATTCATTATGTCATTAACTCCATCATATAAACATCAACAGTAACTTGTCAGTCTCAGAAATACTGGACTTCCCATACTTGAAAACATCTGAATTACAAAAAGGTTAGCTGAATTGGGCCACCTGTATCTGTACTGCCTGTCAGTACACTCACCTGACTAGGAAAATATTAAATTGAATGGAAGAGAGGGAATGAAAAAGAATTATCCTGACAAAATATCCTAATTTTATCTAAATAATCATCAGTTAGGGTCTTAATTTTCCCCCTCTCTGCATGTTTTTCTTATGGGCAAGGACCTAAATTGCATATAGAAAATGAACGGAAATGCAAGTATTTTTGAGAAAAAAAAAACCAAAAAAGATAATAATCAGAAATTGATTTATCTCATAGTCCTTGATGTAGCATTTATGTGCTCTGTAGAGCTATTCCCACAGTACTTCTCATTTTCAGTGAATAAATACGATTTTGTGTAATACCCTGATGAAAAAAAAATCACTGAGCATGAAGAGGAGAGCACACTGAAACAGCATGTCAAGAATCACCACAACTGTGCTATTCTCCACAGAAAACCCTCCTTAACCAATTCCAGCTGATGAAAAGGTTTTAAGTGCTGCAGAATGAAGCTTGGCAACTTGCAACTGACAGAACACACAACCCAAAAGCACAGCAGCATGCACATGAGGATAAGGAACATATCACTGCCAGGTAATTTTGCCAACACAAGTGAAAGCTGGTGATTCTTTTTCTTTTCATTATGGAATGCCTACGCTAACTGAACTGTATAACTTATAACTTAAAAGAAGATTTACCATTACCACGTCTGTATACCAGCTACAACTCCATCTTCTAGATAGGTCACTGCACACACACCGAGTTTACGCTGTCAGACTAACGTAAACAACTGCGTTTGAAACGGCGTCCTACTGTGACCCTCGCGATGTTCCTCACGCGTTTGTTCCTACTACAAAAGAAATCGATTACAGAGTGGCAGGTAGCTCTAACAGGGCAACAACGCCCGTCCTCCCGTCGGGAGACAGCCCGGCACAGCCACGCCAACGCCCAGGACCGGAACCGAAAACGAAGGTCTGCGAGAGGCCGCGGTGCGGCCCCTGCACCACCGGCCTCAGCTCCTCCCGCGAACCGGCCACGCTCGGGGAAGAGCGCAGCCCTCCCGCGGGACCCGCGGCGACTCAGGAGCGGGGAGCGCCAGGAGGACCGCGAGCAGCAGAGACGAGAGCGGCCCTAGGCGCGGCAGCGCCCGCGCACCCGCCCTGCTCCCGCGGGCGCAGGAGGCGGCCGCTCGCCAGAGCCCACCGCGACCCGCGGCCGCCGGAGCGCCGGGCACGGGCCGCCGCCTCGCACGGGCCGGCTCTTACGGCCGGGCCTACTTATTCCCCCAGCATCCCGAGGGCCGCGGCCCCGGGCAGACTCACCAGGGGGCTGCCGGTGCCGGCACTGGCCCGCCCGGCCCGCGGGCCGCTCCCCGCGCCCGGACTCACCAGGGGGCTGCCGGTGCTGGCCATGGCCCGCCCGGCCCGGCGCCGCTCCGCTCCCGTTCCGCGCCAGGCGCTCGGCCCAACCGGAGCCAATGGGGCGCCCGCGTCCCCCGCCCCTGACGTCACCACAACAATCCCCCCGCCGCGGGCGGGCCTTCCGCGCGCTGCGATCGCTCATTGGCGGCGGTCGCTGTCACTCACACTCGGGCCGGGCCGCAGCGTCCCCCGGCAGCCCCAGCGCCGAGCCGAGCGGAGGGTGCGCACTTGCGGGATGACGCCTCCCGGAAGTTGCGAGTTGAGGGCGGAACCGGGCAGGCGGCCCCGACAGCTCCGCCGGCCTCGGGCCGGGGCCGTGCCGCGGTGGCCGGGGTGCCGCGCCCTCCGCACAGCTCGGAACTCAAGTGCGTCATAAATGCAACTCCAGTGCGGGTGTTCGCTCCTGAGAACCCGCCTCGTCTGCGTAGCACCCGCGCTCCCTCGCCGGTTGTGACAGGCTGTTTTCCCTGCGGTGCGGTCGGGCCCGCCGTGCCCGTTAACGGCTTTCTGTCAGTCCTTGTGCGAGCCCGCCGGCCGCAGAGGCCTTGACGGACGGGCCAGTGGTGCACAACGCTGCAGCGAACAAATTCAGTTTGTCAAGGAATTCCTAGGGTTGTGAGGGATTGCTCAAAAGGATGAGGCAGGAAAAGACCATTTAGTTTACTGAACATCAGAATCTCCAAGATACAGATATTCAGCTTCAAATGGGGGTGGCGTGGAGGGCCACGGTAACTGCCGTGTCCCAGGGTTGATCCGCTTTTTTCAGAAAGATTTTTTTAAAAGCCGGCCTAAATCAGCTTTCATGTCTGACAATTTTCTCACCCTTCTGCAGTTGAGTAGAACAATTGATCGTAATCTTGTAGGTTGGATGCATGGATCAGTGGATGTGTGTGTCTGTGTGGGGGCGTTTTATTGTAAGCCTACCTTTGCTATTCAGACTATCCATATTTTAAGCCTCTCAGAGAAACTGCCGAGTACCAAAAAGCTTCTGTGGAACTTAGGGCAGTAGTACGGTGACTGTGTGTAGCTACTGAGAGTCGGGGGAGGTGAGCGCGGGCGGGACACGGGAGAAACCGCCGGGATCCGCCAGCAGGGGGCGGCCACGCGCCGAGGGGCAGCGCGTTGGGCCGAGAGGGGGGGACAGTGCCCGGGTGGGGGGACACTGCCCCGAGAGGGGGGAC